>JANAVB010013200.1:17332277-17542277 GCA_029216955.1 Iris pallida
TACAGGAGGAGTCCGTCGTATGAACGACGGTACAGCATTTTGGTGGCCGTGTCGTAGAAGAATCAGAGTTAGCGTCTCTTAACGGAGGCCCCTTCCTTTGGGTCTTCAGGCAGGATTCCATAGACCGTATAGTCTATGAAAGGAAATTGCCAGTCTCGAATGTCCACATCAGTGTCTACTTGTACTGTGTGCCTTTGACATATTTGTAGAGCATTCTTCGGACAAACTAGCTCTCGTTCCATCACTGTAATGGCATATTGGCATCCAATAAGGGTAGCCAGAGAAGAGGCGAGGCCGGCTAGTGCGTCAGCCTCTAAGTTCTGTAGGCACGACACATATTCTATAAAGAACCCTATGAATGTGGAGATGATGTCGATCGTTGCCTGGTGGTAGGGGATCAGGTCTTCATGTCGAACCTCATACTACCCTCGAACGTGGCTGATGATTAATTTCGAGTCTCCATAGGCCTCGATGTAGTCAACCCCCAACTGTTTAGCAAGTTAGAGCATACTAATGAGAGCAGTATACTCTGTAACATTGTTGGTGCATGACTTGCAATTGATGACTGGGCCATCGGGGTTGATGAGGATGATCCCAACTCTTGCGATAATATCGCCCTTGGTCTTGTTCTTGAAGCACCATCGAAGAACATGTGCCAAACGGAGTTGTCTAAGACTGCATTGGACTCTAGAACTTCATCTGGGATATCGTCGTTGAGTTTTGACATCTCTGGCACAGGGAGTGCTGCCAGGAAATCTGCCAGCGCTTGGCCTTTGACTGCCTTCTGTGGGATGAACACCATATCATAGGGAGTCAGAAGGATTGTCCACGTGGCTAATCGTGAGTTTAATGCCCCTGGCTTGATCATGAGGACTCTGAGGGGATTGATCCTGGACACGATATGGATCGTTTATTCGGTCATATAGTGACGCGTCTTCTGGATAGCAAAGAGAAAGGCGAGGCACTCTTTTTCAATAGGATTATACCTATGCTCGGCTCCAATCATGGTTCTGCTGAGATAGTAGATTGCTTGTTTGTGGCCTTCACTGCGCTTCTGGGCTAGCAAGGCACCAAGAGAATGGCCCAAAGCTCGGACGTATAGTAGAAAAGGCTTTCCCACAATCGGTGCTACCAGTATGGAAGGACTGGTGAGGTACTTTTTTGATGTCGTCGAACGCGTGTTGGCATTCTTCGGTCCATGCAAAGGAGACCCCTTCTTTCATTAACTTGGTGAAGGGTTGACATTTGCCAGAAAGGTTCGTTATGAACCTTATGATGTATGCCAGACATCCTTGTAGGCCTCGAAGCTCTCGAAGATTCCTTGGATGAGCCATGTCCAAAATTGCTATAGTCTTCTCCGGATCAATGTGAATTCCCTTTGCTGTGATGATAAAGCCCAAAAACTTGCCACTGGAAATGCCTAGGAAGGACTTAATTGGGTTCATCTTTAGTAGATGCGTTCGCACTAAATCGAACACTGTTCGTAGATCGTCCAAGTGGTTGGATTTGTCCTTGCTCTTAATGGCACTGTCATCAACGTAACATTCCACCTTTTTTTGGAGCTGCTTGCGAAATATAGTGCTCATAGCTCGCTAGTATGTTACTCCCACATTCTTCAATCCAAAGGGCAATACTATGTAATAGTATGCCTCTTTTGGAGTTCAAAATGTTGTATGCTTCTCGTCTTTGGAGAGCATCTTGATCAGGTTGTAGCCTGAGAAACCATCCATAAAGGACAAACGCTCAAAACCACAGGTGTTGTCAATCATCACGTCAGTGATCGGTAGGGTAAACTCGTCCTTTTGATAGGCTGAATTGAGATCCCTGAAATCTATGCAGATCTGTATCTTTCCGTTCTTCTTAGTGACTGGGACAACGTTTGCCACCCAATCTGGATGTTGCTCTTTCTGAATGAAGTCGCTCTCAATGAGTTTGTTGACTTCTTCATCGATAGCATCTATAACGTTGAGGTAAAAATGATGATGTTGTTGTTTGACAGGCTTAGCATCGGGCGAGATATTGAGGCAATATATAGCGACTTGTGGGTCCAAACCCGGCATATCCTTGTAGCTCCAAGCGAAGATGTTAATGTATTCTCGGATAAGCTGTACCAGAGATTCCTTATCTTCTTCTGCCAGCTTTTGCTGATAAAGATGGGCTTAGAAGAGGCCTCATTTCCAACTCGGCCTGGATGACTTCATCTTCTGTGGGAGGTTTACGTTGCTCGAAATACCATTCCCGTTGA
This sequence comes from Iris pallida, assembly GCA_029216955.1. Lineage (NCBI taxonomy): Eukaryota > Viridiplantae > Streptophyta > Magnoliopsida > Asparagales > Iridaceae > Iris > Iris pallida. Next base: position 17,334,523 of record JANAVB010013200.1, read on the forward strand.
GATCCTAGGCGCTGTGCCTAGGGTTCATCTTCGAATTATTCAAACACTGGGCCTACATCAATTTTTTAAGACAAGCAGGAAGGTCTTCTCAAGTGTGAAGAGTGGTCTCCACGCCCATACAGAGAAGCTGTCGGAAGACAAGGTGCCAACCTGGATAATCATGTTGACCCAAACTGGATCACAGTCAACCTAATTTAAATAATTAACAAACTGATATCTGATATGATCCAATATAACACTTCAAGTTTAAGATAGAACATCATCTGTGATCAAATACAACGCATCAAGTTCAAGACAGACGTCGTCTACAAGCTATTACATTACAAATATTTTTTTTCAGTCTGTAATTTTTTAAATTATTGAGTTTAGGAAAATGTACGTTGAGTCGCACTGAGTCATCTCAAACCCTAGACATATCTCTCCAAGCTCCACCATACAAAATAAACCAATTCCTAAACCAAACCAAACCACCCTCACCCATTTAGGGCTTCTGGTCTGAGGTAGACAGAATTCAGGCCGAACTCTGCCTAAGGCAGAACTCGGGCCAAACTATGCCTCCTTAAAATTAGTAACCTAATTTTTAGGAACACCTTGCAACAAGCTGTCCAACGTTCAAATTTTTGAATATTTGGGACAGAATTCTGGCCAAACTCTGCTTCCCCTGAATAGTATAAATAAGGCTTGATTCCTCTAATTTCACATCATCTCTCACTCTCATCTTCTAAGTCTTATATGCTCTAAGCCTTACTCTTCCAATCCCCTAACCACAAAACTTCCTAAGCCCAAGGTGCTCAGTGCGATTCAGCTAGAAGTTCTTGTCATGACTCGTACCCTGAAAAGGGGCACGAGCACGTGGTTACGTCCAACCTACGCTGCAGTATCGGCGGTAGAACGCTGTATATAGGGTCTGTAAATACTACGACTAAAACAGATAAATGTACCTGTACAGTATATACACTCTGAATGGAAGTGACATAGCAATACAGTCTCAATCACATATATCAAACTAAGGTAGATAGCATGGAAAAGAGATATGATAGATAAAACAGGAAATGAGTCCAAAATCCACAAGTCAGAGCTAAACACAAACATCCAAGTCTCAGAAAATATGTAATAGATACTACAAACTGAAATGTACTAGCTGGCTCGCAGGCCAGGCAAACCTAACTAAACTATGCTATTAAGGGTAAGCAAAGTCTAGTAGCTCTACCAACAAGCCACGGTCTAAATCTAGTCCATTAGACTCAACCCCATAGTAGGTCGGGCAATCAGCCTCTGAATCATCTGTAAAATTTGTCAACGTATCCTGTTCGGAAAATGAGCAAGTACAAACACCAACAGCAGTTCCATATGAATTGAGAAATACTATAAGAGACAACAATAATGAAATACAAGACAAAGATATAGGCGACTTGGGAACTATTTGAAAGCCGAGTTACAACCCCTGAACCAAACAAGGACCAGAGTTGTAACCCTTCTTTCAAACAGAACTTAGTCTCAAAATCATGGTACAGTATAAAGCAGGTAGAGCATGTGAGTAATGGAAATAGCATGGTGAGAGTATAGAAAGTAAAGCTGAAACTGGAATATAAGATACGCTAAATAAATGTAAAAGTGATTTGAACTATTAGAGCGATATGTGATCGGCTAGGGAAGCAAGAGATGGTTATCCACTTGGCCCGGCAATCCGCGGTATCCTCAACGGAGAGTCATGCCGTCCAACCTGGATAACTTGTAATGGGGTGTCTGCTACACCCTACGTGAGGTAAGGGTGGCGCTAGCAAAATATAGTTACAGGGAGGCTTTGATCACATAACCCCTAATAATTCCCCCATCCCCGAATAGTATCACGGATCCGGACATGGCACGTCATGACACGGGGTTCGAGAGAAGGGGGCCAGCCCACTCTCAAATCAGTGTTTATACAAGTACAGAAATATAGGAATATCACATACTCATATACCAAGGGACTCTAGGAATAACATCTCATGACAGGATCCGACATATACTAGTCCGTGAACCGTCGTGTCGGAAATCATGTAAAATACTATAACTGAATCGATATAGTAGATATCAAGACAATAAAAACTATCAGTGAATGTACTCGCCTGTGGTCCTGAGCTGATAAGGTGAACAGACGCTCAGAGTGATCACAGACCTAAAATAAGATACTATGAGTCAAACAGGGTTTTATACTGAAAAGGAAACTAATATAAGCCATGAATGCAAGTCTAAGTCAAAACTAGGTTAATCTAGGTCAAACTGAGTCATACTAGGTCATACTGGTTCATACTAGGTTATACTAGGTCACTCGGAGTCAATCCAAGTCAAACTAGGTCAAACGGGGTCAAAGGTTGACTTACAGTTGACTTTTGGTCAACTCTGGTCAACTCTGGTCAACTCTGGGTCAACCCTAGGTCAAACTAGTCTAATGTTGACCAACTGTTGACTTTCAGTCAACTGGTCAACTCTGGTTTGGTTTTCGTCAAATCAGGTCGCTTAAAGGCTAAGTTTGACTCTCGGTTGACTTTTTGTTGACTTTTGGTCAAAAAGGTCAACCGACGTCAAAACTAGTCTATGAGCACCATATTTGATCGTTACCAACCAAAGGAATCAAGTTCTAACTCTATCTTTGACTCCTAACTCAAATACCCTATTCCTAGGCAAAACTAGCATTACCTTACCAAGGTAAATCCCGATACCATGCCCAACACCAAGGAAACCCCGCTAATACCCAAGATACTAGCCTAGGCTCCTTAGGGTAGCCAGATACCAACCTATCTAAGGTTTACTAGGTATCTAGGCTACCAAGGAAAATAGGTATCCTAGGTATCTAGGCTATGTTACGGTACATGGGTATTGGTTTACCCTATTACCATACCTATCTCATGAATTTACCCTCATAACTCTATCACACTCATCCACACACAACACTCTCACAAAACACTCACCTATATCACACTCACAAGGCTCATCTATAGGTTTTTCCTATTAGTTATTTGCTATACTCAAATAGGCTCTCACACACAACTCACAAATGGCTCTCACACACACATCTCAACTCACAAATACACACACACACACAAGGCTATATGTGGACAGGTTTTGGGGTTATGGTGGCTGATTTATGGTGGACTGGTGGACTGATTTTTATGGTGGAATGTCAAGGGCTAATATGGTTGAACCATGGACTGATTTAGGATGGTGTATAGGGCTGCCACTTGGTGGTTTATGACTGAAATGTAGGGGTAACAAGGGGACAGTACTGTGGCAATGTGGGGACTGGTTTTGTGACAGCCAAGGGGATTAGATAGGACTGTCTTTGTAGAGAAAGGACAGCCCATCAAATGCTAAATTCTGGACTGTTCAAGGGGGCAAAACTGGACAGTAATGCAGTAAATTTTTGGACTGTATGGAGTGAAGGGGACAGCCAATATGGCTTGGCTTGATGGCTGTTTTGGACAGCAGGAAATGAGAAATCTGGACAGGTTTGGCCTGTTCTTGACTGTCATGGACAACCAAGAAATGGGGGAAATTCTGGACAGGTTTGAAAGAGGGGACTGTGAACAGCATTTTGGGGACTGGTTTTGTAGTCCAATAGGACTGTTTTGAGGTCAGCAAGGTATGGGTTTATTGGACTGTGTAAACTGGGTTCCCCCCCTCCTTAATCATTCACAAACTACTCTCAATCTCTCTATATCACACAACAAATAACTCTCAACCATTTCTTCATACACTACACCTACACACCTCTCTACACACACAACCACACACACATATCCTATGCTCCAACTTGGTCGACCACTGTATGCCCCTCCCCATACCAACACAATGCCACCATAATATATACACTTATATATATAAGCCATATATATATATATATATATATATATATATATATATATATTTTTTTTTTTTTTATATATATATATATATATCATCATATATATATAATATATATATATATATATATATATATATATATATATATATATATATATATATATATATATATATATATATATATATATATATATTATATATAGGATGATATATATATATATATATATATATATATATATATATATATATATATATATATATATATGGCTTAAATATATATATATATATATATATATATATATATATATATATATATATATATATATATATATATTTAAGCCATATATATATATATATATATATATATATATATATATATATATATAAAGAAAAAAAATATATATATATATATATATATATATATATATATATATATATATATATATATATATATATATATATATATAGGATGATATATATATATATATATATATATATATATATATATATATATATATATATATATTAAAAAAAATATATATATATATATATATATATATATATATATAGATATATATATATATATATATATAATATATATAGGATGATATATATATATATATATATATATATATATATATATATATATATATATATATATATATATATATATATATATATATATTTAAGCCATATATATATATATATATATAAAAATATATATATATATTTATATATATATATATATATATATATATATATATATATATATATATATATATATATATATATATATATATATATACATATAGATATTTACAATATGATACATAGGCAAACTCATTTCTAAACACATGAAAATCTGGAATTAATATTAGAATAGCATCACATCAATATACAAATGATTCTACAAGTGTCCCAATAGGGTTTTCCCCATTAGGACACGATCCTACTCTTAGGACACCTCTACAAATGTCCAAATGGACACGAAATGGACACCAATGGGCACCAAACCATGGGGGTCAATCCTAAGGATCAAAATGAAACTAATGCATGAAAAGAATGAGAATGAGAAGGAGAAGAGATTTATACCTCCCGGTGACTCGAATCGATCCCGAAATGCCACCGACACGTAGGAATCCCAAACGGACACGAACAACCTCCGAATCCTATCAAACTTGAGGAGCTCCTCCCTTGGCTAGAATGGAGAAGGAAGGATGAAGGCTTGGTGAAAAAATGGAAAGATTTGGTGATGATTTGATTAGGGTTTGCTCTCAAATCAATTTGGGAAAGAACAAGAGAGAGAATGAAAGAGGAAATAATAATGTTTGATTGAGCCTATCCACTCTAGTCCTGGCCGGCCAAAAAGGGGTTTTTGTCCTATATGGGAAAAGTCCAAAAGCCCCTACACTAATCTATTTGCTAATACATTGGTAAGGGGTTAAGTCGGGGGTAGTTTGGTCAATCCTAAAACACTAATCCAAATTAATACTAACCAAAATAATTAGCCTAGTCACTAACTAAAATACTAACATGTGGGCCATGGCTAACTAGTGTGTGGGCCCGCTAAGGTCAACACTACCCCGGGTCCCCGATACAAGTCGGAATGAGTTTAAATTCGAACCCGACTCAAACAACCCCAAAATAATACAATAAATAAATAAATAATTCCAAAATAATTTTAAAGTAGAAAATTACCAAAATATCCATATTCATGAAAACTGGGGGTGACGGTTTTGTGCATGAGTTTGAAAAGAAGTCACTTAAAAAATTCCAAGTCTTGCATCTGCGAAGTCAAAGTAGCGAGCGCTTCCAAGGCTCGTGTCTGTAAGAAGTTGGTGTGCTCTTCTAACTAAAGGCACGTGTGTACCCTATTTCATAAATAGTGGATTTCAATCCTGAGCAAGAGTTCTCAAGCCTAAACTAGTCCTCCACGAGGGAAACCAGGTTATATCGCTGTGTTTGCGTGTGCTCTTCTAAACTCTTATACTTTCCACATTATTACCCTCTGATTATATATTCTCTCAGTAGTTGCTTCTAGACTTAGCATAGAGTTAATTTTTTAACTGGTCATTATAGACACAAACTCTATTCACCCTCTTCTAGAGTTGCCTACATATTACTTCAATTGGTATCAGAACTTTAGTCTCTTGATAAAGGATTAACACCCTAGAGCTGATCTGTGGCAACCACACAACCCATTCTCACCAACTACGGTGAAGGACAGTCCACTCATAGGCCACCCCTATTTGATGAAACCAACTACACTTACTGGAAGACACGAATGAGTTTATATCTAAGATCTCTAGACTTTAACTTTGGACCATAGTTATAGATAGTTATAAGAAGCCTGCTAGAATTGTAGTTGATGGGAACCTCATAGAGAAAACCTATGACAAATATACTAAGCCAGAAAAGAAACAGGCTAGTCTAGATGCTAGGGCTATTAATGCTCTCTTTTGTGCTATAGACAGGACTGAATTCAATAGGGTATCTACGTGTACCACTTCACATGAAGTATGGAAGCTTCTAGAAGTGACTCACGAAGGAACCGCTTAAGTCAAAGAATCAAAAATCAGTCGGCTAACACAAAAGTACAAAGCATTCAAGATGAAGCCTAATGAGACGATCACACATATGTTTACCAGATTTTTCGACATTGTCAACCCCTATCTTCCTTCGAAAAGAACTACTCCAACAATAAGAAGGTACGCAAGGTGCTAACGGGTCTAACGAAGAACTGGAACCCCAAAGCCACGACAATCATCGAAGGCAACGATCTCACTACCATATCTCTGGAGACTCTGATGGGCAAACTAATGACGCATGAGCTCGATCTCAAGGACTTTGAAGAAACTGCTCCAAAGGAAAAAAGAAATCGTTCTAAGAGTTTATCGCCGAAAGACTGCTCTAGATGAAACAGACAATGATGACTCCGAAGGTGATGATCAAGCGCTCATGGTTCGCAACTTCAAGAAGTTTCTACGTTTCAACCAAAGGAAGATGGAATAAGACAAAGACGATGATGAAGAACATATCTGCTTCGACTGTAAGAAGACAGGATATGTTAAGAAAGACTGCCCTGCAGCAAAGAAAGGCAACTGATATAAAAAATTATACGAGAGGCCATCCTCTCGGAAGTATGCCAACACAAGCATCTGGCACGAGAGTGAAGCCAGTTACTCATAAGTCGAAGAGGACACTCCCAAAGATACTGCAAACGTCTGTCTAATGGCAACGTCTGACAAGGTAACAAATGATCCACTTGATGACTTTACTTTTTATGAACTTGGAGATGCTTTTATTGATTTACTTGAAGATCACAAGAAGTTACTTAGTAAGTACAAACATGAAAAGGATAAGATCAAGACTCATGAAGCTAGGATTCATAGACTATCATGCTTGCTTGATAATGTTAGATACATATCTCCCACAAATAACACTGAAAAATTATCCAAGCTTAAATTAAGCTTACACGATGCTGAATCACGTATTGAGAAACAAACACATGATCTTACCATACTCAATAAAGAGCTTACAGAAGAGAAAAAGAAGTACAATATTGCATCTATAAGAATTAGTGCTTTGACTGCTAAATATGATAAAATATATACTGCCACTAATTAGAGATCAGGCTGGGCAAACAGGTTATTCAACTCAAACTCAGTCTCACGGTCACAGCACTCACATGAGACACAAGGCTACTCAACACAAGAATACATGACATAGAAAAAACATACATACACATGCTGCACACAAACAAGCTTTTATGCACATATTCTCATGCAACACGACAATCACCTACACATAGACATCATTATCATTTTGCTCCTAACACAAACATGCATGCTAGATGTCACTATTGTTGTATGGACACACTTCACCCCAATGTAGATTCAGAAGATTAGCCGATTTAAACTTGTATGCATGGGTACCAAAGGCTAATATTTTACGACCCTCAAGAATTTAGGTACCAAAGGTCACATCTACTTGTGGTGTTGGTGGATCTTCCTTCATCCTCTAGAAGCAAATAGATTCTCGATAGTGGGTGCTCGCGATATATGACTAGAAATGTAAATCCTTTTGCAGCACTATCGATGAAAAAGGAAGGATATGTATCCCTCGACAATAATCTGAAAGGTTATATTATAGGTAATGATACTATTAGTAATTCTCCCTTTTCTGTTATTAAAAATGTCTGTTTAGTAACAGAGTTAAAGCATAACTTGCTCAGCATTAGTCATCTTGTTGATAATGGATATGATATTAACTTTAGGAAAACTAAATGCTCTATATATGATAGATCATCTGGAGACATCGCTTTTGAAGGGATAAGGGAAGATAACATTTATATATTCTCTCTCTCGAAAGATACTAACAATGCAGGAAGATGCCTCAACGCTCACAAGGATGAAAGATTACTATACATATGCATCTTGGACATGCAAATATGGATACCATATCAAGGTTGTCAACCAAGAAGCTAGTAAGAGGACTACCGGATATCACATTCAGAAAGGATACGGTATGTGCCGAATGTGAAAAAAATAAGACGACTAAATCCTCTTTTCCATCAACTTTGTAAGTACTACTAGACCCTTGTAACTTCTTCATATGGATTTGTTTGGTCCTAGTAGAGTAGCCAGTCTTGGTTGAAAACTCTATGCCTTTGTGATTGTTGATGACTTTTTCGATTTACTTGGGTTTTTCTTCTTTCAAACAAAAGTGATACTATTTCTGTTTTCAAAATTTTTGCTAAAAGGTTACAAAGTAAAAAAGGCTTCATGATTACTCGAATCCGAAGTGATCATGGCGACGAATTTGAAAACTCTGATTTCAAAAAGTTTTGTGATTTAAATCGTTTTAATCATGAATTTTCTTGTCATAGAACTCCCCAATAAAATGGTATTGCGGAGCGGAAGAATAGAACTCTTGGAGATATGGCCAGAGTCATGTTGAATCAATTTTCACTTCCAAAATATTTTTGGGCGGAAGCTGTAAGTACAGCATGCCATGTCTTGCATAGGGTTTTAATTCAACCTATTTCGAAGAAAACTCCCTATGAACTTTGGTTTGGTAGAACCCCAACTATTTCTTATTTTAGAGTGTTTGGCTTTCGCTGCTTTATTCTGAATACCAAAGACAACTTAGGCAAGTTTGATGCCAAAGCTCACGAAGGTATTTTCTTGGTTATGCTGCCAAGAGTAAAGGATACATAGTATTCAACAAACACTCCATAATTGTTGAAGAATCTACTAATATTACTTTTAATAAAAATAATAGTTCAGCAGCTGTTCCTGATGACGACGATGATGTTCATATCAAATCAATAACTCCTACCCATGAGAATACAATATCTGGAACCAGTTCTCTGGATACCTTACCAAAGAAGTTTTGCTTCACACCAGAACATCCAGAAAACTTGGTAATAGGTGAGGTATCAAGAGGAGTAAGTACGCGTTCATCTGTTAAAGATTCTATAGCTAGCACTGTTTTATATCCCAAATAGAACCCAAAAATATTTTAGAAGCTTTTTCTGATAAATTTTGGATATCTGCAATGCAAGAAGAAAAATCAGGTTTAGGAATTTATTCATAAACCTACTAACCATTCAATCATCATTACTCGATGGATCTTTCGTAATAAAGTTAATGAGGACGGTTCAGTCACACATAACAAAGCACGTCTCGTAGCCCAAGGATACAACCAAAAGGAAGGTATCGACTACGATGAGACGTATGCTCCTGTTGCATGACTTGAATCAATTCGCATGCTTTGTGCCTTTACAAATTTCTAAAATTTCAAACTCTTTCAAATGAATGTTAAAAGTGCTTTTCTAAATGGTTTTATTAAAGAAGAAGTTTTCGTAAAGCAACCACCTGGTTTTGAAAACTATAACTTTTTTTATCATGTTTTCAAGCTTAAGAAAGCTCTTTATGGCCTCAAACAAGCCCCTCGCGCTTGGTATGAACGCCTAAGCACTTTCTTACTTGAAAAAGTTTTTTTAAAAGGAAAGATTGACATGACACTTTTTATAAAATCAATTGATGACACAATTCTATTAGTTCAAATTTATGTAGATGACATCATCTTTCGGTCCACTAATGAGATATTATGCCAAGAATTTGCCAAGTGTATACAGAATGAGTTCGAGATGAGCATGATGTAAACCCCCAAATTTTTGGGTATTTATTTTCGACTTAAATTGAATTTTTACTATTTTAGAATGAATTGTAAATTATTGGTTTATTTTCTTGTTGTATAATATTAATGATAGATTTCATACCTAAATACGTATATAAAGTCCCTCTTAGTAAATATTTACAAAATATTAATTATATGATTATTATTGGTGTTAGAGATTTTTTCAAGTCTTTTATGGTTAGATATTAAAACATTTACTATATGATAATACTGAATATTTTCTTGTATATAACATATGGTTAAACCTTGCTTCCTAAATTATTTTAGTATTTTGAATGCTAGAATGATTATTAATAGTAATAATTGAATAGTACTAATATAAAGGTGTATTAACTATTTTAATATGAATATATTTACTAACTCAAATATTTTTATTCAAATATTTTATTCATTATATATTTTTATTCAAAAAAAAAAATATATATATATATATATATATATATATATATATATATATATATAAAAGTACACAGGAAATTAGAAAAAAAAAAAGATGCTGACATCATGCTGAGGTCAGCACTGTCCAATTCCCTTCGTCCAGCAGCCCGATATATATATATATATATATATATATATATATATATATATATATATATATATATATATATATATATATATATATATATAAAAGTACACAGGAAATTAGGAAAAAAAAAGATGCTGACGTCATGCTGACGTCAGCACTGTCCAATTCCCTTCGTCCAGCAGCCCGAGCTGTTCCCATATAGGGACAGTATAAGGAAGGAAAAAAAAAATTAAAAAAATCATTATCTCACGAGATGGGAACATCTCGTGAGACAATAAACCCACAGAGGCCCGACCCGCCCAAGTGAGTTATAAGTATAGGGGTTATACTTATACAGGGATCAGAGGCATACACGAGATTGACAGCCCCAAACCCTAACTACTCTTCGCCGCGGCCACGACCTCGAAGTCCTCGACAACCCCCGACCCAGGCGAACGCCCCGGCGCCGCCACCGCCGGCAGACACCGGCCTGAGCCGCCGCAAAGCAGCGGACGAGCGGCCATAGTATTCCGAGCATCAGCAGCAGTTCAGCCTCCCACCCCACTTCACGACGTGATTTCTCCGTCGTTAGTTCGTCGTTTCACGAACCGCTTGGTCAGGTATGATGACAACCCTACCCCTACAAACCCCTTCTGTTAGAATCGAGATAAACCCTATGTATTTCTCGGGAACTCGAACCAAAGCTCCCAAAAAACTGTCGGAATAGAACAGTTTTAGAGCAGTCCCAACCCACGACTTGGAAGCCAAATTTTGACCCAAATACTGACAGTTTCAACAAACCAATTGAAGGCAGTTATTAACAATATAACCAAGAATAAAACGCATCTTTTATATCTTGGCTCAGTTTGCCAATACACCGGCCCGACTGTCAATCTTCGAACTCTTACGCCTCTCCAAAGAGACTCGGGAAACTCTGAGTGAGGCTCTCATGCATGCAGAAACCTGTCTATCCCTTCTAAAGAAGCCGAAAGCAGAGCCAGTTTCTTGCCTCCATTGTCATAGTGTGTTGGAGTTAATTCCAAACATAACTTTCACACAGGATGACATGCTAATGGAAGATAATAGGCACGACCGTCCTCTATATTATACAGGATATGTCGACTCGATGAAAGTCGATCGTATTCTGATAGATCCAGGGTCTGCTCTCAGCATCATGCCGAAGACAATGTTAGATGCATTGAAGATCCCAGTGCATAGTCTCTCCAGTACAATTACCACAATCCTTGGGTTCAATCAGGGAAGGAGTGAGCCTCTAGGCAAGATTCACCTAAAACTCCAAATAGGCAATCTTCGCACAAAGGTGACCTTCTACATCATTGACAACCATGGTTGTTCTTATAATGCTCTGTTGGGAAGACCATTTTTGCATGAACACAACATTGTTCCTTCGACTCTCCATCAATGTTTCAAATATGTCGACGACAATGGAGAGGTTCAAAAGGAGGTTGTTGATCTCTATCCTTTCAAAGGTGTCGAAGCATATTGTAACGATGCTCGTATGTACAAGGATGAATTCATGAAGGTAGTGCTGTCTCTGGACACTGAAGAAGAACAAGAAGCAGTGCCTAATGACACCCTCATTATACCTATCAAAGGGCATGTTTCTCGTCCTCAATCCTCCAAACCACTGGCTATTCACTTGCCAGTCCAGAAGCAACCAACTGATGTTGGTCAGGATCTAAGGGAGCTCACCTCTTCTGAGCCACTTGTTATTGACTTACGTCGTAACAAGGAAAAAAGGCAGCTCACCTCTTCTGAGCCACTTGTTATTGATTTATCTCATAACAAGGATAAAAGGGAGCTCATCTCCTCTGAGCCGCTTGTTATCGACCTTTGTCGTAACAAGGCCAATCCTCCTCCACATTCTTCTTCTCCCCCACTTGTAATCAATCTGACCAAGCCTGCTAAGGCTAAAGGTCCTGTTGTAAATACAGATCTACAAATCAATGAAAAAGCATCTACTTTCCAGTATACTGATGTCATTTATTATGCTAAGTGCTATTTGGATATGTTAGATAGCTTTCAGTCATTTACAATGGGAGTTGTGCAATCTCTTCAAATAGAAGTCTTACTCGAACATCCAAATGATTCATATCGTATTGTTCCCGCTCGAAAGAAAGGCGAGAGTCCAATACTTTTTAGTAAAGGACCGGAACAATAATTCAGCTATACGGATGATAGCAAGAGTAACGATACCGGGCATCTTCAACTCCGTCGTTACAGTCAACAATCAAAAGACATCATCCGAAAGATGGATTATGACTTCAAGAACGGCCTCAACTACGATAAAGGTAGAAGAACTCCTATCCGTACGACTGTGCCGAAAGGAAAGTCAGAGATGTACTATAGCAGGACCAAAAGAGGTCTCGGATATACTTCACCTCCAGTATTATCCTAGCAGCCTCTGAAACTGATAGTGAAGAGCGCTCTAACTCTTCTGATTCCAGATCATGGAATTCTGACACCAGCATTGGTCAAGTTCATCGATTGACTGTATCTTCTAACATGGTCTCCGTTGAACTTCCAGAAGGCTATGACGAGGATGTTGAAGAAAATTTCAAAACAGATCCTTGGGCTCAACGAATGGATACTCAATGGGAACTCCGATTCAAACAAAGGGAACCGCCTACTGAAGATCAATTGGTTCAAATTGATGTAGGAGAGAGCGGGTCACCTCGTCCAATATTCATCAGCTAGAACCTTCCAGAGGCAGATAAGCAAGAATTAATTCTTCTTATTCTAGAATATATCGACATCTTTGCTTGGAGCTATGAAGACATGCCAGGTCTAGATCCCAAAGTTGCTACTCACAAATTGAACATCCTGCCTAATGCAAAACCGGTCAAACAACAACAACGGCGCTTCAAGACAGAAATGATGGACGCAATCGACGATGAAGTCAAGACGCTCATCGCTTGTGGCTTTATCCGAGAAGAACAACATCCTGATTGGGTAGCCAATATCGTCCCAGTTCTAAAGAAAATCGGAAAAGTTCGAGTCTGCATCGACTTTCGGGATCTTAATGAAGCATGTCTAAAAGATGAATTTCCTCTCCCTATCACGGACGTTATGATTGACAACACCTGTGGGTTTGAGAGAATATCTTTCATGGATGGATTCTCCGGATACAATCAGATTCGGATGAATCCTGAAGATGAAAAACACACTTCATTCAGCACTCCTCGCGGAGTCTACTGTTATACTGTCATGCTATTTGGTCTCAAGAACACTGGTGCAACATACCAACGAGCCATGAGTACCATCTTTCGAGATCATCTGTGCAAGACTGTTGAATGCTACGTCGATGATATTGCCGTCAAAAGTCGTCTAAAGGAAGATCACATCCAAGACTTGAGAACTATCTTCAACCTCATGCGCCAACATCAACTCAAAATGAATCCTACCAAGTCATTCTTGGGTGTCTCTAGTGGCAAATTTCTCGGCTTCGTCATTACCTCTAAGGGTATACACGTGGATCCCGAGAAGATCAAAGCCATTCAAGAGATGCGTCCTCCATGCAACCTAAAAGAGCTACGAGGATTCCAAGGTCGATTTGCGTACATCATGAGGTTTATTTCGAATCTGTCTGGAAGCTGCAGACCATTTACTCAACTAATGAAGAAGGGTGTATCTTTCATTTGGACTGAAGAATGGCAACGAGCGTTTGACGACATAAAGCGGTATCTCATGAACCCACCAGTCTTGGTGCCACCAATCTCTGGCATACCATTCTTAATGTATGTCCGTGCTATGGACCATTCATTGGGTGCTTTACTTGCCCAAAAGAACAAAGAAGGTCACGAACAAGCCATCTATTTTCTCAGTCGTACTATGATTGGTGCTGAACACCGTTATAGTCCGGTTGAAAAAGAATGCCTAGCTCTTATGATTGCTGTTCAAAAGACTCGGCATTACATCATTGGCCAAACTATTCATGTCATATCCCGAGTTAATCCTCTTCTGGTATTGACGAAGAATCCTAGCACACTCAATTCTCGACTGGCTACATGGGCCATTTTGCTAGCCCAATATGACATGATATATGTTCCTCAAAAGTTTGTCAAAGGTCAAGCACTGGTGGATTTCTTAGCAGCTCATCCTGTTCCAGAGACATCCAAACTCTATAATAAAATTCCAGACAAGACATTGGAATCTAATACAATCTCCGAAGAATTTCCTACTTGGCGCCTATTCTTTGACGGTGCATCCAGGATTGGACCCAATGGTGCCATTGTCGCAGGAGTTGGAGTTGTTCTTGTTTCTCCAGACGGGTCAGCTATTCAAAGAGCATACTCCTTAGATGAGCCTTGCTCCAACAACATGGCAGAATACAATGCTCTACTCATTGGTCTTCAGCTAGCTAAACAACTAGACGTCGAGTATCTTGAAGTCTATGGTGACTCCAACCTGGTTTTTAACCAGATTAGAGGAACTTATGAAGTTCGCCATCAAGATCTAGTGCCTTCTTTGAAGCGACAATCAACATGGCTACATCATTCAAAGCCTTCTTCATCGAATATGTCCGTCGAGCTTACAATACCGAAGCAGATGCTTTGGCCAATCTTGTAGCTGTTTTAGCCATTCCTATCAAAAGACAGCAGGTGGTGGTTATCTCTAATCGGGAATTGTTCTGCGTCGAAAACAATCATAATATTGAGTTCAGTAATCTTACTGAAGCCAATGTTATCAATGAAGATTGGAGAGCTCCCTTCATCGACTTCGTAGTTCATGACATACTCCCTGAACATCCTAAGGAGGCTACGAGTATTCGTCGGCGGTCTTTGCGATTCTATTACAATTAGACCACCAAAACTCTCTACCGACGGACTTATAACGGCCTACTCTTGCGCTGTCTTGCTGGCGATGAAGCAAAGCAAGTATTGCATGAAGCTCACGACGGTGTCTACGGAGCACATTAATCTGGTCCTAATCTACAAGATCGCATCCGACGCATAGGTTACTACTGGCCCTCTATGGTATCTGATGCCATCGAATATGTGAGAAAATGTCGAGCTTGTCAAATTCACGCAGATTTCATTCATCAACCATCAGAATTCCTTCATCCGACTGCTGCTTCCTGGCCGTTTGAAGCCTGGGGCATGGACATCATAGGTCCCATCAATCCTCCTTCTTCTAGAGGACATCGGTTTATACTGGCAATAACCGACTACTTCTCTAAATGGGCTGAAGCTATACCATTGGCTGAAGTCAAGACCAGCAGCGTCATCAACTTCGTCAAACACCATGTCATCTATAGATTTGGTGTACCTCGACGAATCATCCACGACAATGGATCTCAATTCATCAGCCAAAAGTTTACAAGGTTCTGTGACGATCATCGGATTGACAATGTCGCTTCGACAGCCTACAATCCTGCTGCTAATGGCTTAGCTAAAGCTTTTAACAAGACTATCATCAAGATCCTCAAAAAGTTTGTGTCTACTAACAAACGAAACTGGAGTGAAAAGCTTAGGAAACGTCTTTGGGCCTACCGTACTACGGTCCGTAACCCTACAGGCTGTACATCCTTCTCTTTCGTATACGGCTGTGAAGTAGTTCTACCCCTAAAACTTCAAATTCCGTCTTTGAGGATTGTTATCGCCAACAAGCTCACTATAGAGAACAACGATCTTATCCGACTTCAAGAATTGGAGGCGCTCGATGAGAAGTGGTTGATGGCTCAACAGCATATTGAGTTATACCAAGCCCGCATCTCAAAGACTTTCAACTGCAAAGTTAAAGTCAGAGGCTTTCAGAAAGGAGAGCTCGTTATAACCGTGAGACGTCCTATGACTATGACTCACATGAGCAAGGAAAAGTTTGACGCAAAGTGGGAAGGGCCATATATCGTGAGCAAAGTCTTCTCAAATGGAGCCTATCAACTCACAGAGCTAGACGGTCGAGTTGCAATGATGCCTATCAATGGCAAGTTCCTCAAAAAGTATTATGTATAAATGTAAAAAGACATTGCTTGTAATTATCAGATAGGTTCATAAATAAAATTCAATTTTATTTCATCATGAATGATAGTATATAATATCAAGGAAGGTCACTATCATCCTTCTCAAAATTGGGACGAGGACCATTGCCGCCTTTTCCAAAAACATGATCAGCAAAAGAGCTGAGAACACTCTTGCCCGAACCCACCAGGAACTTGCAAGCAGCCATCCTCATGGCCTCTTCTTCTTCAGTCTTCCCTGGTTCAAGAAGGAAGTCTAAGATGTCCTTTGGCGGCTTGGGTGCAGATAAACCTTCGCCCGCTGCTATCTGCTTTGGCTTGGGCTCGACTGGACGTTCCTCAGTACCCGCTTCCACCTTCGAGGCAATCTCAGCCTTCTTGGATGCATCTCCAGACGACATCTTTGTGTTGACAAGTAAAAGTGATCATCCCATCTAATTTTCTGTTCTATTTATAGACAGAGATTCATACAACAACGAAGCATCATATCCATCTGACGGTTCATCCGTTCATTCATCCGACGGTTCACCCGTTCACACATCCATCTGACGGTTCGCCCGTTCATTCATCTGACGGTTCACCGTTCATCACATCCATCTGACGGTTCGCCCGTTCATCATCTGACGGTTCACTCGTTTATTCCATTCATCTGACGGTTCACCCGTTTATCACACATCCATCTGACGGTTCGTCCGTTCATTCATCCGACAGTTCACACGTTCACACATCTATCTGACGGTTCGCCCGTTCATTCATCTGACGGTTCATCCGTTCATCACATCCATCTGACAGTTCGTCCGTTCATCATCTGGCGGTTCACCCGTTCATTCCATTCATCTGACGGTTCACCCGTTCATCACATCCATCTGACGGTTCGCCCATTCATCATCTGATGGTTCACCTATTCATTCCATTCATCGGACGGTTCACCCGTTCATCACATATCCATCTGACGGTTCACCCGTTCATTCTATTCATCTGATGGTTCACCCGTTCATCACACATCCATCTGACGGTTCGTCCGTTCATTCATCCGACGGTTCACCCGTTCACACATCTATCTGACGGTTCGCCCATTCATTCATCTGACGGTTCACCCATTCATCACATCCATCTGACGGTTCGCCCGTTCATCATCTGACGGTTCACCCGTTCATTCCATTCATCTGACGGTTCATCTGTTCATCACATCCATCTGACGGTTCGCCCGTTCATCATCTGACGGTTCACCCGTTTATTCCATTCATCTGACGGTTCACCCGTTCATCACATATCCATCTGACGGTTCGCACATTCATTCATCTGATGGTTCACCCGTTCATCAAATCCATCTGACGGTTTGCCCGTTCATCATCTGACGGTTCATCCGTTCATTCTATTTATCTGACGGTTCACCCGTTCGTCACATCCATCTGACGGTTCGCCCGTTCATCATCTGATGGTTCACCTGTTCATTCCATTCATCTGATGGGTCACCCGTTCATTCCATTCATCTGACGGTCCACCCATTCATTTAAGTCGTTTGAGAATTTATCCGTTCATCCCGACGATTTATTTCGTTCATTCATTTCGTTCACACATTTTGACGAATCATCTATTTTCGTTCATATCAGTAACTTATCATCTTTGATTAAGTTGTCTACTGAAATAATGATATTCAAGAAATTATATTCTGCCATGTCCATATTACCTCTGAGCAGATATAATTGAATATAATTATTTTCCAAAATCAAGAAATATATCATGTCCTGCACCTCTGAATATATTTTCTATCGCTATTATTTATATCTGAATAAGATATACAATAAATAATAGAGCCACCAAGAAAATATCTTTTTATTGATTGATCAAAATTGAACGACATTACAATATTACATATCACAAAAAGATTGAAGATACAAAAGTCTTTCTCATTCTGCCGGCGGAGTCATCAAGTTGGTCATTTGCTGTTTTAAAGATTGCAGCCGCTCCTCACGAGATTCTATCACCCGCTTCCTAGCTTCCTCCATCCCAGACTTGTCGTTGAAAGATGGCATGGTCACAATTCTACAAGAGATTTCTTCTTGATGAGTTGCGACATACTCATCTCTCTCCTGAGTCAGAGTGTTCAGCTGTTGAACTGCAGCCTGGTGTTGTGCGGCCTCATCCTCCAGAGCAAGCTGAACAAGTCTCAACTCTTCTTTAAGACGGGCAGATTATGATTGCAGCTCAGCAACTTTCCTCTCCTTCTCGTCAGCAACAGATGCTACTGTTTCCACTTTGGAATTATACTCAGCAGATTTTGTAGAGAAAGTGTCCAAAAGAACTTGAAGGTCAACCTTTGCCACTGCCACTTCTTGTGACATCTTCTCGAATTCATCTTGTACCAAGAGCTCCATCTCTCCCCTATTCAGCTCTTTGTAAATTTTAACCGATGCCTCCAGCTCATCTATTACATGTTCAAGAAAAATAGCTTCAGCTTCGTCGCCTTGATGACGGATGGCATTGATCAAATAGGAGGTTGGACCTCTAACTGTGGAGAAACCAGCTTCTTCTTTCTCTATCACCCTATCTACTAAGGATTTCAAAGAATTAAAGAAAAGGTTGCTGAAGGAGCTAATGATAAAACGGTTGGTAGCCAGAGCTCCAGGAGTAGCAGCTACTCCCATAGATGTTGAAGCAGCAGCAGGTATCTGTGAAGATAGACGTTCAGCTTCTTCCCTTTGAGTAGACGGCTCTTTAGACAGAGAAGCCATCGTAGAGCTAGCTGCTCCTCCCAGATGTTCTTCTGCAAAATCAAATGAACATTATCATTGATTGTTGTTGTCATTAGCAACTAATTAAAAAAGTTCAAAGGCAATCTTACCATGACTTGCCCCAGCAACAAGTCTTTCATCTGTTGGCACAGATTCCAATCTAACAGAAGTAGCCTCAGACATTACTGCCTGGCTACTTTCGGCCTCAGAGCCACCGGAAAAATGTTGGCTCCCTCTAGCAATAGCCGTTATTGGCACTATGTCTGTGCATACGGAAGGAACTGGGGAAGATTCAAGTTCTGCATGGATAAAAATGTAGATGTCAGCTATTTGAATCTATGAAAAGAAGGTAGATAAAATCATTTAATACCTTTTGGACCAGCATGAGTAGTTTCAACAGGTGCTACTTCTACACCGGTATTCTTTTTCGGAGACACGTGCACCTCAACATCCTCTTCAGGATTCAGTGTGTCATCTACGGCTTCGGGAGACATATGGACATCAGTGCCCTCTTCGGGATTTAATGTATCAGCAACACCTTCTGTTGATGTATCTTTATTGCTTATACTATCTTCTGGAGCTTCCTCACTGGCAGTTGTGACGGCGGCTTGATCGACATCATTCTGCAGACCGAAGTCGCAATCATTTAGAGCTTCTATCATTAAACGATTTTCTTCTTCACAGAGTGTTCCTGGTGTAGCAGGAAGCTTGGTAGTTTTCACCGCAAGAGAAGGATATCGCAAAACAGCTTCATCCCTCTGCTCAGCTGCATCCCTCTGCTCAGCTTCATCCCTCTGCTCAACCTCATCCCTCTGTTCTGGAGTAGGAGTCTCCTGCCTAAGCTCGGGGGCAGGTGTAGGGGATGACATGGTTATTCCATCTACAGTACTGGCCACCATCGAGGATAAGATTTGTCTTGGAGGAGTGGTCACCCTCTTTCTTCTTCTGGAGGCCAGTTTTTTCTATGAAGAGGTCTCTCTGGACTCTCCACATCTACTACATCGACCTGCCTTGGAAGAGAGGTCGGTGTAGTCGCTTCTTTTCTTTGGGTCGACTCGGCCAGTTGCCGAGATTGTGACCTGGTGGTGACCTTCTCTGATGGATCTAGGATAAGTTTCTTCTTTGCAACCGGAGAAGAAGGTTCATTATTCCTTCTCTTTCTCTCTTTGGTTGAAGATTTGACCATTTTCAAGGAAACTCGCAGTGGTTCATTGACCTCCTCAGGGAAGTTAGCTTCCCTTGAGGCTTCCAACGGATCATCCACTGGCTCATGCTGCTCGTCATTACTTGGAGCTAGCATAACAGTTGCTCCCTTCTTCAAACGCGTCACCGTCGCGAAGCTATCTACAAGGTTGAAGTTCTTGGCGAATGTATTCGCTGCTGTATAAAAAAGCGAATATGTGTATAACATCCGGGGGCCGTGATCACTCTTGGTCGGCATCGAGAACACTGTTCTTATGTCTCGAGCGTTGTAATAAGCCCAGGCCCTGGCGCCATCAATCAGATACCCTTTCCCTTGCGGGCAAGTTATAGCATTGCCTACGTGGAACTGGTCGTAGCCAAATTGATGAGCAAAGCGGCTTGGCAGATATGGTTCTAAGAAACACTCATCTTCAAATCTATAAAACAAGTGCGACGGCCTAATCGTCCTCAGCCAATCAAATGCTTTTCGACCCAACGGCTGCCTCCCAAGATCAACTAGATTTGTTGACATATGTTCATAGCCGGTTGGAGGGGCAATGCAGTAGAAATTCTACCCCTTTCCAAGGTTCAAAGCACGATTGCAATCTTTCAGACTAGTGTATATCCATTTGCTCTAGGAGAATCTTCGTAAATAGCTACCGCCGATTGCTTCCATGTCAGGGTTCATCAATGACGGATGGTGCAGAAGTAACCATCCAAATAAATAAGTGTAGGGCAACTCTAGCCGAGGAAAGTTCCTCTTCTCATCTTTCCATTTGAGCATAGATTCAACATAAAGATGAAGACCCGCGTTCACTCTACAGGTCATCGCCGATAGCAGATCCATCCGGTAGCCAAAGACTAACCGGACAGCAGCAAAGAGCACGCCGCGGTGGAAGCGATCTACGGCGCTTGCTCCGGGTATGACGAAGCGTCGGAGCCAATTATTTCAGGAAACCCGCCAGCTGGGCTTCCTTTCACATGGGCCTGTAGCCCATTCTCATGAAACTCTCAATAAAATCTCCGGTCTTGAATGGAGGGTATTGAAGTTCATCGTCAACCTTGATGTCCATTTCTTTATTTTCTTCCATCAATCCTATCACCTCATTGTGGCTGAGGGGTTTGAAGAAGGTAGGGTTGCACGTATCGTGATCCTTAGTCTTTTTCTCGATGATGTGATTAAGGAAAAGATAGGGCAACCACTTTGATGAGTAACAAGTGCCGGAAGAACCACTCTTATAATACATGGAGCAAATTTTGTAGTGGCACAGTAGTTCTTCAAAAACGGCCACCATCTCTGTATTCTCTCGATGAAGTCGGTCTAACTCGTCATTTGTTGGAACATATTCTTCATAAGGAAAGTCTCCCATTGGTAAGCTCGAGATATATTTCATCTCATGAAGAGCTAGTCCAATTTTCCTGCAGGGTGTCATGAATGTCCCTGTCCTAAAATTGTACCTCTCTGCCAAGACGAGAAACAGATGAGGGTTGGGGAGGAATCCATATACGGTAGAGTATATCGCCTGATATAGCTCAATCTCTTTGAGCTTTTCTTCGAACTGAACCAATATCCAATTGGTTATGCAGTTCCATCTTTTGTTGTCTGGGTTCACTAGACCTGTCAACCGGATGTCCTGATCCGGGTATCTGCCCTCAACCTTTGCATATTTATTAGCAAAGATCGGCGTCCTCACCGGCAGCAGCAAGGAGGAGTTCTCTGGTGGGATACAGCCAGGCTTCAATCCTTTGAGCAAGGAGCTATGACGCTCAGAGGAGCTATAGAACATATCCCTATTATTCGGTCCTTTCTATACACAAATATTTCCTGTTCTTGCTTGCTGGAGAGGGGTAATATCCCAGTCCATCCTCCTGGGATGGCTTGCATGGGCATAGCGGGCTAGAGGGAGGCATCTGGCAATGTTTGGCAACAGTATTATTTTCTCCTTTCTCTGGAAGAGTCTCTGCTCAACACGAGGTCTCGGCTGAGAACTCTTATCAATAGCTTCTCCAAATAAGAACAGGGGTTTCTTATGAGTAATGGCATCGGCAGTCTGCAGAGGCTGCCCATTCATCAGACTCAATAAAGTTTCGTTGTCTTGTGCTACTAAGATGGCTTGACGGAAAGACGGCAGAGCGTATTGGAGAAATATTACATGGGACAAATCTTCCTTAAACTCTAGTTCAGCAAGGGCCCCTGTAAAGATTTCATACTCTGGGTCTTCTCTGATGTTAACTGCATCAAACAGAAAGACAGAATTAAGTATATGCAAAATCAAAGCTTCTGTCAAAAAAATCAGCAAATTGCGCAAGCATCAGATTACGCTATCTGTAAAACATCAGATTGTGCAACAACAGCTTCTATGTGCAAACTGTCCAGTTGTACCAACTCATCCACTTGCGCAAGCCATCAGATTGTGCTGAATAACTTGCGCAAAGCATCAGTTTGCGCTGGACAGCCTTGCGCAAATCAGCAGATTGTGCTGACTTTTGCCAGCGCTTTTCAACCGATTGCGCAAGAAAATAGTCTTCATAAAAATGAAAACTATTGGGTTTGTGCAACCGAAACCCTAAACAGGGCTCCGCAGTATAACCAAATCTCTAAAAAGAGATAGGTTTGAAGACTTAATCATGTCGAAGAACCCTAAAAAGGGTTTTTGATCGAGCGACTACCTTGCAGTGCCGAATGACCGACTTCGTGTCGTGAAATATGCGACACAGTACGAGTCGAAGACTCGGCGGGGGCTTTGCCCTTGTCGGCGGCGGAACGCTTCGGAGCCATTTGAAGTCGATGGAGAAGAAGAAAAAGAGTCGGAGTGGGCTCGGGAATTTTTTTCTCTTAAACAAAGTAAAAACAAGTAAAGAATGACAGAAGGAAGGAGGAGAACAATTTATAGTTTTTCGAGAGTAACGGTCGCCTCAGATTGCACCGAAGAAATGGGAGCTGACTCCTCCAATTGCGCAGACAAAGTCATTACTTGCGTAACTTGATTTTTATATCAAAATTTAAAGTATTTCGAAGCTTTGACTATTTTCAAACTTCGAAAACTTTGAAGGGGGTCTTGTAGGTCCTAAAAATCAAGTTGCACCCATCAAAGAAGTCATGAAAATCAAATTGTGCATCCTTCAAGTGAACTGCGCAGGAGATAGATTACGCAACAACTCAATTGTGCAGGCTGAACTGCGCACTCATCCAAGTGCGCAAGCTGACGTGGCCTCGTCATCATTATCTGACAGAATCAGATCTTCTGACAACTGACAGTACGGAGAACGAGGAAACTGTTCGTTTATCGTACAGCACAGCGCTCGAGGACAGCTGTACATGCAGCGCAATCTGCCAGACACTCTACAGCGCGGTCCATCCCAGCGCAATCTGAAGCCAGCATAATTCATGTGGCGCACTCCATCAAGACAACTGACAATAAATACGTGGCTTACATGCCATCAATTACTCACCATGTGGCAACCGTCTGTACACGATCAAGCGCATTTCAATCAAATAATGCCACGCGTCACATATAGATGGTCCACGATCGAGTAACTGCCTGTGCAGTTCATTGCGTACGTAATCCAAAGTCTGTGCAATCCATGCTGTGCAATTCAGAATAACTAAAAGTTAGTTATTTTCAGAACTCTATAAATAGAGTTTTAAGTCTTCATTATTAGACATACACAGAGAGATCAGAACACACAAAAATCATCACCAGAGATCAGGAGTTCTTGCCAAAGTGCTGCTGCAATCTTCAGAGGCTATCGTCTTCAAAGTTCACATCGTCCAAGGGATAAAGCGATCGTCATTCAGATCGGATTCCTATAGTTATACTTTCCCAGAACTCTTATAATCTTCTTACAAAGTTTGTAAAATAAAGATCAACATTTGTTTTTACAAACAGTTGGCAATCCGAATGAGTGGTTCGGGGGAATTCGTACTGTTCCAAGCTTCCGCGACTATACTCAAGAATTGGGGGTGTTCGCTCCAGAAGTCCAGGAAGCGGAAACTCTTAGAGGACTGGCTGGAGTGCTAGTGATGCCTACTAGCAGGGGGCATGGTCGGATTCGGTGGCATTGAGGTAAAAAAGCTTGGAGGTTGTTCCTATACCTTGCCAGTGGGCGTTGGTTAGGGCCCTGTCAAGGCGGGAGTACTGCCGTCTATTGCCTTCCTGCATATTGCACCAGGTGAATGCGTTACCTGAGAACGGAAGAGGGGAGAGGTGGGAGTTGAATATGATGTTGATAAAATCTTGCATAGCCGAGTGAGGCAGAGGGCGACCGTTGGTCTTCTCTTCTCTGCAAGTGATTGCGTTAAATTCCCCAATGCAAAGCCATGGGAGATTGGGGTGGTGATGGTGGATGTCCAAGAGGTCGTTCTAGAGTTGTTTGCGCTCACCGATGTCACAGCTGCCGTGAATCGCAGAAAGGATAGCGCTCTTGGGAATCAAAGGGTGTTCCACCCAGCAAGAAAGGGCTTGCCCGGAGTCCCGATGACTCTGACCTTGACGTCATTTGAGCAAAGAATCCAAATGTCATGTCTGCCAGCAATAGCCGAATGAAAGCCTAACTGCAGTTGAATGGACTTGAGTCTCGTGTCGGGGATTTTGGTTTGAAGGATGATCAAGATGTCGATCTTGTAGGTTTTCTTAAGGCCGATGATTCTCCTCATAGTAGGTTTTTTTGCCAGATTGCGGACATTCTAGGAGAGGATGTTCAGCATTAAAGGTGCTTCGTGGGGGTTTGGTTGGTCCGCTTGGAAGCTGACCTCATGTGCATCGTCGGAGACTTAGCGGCCCCTTTATTGTCGGATTTCTTAGTTGTGGTAGAAGCCTCTCTCGAGGTTAATGTGCCGAGGATAGAGTCTTCTGGGGGGGGGTTGGTAGGGATGTCTACGTGAGGTTTGACCGATTCTTTGGCTGAGTCAAGATCAGGCTCTTCCGGAGGGATGTGAAGGGTTTCGTCGGATATCCCAATCTGGTCGCCTTTCGACTGGAGCGGGAAACCAGCTGCGAGGACCTGAAGACCTCTAAGGGCTTGATCTGGTCCTAGAATAGCAAGAGCCTCTACGACGGTGGCTTCGTGGGAGACTTGGTTGTCAGGGGGGTTGGTGAGTTCTAGGAGAGGCTCTTTTTCGGCCCCCGCTGGGGGGTCACTGATGTCCTCGGAGTCCGGCTCGTAGGTCGCCACTGAGATGGCAGGGGGCTATCTCCTGGAGGTGGTCGTTCTTTTCTGACAAGAGGGTGTTAAATTGGTTGGAGTGGGGTAGGTTTGGGGAGTGGAATGGGATCACCGTGTTGCCAGATGAGACTCCTCCGATTGGTTTGCCTTCGCTGGAGTTGAATCTGGTGTGGGAGTTCGGTAGAGGGAGAAGCGGGGATCGGGCTAGATTTAGACTTTTGTCTCCGTTTGGGTGGGAATCTATCCGTATTGGTTTCTTCTTGAGCTCAGGATGGAGGCGGTAGCAATGCTTGGAAAGGTGACCGCGTAAATGGCAGTGTGTGAAGAAGATAATATGGTTATCGTAGATGACTTGCTGGGTGTGGGTCTGGTTGTCGAGTTCGATGAGGATCTGGTTGGGGGGGTTTTGAGATGAGGTCGAGTTCCACACATATCTTGGCGTAGTAGGATTTTGTTAGGTTGCTGGTTTTAGCAGCAGTGGCCACGTATGTTCCGAAGGAGTTGGCTATACGCTTGAGAGCCGCTGGAATGAAACAAATGAGTGGGAGATTGGGAAGGGTCACCCAGGCAGCAACCGTCGCCGAGTCTTCCTTGGTGTTGAAATGTGCTGACCACTTGATTATCTTCATCTGGTGGGAGTCGACCCTACTTTTGCCTTTAGACCAGACGATTTTGTGGTCTAGATCGGAGGAGAGATAGAGCAGAATATGCCTCGGGTCGAGAGGAGCCACCCTGTATGCGGCTGAGAGCCATCAACCGGCAATAACCTCCTAGATCGGGGAGAGTTTAGGGCAACCTGAGGAGAATTTGAGGACGAAAGAGTAGGGAAAGAAAGTGGCCAGGGAGGACAATTCCTGGTCAGTAAAGGGCACTATAGGCATGGGGGAAGCCCGCGAATACTCCACGTCTGGCAGGGGGACGTCCAAAAATAGGAGGCTCTGCTTGGATGTTCTGCCGGGACGAAGCTTGTCGGCGAAGGAAGACTACGAAGAGGCCAACAAAGGGGGCGTACCCCTGACCATACAGGGAGATGGCCACGATGGGGGAGGGGGTGGGGGAGCCACGGCCGACCGGGGGGGGGGGGGGGCGTACTGGGGATGAGAGCGATGAGGTTGTCCAAGAGGGAGCGATCTGGGGAGTTGGGGGGATGACTGACGGTAGGGGTGCATAAGAGCGCGACGTCGTCTCCGGTGTCGCTCGACGCCGGGGGGTCGGAACGATCTACTCCACCAGACAGGACGCCAAGCACACCCGACGAGGAAGGAGTGGGGGGGCTATATGCGCCCTCGGGGGGAGTAGCATATGTGCCCCGGACGGAAGATTCGAGAGCGCCCTAGTAGACGCCGTATGCGCTCGCCACAGCTGCGTGGACAGGGCCGCTAGTCGCGCCAGCAGAGGGGGTGGGAGGATAACATGCGCCCATGGGAGAGGAGCTCCAGCACGGAGGGAGGAGACGTATGCGCCCACGGAGAGGGGGGTTGGGGAGCCGTATGCACCCACGGGCGGAAGAGGCGGGAATCCATCGTATGCGCCCAAGGGGTGGGGAGAAGTGGGGCATATACGCCCACGGCAAATGGACTTCCACATGTGCCTATGGATGTGTATGCGCCCACGCGGAAGGGGGCGTATGTTTGCGCTCCTCCAGGTGGTAAAATAGCACCGGCTGGAGTGAGGGCGGGACTTTCAAAATTTGAAATCGAATTTTGAGCTAGCCCCACGCAAACCATTCCCGAGGAGGAATGAGGGGAGGGAGGCGCTGCAGCCTTCGCCGAAAGGGAGGTGGAGGCGAGGGGAGAGGTAGGTTGGACGGTGGTGGAGGCGAGGGCGGTGGCAGTCCGATCGCCGCACAGGGATCGGACGGGGCCGTCCGAGGGACCGACTTGGGTGGCTGGAGGCGCCCGGACTAGACACGCCGTGACCGAAATGGAGGAGGGCGGTCGGGGGGGGGCCGTGGGAGGCAAAAATTACGGCAAGAGGGGGCGTGGCCAGGCGAGGGGTGGACGAATGGAGAGGGGGCTACGACCGAGCACGACAAAGAGATCGGGGGGGTCCACCATGTGCTGAGGGAGAGAGAGGAGGTGGGAGGAAGGCCGGGCGGGAGCCGCTTGCCTAGGCAGGGCCGGACTGGGAGGCCACGGCTAGGGGAGAGGGGGAGAGTAGAGCAGCTAAACATCTCTTTATATATATATATATATATATATATATATATATATATATATATATATATATATTCTTTATATATATATATATTTTTTTTTCTTTATATATATATATATATATATATATATATATATATATATATATATAAACTTTAGAATAGATTCCACTTTTCGTTATGTTTTTGAAATATAAAATTCGAACTAGTTTTTTCTCCTTTTTTCTTTCAAATAAAAAAAAGGGTTAATTAGTTGTACCCCCTATGGTTTGTGCGTATTTTGGTAACTGTCCCTGTTGTTTTAAAAATAAAGAACACCCCCTGGTTTATAAAGTTAATTAGTTGTACCCCCCTGGTGCATAGAAGAAAATGAGTGAAAAATTAAACAGCCAGGGGATAAGGCTCAAAACCAAGCCAGTCCAAGTATACAAGACCCAAAATGATGAAGCCTGTACAAGTATACCAGCAAAAGGGACGAAGAGGGGTGGGGGGAGCACCACAAAAAAGAGCTAAGGGAGGGTGGAGGACCAAAAGGTTTTTGGTATGTGGGAGCAATGGGTGCTCCGTTTGCGGCACTGACGGAATATTTCCCTGGTGAGCTGGTCGACGGAGTATTGATGCCCTTCATATCTCGCCTTGTTTCGATTTTTCCATAGCACCCACGTGGCGGCCGCTGCGACGATCTGGTGGCCATGGAAAGCAGAACCCCAGGCGTCAGCCAGATCATGGAAGCGTCCGCCGTCCGGCATAATATTGTACATCTGGTTGAGAGTCCTCCAAGAATCACCTGGAAGAGACCCAAGGCAAAAGATGTGGTCGATGGTCTCCATCTGACGATCGGGATAGCAATTGCAGGTGGACGCAAGGCTAAATCCGATGGTTTTGAGAATATCGTCGGTGGGCAGACGCCTATAAATGACTCTCCACATGAGGATAGACCACTTCCGGAGCATACAGGTCTGCCAAAAGTGAGCGATGGGGTGATGCTGCTGGCCAGTCCCGATGATAGCCGCCCTTGCTGACCTCACCGAAAAAACTCCTGAAGCTTCGAGCGTCCAACTGAGCGAATCGTTGTCGCTGCCAATAGTTATTCCGTTCTGACGGATGCTAGCCACCGCTTCATCACCAGCCCAATCACTAATTTTGTCCCAGTTCCAGTCGTTGATAGAGAAGTTCCACAAGTCTCTGATTCTGCTGTTTCTCGGGGTCTCCACAATGCTCGGGATTAAGCCGTCCCTGGTCCAACACTCCAGGAATGGGTTCGAGTCTCTGGCTCCCAATAAGAGTCTTATTGCTGGCTCTGCTAGGTCGCGGCCGACGAGGATACGACGCCATGCCGCCGATGATCTGCTGTTGGATATGGCCAGTGAGGGATGAATATGTTTGAAATACCTGGCCTTCATGAATTTGGTCCATAAGTTGTTGCTCGTACGGAGTTTCTACCACAACTTCATAGAGAAGGATTTAACGATGTCGGTTAACTTGGTAAATCCCAGGCCACCGACCGCGGTGGGATGGGCCATGGATTCCCAACTAGCCCAGTGGTGCTTGTTCTGTCCGTTGCTGTGCCCCCAGAAGAAGTTATAGAAGATCTGTTCGATCGAATCAAGAACCTTCTTAGGCGGGGAGCACGCGGCTAGCGTGTGGATCGGGATGGAAGTGAGCACATGGTTGATTAGGATTATCTTGCCGCCCGGAGACAGTGTGGCATTATGCCACCCTTCAAGTTTTCTCCTGATTCTAGCGGTGAGGTTTTCGAAGATGCGGGTGTTAGATTTCCCATACACCAGGGGGCATCCGAGGTAGGTGAACGGGGGTTGGGTAACAGCGAATGATGTTAAGTGGGAGAGGTTGGTAGCGAGCTCACTTTTGATGTTGTGGTGGGCGTAGATAATGCTCTTGGACGGATTGATCTTCTGACCCAAACATCTGGAGTACCTCTATAGGGTGTTATGTACCACTTCCACCGCTCCAACTTCTGCCGAGGAGAAGATTAGTAAATCGTCCGCGAAAGCCAGGTGAGTGATGATAGGGCATCCACTGGAAGTGTGATAGTGTTGGAAATTCGAAGTATTGACCAAATTGTTAAGCTTTCTACTCAGGGCGTCCGCGGCAATGATGAAAATAGTAGAGGATAGGGGGTCGCCCTGCCTAACGCCCCTACTGGATTTGAAGAATCCGCCGGCCTGGCCGTTGATAACCGTGGAAAACCACGAGTTGCTGATGGATATCCACACGGTGTTGGTCCAAACTTTCGAGAATCCGAACGCTCTGAATACCCAGATCATAAATTGCCAGTCCAGTCTGTCGTAGGCTTTCTCTATGTCTATCTTAACGGCAATGTTGCCCCCTCTGGCTGGGAACTTCATGCAGGTTATAAGCTCATGGGCCAGCATAATATTGTCCTGGATGTTTCTTCCTTGCACAAAGCCGCTTTGCTCTTCTGAAATAATCTTAGGTAGAATCCCCGCCATCCTGGAAGCAATGATTTTGGAAATGATTTTGTTGGTGAAGGTGCAAAGACTGATAGGACGATAGTCCCGAAAGGACTCCGGATTATCGATTTTCGGAATAAGGATGAGGTTGGCGCTAGAAATAGCTTTGGGGTATGTGGCACCCTCGAAGAAAGCGATTGTCACGTCGGTGATGTCTTGCTTGATGATGTCCCAGCATTTGCGAAAGAAGACACCAGTGAATCCGTCCGGGCCAGGAGCACTGTGCTCGTTCAGGGCCCACACCGCGTCTTTGACCTCATGGACCGTAGGTGGACGCTCCAGCTGGGTGTTATCGTTGTCATTAATGAGTCTGGGGATTTGATCCAAGAAGGGTCTGTCAATATGAACTGTCTCCTTGGTGAATAATTTAGAGTAGAAATCTGTCGCAGCTTCTTGGATGCTTTTGTGGTCAGTAATGATGTCCCCGTTGTCGTCTTTCGTCCGATGGATAGATAACTTCTATCTACGTTCATTGACGCAAGCATGAAAAAATTTAGAGTTTCTATCCCCCTCGCTGTCCCATTTCAATCTCGCTTTCTGCTTCCAGAAGTCGGTTTCCACTTTGAGCCAGAATTTCAGCATGGCCTTGGTGAGGTTCAGAGCAGACCTGGCCTTCGCGGTACGATCCGACGCAAAATTAGTTTCGGCGCGAGTGACATCGTCCTCCGCAACACGTACGGCTTGGAAGATGTCCCCGTAATCAAGCTTGCTCCAGTTGGATAGAGCTTTCCTCGTTGCTCGGAGCCTGTTGCTCACCCGCGCTAAGGGATCGGGGGAGTCTTCCCGATTCCAAGCTTCCGTGACAATGCCTAGAAATTGGGGGTGATCTGTCCAGAAGTCGAAGAATTGGAAGTTCTTTTTGAGAGGGCTAGTACTATTTTTGATTTCAACCAACAGAGGGGCATGGTCGGATTCAGTGGAGTTAAGATGGGAAAGGTTGGTGGTGATCCCCATTCCGTGCCAGCGGTCGTTCGTGAGGGCTCTGTTCAGGCGAGAGTATTGCCGACGGTCGCCTTCCTGCATATTGCACTAGGTGAAAGCGTTGCCAGTGAACTGAAAGGTGGTGAGATGAGCATTGAAGATAAAATTGTTGAAATCTTGCATGGCCGGTGAGGGAGGAGGTCGCCCTCCGATTTTCTCATCTCTGCTGGTGATCGCGTTGAAGTCCCCGATGCACATCCAAAGGAAGTTGATGTGGTGGTGGTGGATGTTTATGAGGTCATTCCAGAGTAGTTTTTGGTCATTAATATCACAATTACCATGAACCGCGGAAAGGATAGACCATTCCGGGATCGAGGGGTGTTCCCACCAGCAAGTGAGAGCCTGTTGGGAGTCCTGGATAACTCTAATTTTGACATTCGTCGAGCAGAGGATCCAAATATCGTTTCTGCCTGCTACGGTCGTGGGGAAGCCAAGCTTTAACTGGATAGATTTTAATCTTTTGTGAGGGATTTTGGGTTCAATGATGATGAGGATGTCGATCTTGTGGATTTTTCGCATGTCGGATAATCTCCTTAATGTGGGTTTGTTCGCCAGGCCGCAGACGTTCTACGATAGGATGTTAATCATTGATGAAGTTGAGGAGAGGGTTTCTTGTTCCGCCTGGTGGCGGATCTGGTTAAGATAGTTTTGTTGTCGATAATTGCTTTGTTGGCTCCGGCCCCGCGAGATGTAGACGCGTCTGCCCTTGACGAATTGCCGAGGTCCCCGAGCGAGGGGGATGCCTCCGCCTTAGACGCGGTTGGAGAGTCGCTGGAAGGTTGTTCTGGTGGGTCCGTGGGACTGCTCACTAATTCCCCGGCGGAGTCCAAGATAGGGTCATCGGAAGGGATGGCCAGAGAGTCACTGGTGCTCCGGATCATAATAATAGTATGTTAGAGAGGGTACCCCGCGGCTTGAACCTGAAGTCCTCTCTGCACTTGGTCCGGTCCGAGGATAGCAAGGGCTTCTTCAACAGAGTCAACGTTGGGGTGTTGTTGGTCAACGCTGGTGACCTCCTTATCAGGCTCCGTGTTCGGGTTGCTGTGTGCTATCTCGGTGATATCAAGTTCCGCAAGGGGGTCACTTGATTCTGCCTCTTCTGAATCTAGGACCTCAAATTGGTTGGAGACTGAAAGGTCTAGGATGTTGCAGGGGGACTGGGCTTTGATCAGAGTTTTGCAGGAATTCTCGCTACGGTCAGACTTGCCGTCACTGGATCCGAAATAAGTGTGCGAGTTTGGGCGTGGCAGGAGAGGTGATGTCCTGCCTTCTGCTGGCTCGATGTCTATCCGGGACACTTTCTTCTTGAGTTCTGGGTGAAGGCGATGGCAGTGCTTTGTGAGATGGCCTCTTAAGTGGCAGTGATTACAGAACATAATGTGGTTGTCGTAGAGGACTTGTTGGGTGTGGGTCTGGTTGCCCAGCTCTATGGTTATGAAGTTGGGTGGTTCGGTGGTGAGGTCGAGTTCTACACAGATTTTACCATAGTGAGCCTTGGTTAGGTTGCTGGTTTCGGGGGCCGTGGCGACATACGTGCCGAAGGAGTTAGCGATGCGTCTTAGAGCCGCCGGGACGAAGCATATGAGAGGTAGATTGGGTAGGGTGACCCAGGCAGCGACTCTAGTAGAGTCTTCTTTGGTGGAAAACCCTTGCGACCATTTGATGATCTTCATCGTACGGGGGCCGATTCTGCACGTGCCTTTGGACCACACGGTCCTGTGGTCGGTCTCGGACGAGAGGTGGAGGAGAATATGTCTAGGATCTAGGGGGCTACCCGGTATCCCGTCGAGAGGCTCCATCTGGCAATCTCTTCCTGCACCCGGGATAATTTGGGACAGCCGGTCGAAAACTTTAGAACAAAGGTGTGGGGGAAGGAGGATGACAGTGAGTTCAGTTCTAAGTCGGAGAAGGGGATGAAAGGAATAGTTGATTCCTGAGGGAGTTCGATGTCCGGGAGGCTGACATCACGGAGAATGAGACCCTTCTGGGAGACCAGGTCCGGGCGAAGAGCTGCGGCGAAAGACCGCTGGGCGGGTCCTGACGGGGGTGGGGCCAAGGTAGCTCCCCCGGTCGAAGAAGGTTGAAACAGGGGGTTGGAGGTGGCCGAGACGGGGCGTTGGGGAGGGGGTACCGGGGCCTGGCAAGGGTGGGCTGCCTGTGGGAGGGAGAAGTTTCGAATGGGAGACAGTGGCGGAGGCTACTCCCTGGGCGGGGGGCAGCGCCTCCGGGGGGACAGCCGCGGACAGAGGGGGGTCGATAAGGGCGATAATGGCAGCAAGGGCCTCAATGGGAGGGGTCTCGAGGCCGACAACGCTCGAGGAGGGGATATCTGTTGGTGTTTTTGCCTTTGGACTAGAAAAGATATTCCCACATCGGCTACACCAAATGGTGAGTATCTCAATATAATGCATTGCTTGTGTTGAGGTGTGCACATGAGGTGTAGTGGGGCACAAGTTTGTGCCATGTGGAAGTATTTTCCTAGAAGGAAAAAGGATTAAATCCAACAAGGATGCAAGTTAATTTTTGTTGTGCGGACTCGGACTCGGACGCGGACTCCAAGATGTCTCGTGCATGCACGGGAGGGTTCGGGGGGTAGGCGTGGACTGGCACACTTCTATGCTGATTGTGGGATGATCTAAAATATCAAACTCTATTTTTGAGTATTGATATTTTAGTCCCACATCGGATAGGAGAAGAGGTGAAGTCTCAACTCCACTCTATAAATAGAGCCCCTTGGCCTCCTTTGAAAGATGCACCAAGAAGAGAGTTGAGGGAGTCTGTTAAGTCCAGGAAGCCCGTTCAAGTCTCAAATATTGACTTACGAGCGTTCCAGAAGTTCTCCTGAACTTGCTGGTTCCTGGGAGCTTATCCGTACTGCGGGTATAGCTTTGAGCGCCGGTGTTCAACACCCCAGCGAGATCCGCTCTTCTTCTTCCTTCCTCTTTCTGTTGCCTTCGAGAATCTGAGACTCAACTGTTGTTGATCATCTCTTGTTGCCTTCGAGAAACCGCTATTGCAAATACGATTCGATTTTTATTTAATCGTTTAGGCTACGCAATCAGCATTATTTGCATCTCTTTTTTAGGGATTGCAACTGTATTATTTGCATCTCTTTTTTAGGGATTGCAACTGCATTCTTTGCATCTCTTCTTAGGGATTGCAACTGAGTTTTTCCATCGATTGTTTGCAAATAGACTAACAATCTCAAAGCTATACGATTCGATGGAAAACACTCGTGCTTCGCTTGTCGATACCGGCTTTAACAAGTTGGAGAAATTCGACGGCGAACACTTCCAGATCTGGAAGCGAAAGGTGACTCTGAACCTTCAACTCGTGGATGTTGATCACGTGTTGGATGAGGAAGAACCAATCGTTCCAGCAACAGGATCTGCTGCTGTTCTGGCCGCTGCTACGAGCAAGCAGATGAAGTGGAAAAAGGATAACAGCATATGCAGGCTGCTGATCCTGAATTCCATGGAAGACTCTCTGGCCGAGTCCTACACAAAGAGGACTTCTGCCAAAGAGATCTGGGAGTCCGTGGGGAAGCTGTATGACGACGACGAGGCCCGGTCGAAGATGTTCATGGTTGAAAATACCACAAATGGGTCTTTGAAGACGAGAACACCATGCTGCCCCAAGTGAAAGAGTTCCTAAAGCTGCGCCAGAAACTGGAGGACGATAGCATGCCCCTCGTCGACAAGTTCGTCGTTGGAGGGATCGTGGCAAAACTTCCTCCAGGATGGAGCAACATCTATGCAAGGATGCATAGGAAGAAGATGGAGATTAGCCTGGATAATCTCCTCAGCGAGATTCATGTTGAGGACGAGATGCGCTCTCAACAGAAGTTGGACACCCTGTCCAAGCAACTAGCAACGGCGAATCTGGTTCAAGCCACCAGAGAGAACAAAGGGAAGCAGGCGGCTTCTCACCACAAGAAGAAGGACTTCTCGAATCTGAAAGTGAAGGGTCCAGGATTCTAGCAACAGAAGTCCAAGTCCCATGTGACTTGCTTCAACTGTGGCAAGAAGGGTCACTATAAAAGTGAATGCAAGTCCAAGCCCAAAGAGCAAGGTGAGCCTAACAAGGTTTCTTTGGTTACTAATCAGGTTGCCATGATAGCACAGGTTGCAACTGTGGGGGCAGACTTGGACTGGTGGATAGACACTGGCGCGACATATCATGTCTGTTCAGACAAGGACTGGTTCGTCTCCTATGAGCCTACTTCCGAGAAAGTCATGATGGCGAACCAGGCACAAGCTGAAGTACTGGGGATCGGGACGGTGGAGCTGAAGCTTACATCGGGGAACATTCTGACGCTTCAAGGTGTGAAGCATGTTCCTGCAATCGCAAAGAACCTGATCTCTGGGAGCCTGCTCTGCAATGCAGGCTTGAGGATGGACATCAATGCTGGCTAAATGGTGATGTCCAAGAAGGGTACTTTCTTCGGGAAAGCTTTTCAGACTGAAGGAATGTCCAAAATTCAGCTTGTTGTAACCCAGCATAATAATGTCAATGCTATCACTAGTTTGAATTACTCTCTTGAGTTGTGGCATAATAGACTAGGACATGTTCATTGTAAGCGAATAAACAAAATGTCTAGTCTAGGACTTATCTCCAAGTGTGGGGGTAAGGTAGAGAAATGTGAGATATGTGCTCAGACGAAGATCACTAGGAAACCCTTCCACAGGGTCCATCGAAGCACAGATCTTCTGGAGTTGGTTCACTCAGATATCTGTGACTTCAAACAATTCTCTACAAAGGCCGGGATGAAGTATTTTATTACTTTCATCGATGACTTCTCCAAGTATGCCTTCGTCTATTTACTCAAATCTAAAGACGAAGCATTCGAGAAGTTCAAGGAGTTCAGGGCCGAGGCTGAACGGCAAACTGGACAATAACTCAAGAGGCTGAGGAGTGATCGAGGTGGGGAATATAGGTCTCATGAATTCTCATCATTCTGCAAAGAACATGGAATCATCAACGAGACGACGGCTCCGTATTCTCCACAATCCAACGGAGTAGCAGAAAGGAAGAACAGAACGTTGACAGAGATGATGAACTCTATGCTGTTGACTGCGGGTCTCCCAAAGTGCTATTGGGGAGAAGCTGCATTAACGGCCACTTTCATTCTGAACAGAGTGCCGTATGCAACTTCCGACATAACTCCTCATGAACTCTGGTTCAAAGTCAGACCCAACCTGAATGTCATTCGAGTGTGGGGGTGCCTGGCTTATGTGAAGCTCCCGGATCTAAAGATTCAGAAGCTGGGGACAAGGACTACTAAGGCGATCTTCCTGGGGTATGCCGAGAAGAGTGATGCTCGGAGATTCCTTGATATCGAGTCAAATCATATCATCGAATCTCGCGATGCTGAATATTTTGAAGAAAAGTTTGCAAGGCACAAGAACATTGTTCTCGCGGACATTCCGGAGAATAATGAGGGTACGGAGCAGACAGAGATCTTTATCGAACCAGTAGTCCAAAATGGAGTTGTTGTCGAAGAGACACCAGCTGAACCAGAACTCGCTGAGCCGTCAACTAAGCGAGCGAGGAGGCCGAAAGACTTCGGAGATGACTTCGTCACCTATCATGTGGAAGCAGATCCGCTTACCTATAATGAGGCGATGAAGACCAGAGATGCTATATTCTGGAAGGAGGCGATTGACAACGAGATTGACTCAATCACCTCCAATAACACATGGGTATTAGTCGACCTACCAGAAGGAGCAAGACCCATCGGATGCAAATGGATCTTCAAGAAGAAGATGAAAGCAGATGGAACCATTGACAAGTTCAAGGCCAGGCTAGTGGCCAAGGGGTTTGCTCAGAAGCAGGGGATCAACTACTTTGACACTTATGCTCCAGTAGCTCGGATGACAACTATCAGATTGTTAATTGCTTTAGCAGCAATACACAAGCTGGTGATACATCAGATGGATGTGAAAACGGCATTCCTTAATGGCGAGCTGACCGAAGAGATCTACATGCAACAACCAAAAGGTTTTGTCGTCAGAGGTCTGGAAGACAAAGTCTGCAAGTTGATAAAGTCTCTGTATGGTTTGAAGCAAGCTCCCAAAATGTGGCATAAGAAGTTTGACAAGGTGATAAGGTCAAATGGCTACAGGGTCAGTGAAACAGACAAGTGTGTCTATACGAAGTTTGCTGACGGAAGAGGAGTAATCGTTTGTCTATACGTGGACGACATGCTAATCCTAGGTACGGATTTAAGCTGCGTCACAGAGACAAAGAAATTCCTCTCGACCAAGTTCAGTATGAAGGACTTGGGGGATGCCGACGTAATCTTGGGGCTCAAGATCATCCGGACAGGCACTGGAATAGCGCTGTCACAGTCTCATTACATTGAGAAGATGCTCTCTCGCTACGGGTATCAAGATCTTCCTATTATTGATACACCGTACAGGAGTGATCTGAAACTGGAGCCAAATTCGAAGGAGAGCGTCAGGCAGTTGGAGTA
Source organism: Iris pallida (assembly GCA_029216955.1). Classification (NCBI taxonomy): domain Eukaryota; kingdom Viridiplantae; phylum Streptophyta; class Magnoliopsida; order Asparagales; family Iridaceae; genus Iris; species Iris pallida. The sequence goes on from JANAVB010013200.1 coordinate 17,372,244, forward strand.
CGCTAGCGTCATCGGAAGTTTGATGTACGCTACTACTGCCACAAGGCCTGACATAGCCTTTGCAGTGGGAATGTTGAGTCGATTTACGAGCAATCCAGGCGTAAAGCATTGGAAAGCTGTGAAGCGTGTTATGAGATATCTCAAGAAGACTCAGACATATGCACTATACTACAGCGGAGATCCGTCAGTAGTGGAAGGCTTCAGTGATGCTAGCTGGTGTTCAAAGGTGGAGAGCGAATATTCCACAGGTGGATATGTGTTCGCCATGGGTGGAGCTGCTATATCGTGGAAGTCGAAGAAGCAGACTATGTTATCTCGCTCCTCCATAGAATCTGAATTCTTTGCATTGGACGCTGCAGCAGATGAAGCAGAGTGGCTTCGGGAGCTCATGTATGACCTTCCAATGGTTGGGGCTCAGATACCGGCGATTCCGATATACTGTGACAACCAGGCGGCAGCAGCAGTGGCATCAAATGAACTCTTCAACTGGAAGAAGAGGACTGTGCGGTTGAAGCACAGAGCAGTGAACGATCTCATAAAAAGGGGCGTCATTGTAGTGATCGATGTTCGGAGTCAGGAAAACCTGGCGGATCCGTTCACGAAGGGTCTCAAGCGTCAGCTGGTCGAGGACACAGCAAGGAAGATGGGCTTGAAGGCATTCTAATATTGTGTCATTATAATCCTATCAATAAATTTTATGTTATTGGTTCAAAGAGAAATCTACCAGATATCTAATTTTTTGATTCAAGGGAGGACTATTGACTGGAAAAATATTAGTTAACAGTGGGCACTTGTTCTGCGGAACATGTAAGGGTTTCGGACCCAGAACCACTGTTGTCTACTATGAATTTTCTACGGAAAATTGATCCTGTGAGAAGGATGGCATAATGCCTTAATGAGTTCTCAGACTGAGTGAAGGTCTGTTATGCTTTACAGGAAGCATGGTGGCACAACAACCACAAAGGAGTGTTACAACTCCATGCTACAGTGGGGTGACTCCACCATGAGGTTCCCAGGTAGGGGTAATGCCTCGGCTTTGTTAGCCAAGTTACAGGCGGCGTAGCACCGCATATAGGCAGGTAGCCTAATGTTGCATAATCGTAATAAAGAGATGTAGGCAGCACTACAAAGAGGCCGGTGTCCTCATGTTACAGTGGCATGACACCACGATGAGGTACCCAGGTAGGGGTAAAGCCTCGGCTTTGCAAGCCATGTCATAGTGGCGTAACACCACAAGGGAGCGCAAGGCTTCATGCTGGGTAGTTTGGCACTACAAAGAGGCTTGAGACCTCATGCTACAGTAGTATGACACTACGATGAGGTTCCCAGGTAGGGGTAATGCCTTGGCTTTGTCAGCCATGTCATAGCGGCGTAGCACCGCAAAGAAGCGCAATGCTTCATGCCAATGACTCTTTATATAGAACTCACCTATAGTGTATGGACAGAGATATCAGGCCGTCTCTTGAGGGTAAACTTGTAGACACCCAAAAATTATACACTGAAACCAGGCTGGCACAAGGCCTTCAATGTGCAGCCAGAAGCACAGTTGATGTCACTATGTGAGTAGGAAGAATTGCAGTTATGGTGCAGAATTCAAGGCTTAGTCCATTCTTGTATCATGCTGTTATTTAACCTATGCGGGAAGATTCAAGTCGTAGCGACATCTCTCCTAATGCATGATGGACAATCACTGTGGGGAACGCTCAACCCATATATTGAGATATGTGGGGGATTGTTGGTGTTTTTGCCTTTGGACTAGAAAAGATAGTCCCACATCGGCTACACCAAATGGTGAGTATCTTAATATAATGCATTGCTTGTGTTGAGGTGTGCACATAAGGTGTAGTGGGGCACAAGTTTGTGCCATGTGGAAGTATTTTCCTAGAAGGAAAAAGGATTAAATCCAACAAGGATGCAAGTTAATTTTTGTTGTGCGGACTCGGACTCGGACGCGGACTCCAAGATGTCTCGTGCATGCACGGGAGGGTTCGGGGGGTAGGCGTGGACTGGCACACTTCTATGCTGATTGTGGGATGATCTAAAATATCAAACTCTATTTTTGAGTTTTGATATTTTAGTCCCACATCGGATAGGAGAAGAGGTGAAGTCTCAACTCCACTCTATAAATAGAGCCCCTTGGCCTCCTTTGAAAGATGCACCAAGAAGAGAGTTGAGGGAGTCTGTTAAGTCCAGGAAGCCCGTTCAAGTCTCAAATATTGACTTACGAGCGTTCCAGAAGTTCTCCTGAACTTGCTGGTTCCCGGGAGCTTATCCGTACTGCGGGTATAGCTTTGAGCGCCGGTGTTCAACACCCCAGCGAGATCCGCTCTTCTTCTTCCTTTCTCTTTCTGTTGCCTTTGAGAATCTGAGACTCAACTGTTGTTGATCATCTCTTGTTGCCTTCGAGAAACCGCTATTGTAAACGCGATTCGATTTTTATTTAATCGTTTAGGCTACGCAATCAGCATTATTTGCATCTCTTTTTTAGGAATTGCAACTGCATTATTTGCATCTCTTTTTTAGGGATTGCAACTGCATTCTTTGCATCTCTTCTTAGGGATTGCAACTGAGTTTTTCCATCGATTGTTTGCAAATAGACTAACAATATCTCCCGAGGTCCCGGGAAGGGGAGCGACGGGTGCGATAGTGATGGAGGGCTGTGCTCCGGAGGGTGCGGGGGCTGAGGAGAGAGTGTCAGCTGGAAGACTAGCGGGGGGTTCAACAGGAGTAGGAGGAGGGGCAGCGGCCAGGGAAGATGACGAAGATAGGTTGGAGGAAGGGTCTCCGGGGGTTACAGGAGGGGGAGCAAAAACCTGCGGGGGGGTGGACCGGTTGAGACCGCTGGTTGGGAGAGGGAAAGAAGTACTGAGGTGGGGGCCGCCTCTCCAGCGTAGAGCTGGGAAGGAACGAGGTGCACCGAATATGGCTCCACGTGACCAGCGAAAAAAGGAGAATGAGAAGCCCCGGAGGCTGTGCCAGCAGAGGAAGGGAGGGATGCGTAAGAGTAAGAGTGAGGGAGGGACCCACTGAGCTGAAACAAGGGGTTGGCAGCGTAAACCGCTAAATTGGCTTGGGGGGGTGGGACCCAAAGAGCTGTAGCATGGGGTTAGCAGTGTAAACCGCTGAAATGGCTTGGAGGGTGGGACCCACTGAGCTGCTGTACGGGGTTAGCATAAACCACTGAATTGGCTATGGAGGGTGGGACCCACTCAGATGAGCGGCCAGTAAGGCAGCGTACTGTGCAACCGAGCAAAAAAAGGAGGGGTCTTCCTCATGGCGCGGCCCAAAGGCGTCCATACCGAGGGACCTGAGTAGGTGGGGCCCCTGACCTGCACAGCAGGTGGAGTCCTATCCTGGGTAGGAGGGTAGGTGAGGCCCCTGACCTGCGTAGCAGGGGGGTCCCATCCGGACTGGACACTGGGAACAGAGCCAATTTGAAAATTGGAGGGGATGAACGGTTGCTGGCCTCTGAAGTCCGATGATCTCTCTGCCCTGAAGGCGCCATCACCCGGGACAGAAGCCCAACCGGACGCTGAGGGAAATCCGGAGCTGCCGAGCAGGCCAGTCGGTGGAGCGTGAGGTCTTGGGAGAAGTGACAAGGGGGGAGGGGAGGAGGAAGAGTGAGAAACCGGGAGGGAGGAGGAAAATACGGGAGGGTGTCGGCTGACCAGGGCCAGCAGGTCGTCCGGCCAGGAGGCCACCATCGGAAGCCGAGCAGAGAGGGAGAAGAGGGGGCGGAGGAGACCCTAGGGTCTCCATGGGGGGAGGGAGCAGCGGAGTGAGGGAGATGAGGGATTCATTTTTATTTATTTATTTTTTTTTTTTTATTTATTATATATATATATATATATATATATATATATATATATATATATATATATATATATATATATAAAATATATATATTTATATATATATATATATAAATATATATATATATATATATATATATATAATATATATATATATATATATATATATATATATATATATATATATATATATATATATATATATGTAATAAAAATATATTATATTATATATTATATTATATTACATATATATATATATATGTAATAAAAATATATATATATATAATATATATTATATATATATAAATATATATATATATATATATATATATATATATATATATTTATATATATATATATATTTTTCTTTTTTATATATTTATATATATATATATATATATATATATATATATATATATATATATATATTATATATATATATATATATATATATATATATATATATATATATATATATATATATATATATATATATATATATATATATATATATATACACTTGATACCCTATATATACACTTGATATATACACTTGATACACTTGATACACTTGATATATATACACTTGATATATACACTTGATACACTTGATACACTTGATACACTTGATACACTTGATAACATATATATATATATATATGTAATAAAAAAAAAATATATATATACACTTGATACACTTGATACCCTATAATACCTACACTCACTTGATATCCATACTACCTAGGCTCATATGATATACAAAATGTCTATGTCGTATAGTCAGTTATATACTTGTTACCAATACTGTACTTGTTAGACGCACTAAATAAATTTTAGGGTTAAAGTATGTCGGAGCACTTCGCATCAGCTTTTCGAAACTTCAAACAGATCGAATTTTCGTGTCCGGAAGCTCCCGAAATCGCAAAAATACCAAAACACGTTCGTCTTTCGTACACTTGACACTCAAACAGTTTTATCGAAAGTTTTAGAACGAATTTGGCCAATTAATTTAGTTTATTTAGAAATCTAACTTTGATACGGTTCTTTAAAAAAATAGAAGATTAATCAGAGTCCTGAGTTAGGAGTTATGGCATTTCTAAGTTGTTATGGCTCCTAAAAACGAGGATGCATACTATGATGAATTTGGAATATTTTGGACTAAAGAACACATGTACACACCTAATTTACCAAATACACCTATACGTATCATGACGTATCATGATACAGACTCTATGTCTCTAATTTTGGACACAAGAATACCTTCACACCATCAAATAAATATCAATAATTCTTATTAGGACACAATAGACACAATCAATGGACATAGTTGGGGTTTTCCCCTAATTGAGCTCCAAATGTGACACCAACTTAGATCTACCAAATTGAGGGCTTCTAGTACCTAGATCTACCATTGGAAAGTCAAATCTAACCATGGGAGGGTTTCTACATGACCAAGGGGTGTTCCTAACCATGAATTTGATAGAAGTACGAGTATTACCTAGTGTTTTACTAGCCTCTTTATAAAATTTTGAATTTGGACACGAAAGGGATGGGTCGGACATGATCTCCTAGCAAGCTCCTCTCCTATGGATCATCTTGTGCTCTCCAATGCTCTAGGTCTTAATGATAGTCAGGATGAGTGGAACTAGAAGTGGATTAGTAAAATTGGTAGGGAATTGGATTTGCTTGGAGAAGAACAAGCTTTGAAAAAAAAATGAGACTAATGAGTAAAATAGAATGAATGGATAAATCCCTAATTAGAAATTATTATAGTGAGGTTTTGGTCATCCCAAAATATTAATTTTGCCCTCTCCATTTGTCATGAATGGAATCTAATTAACTAAACGTAAAAATCTCTACCACTAAAAGAAATATCCCTTTCATGACGACTAAACTTAATTAATTCTAATTGTTAAAGTCATGACTAACAATAGTTAGCACTAAAACTTGCAAAAAGCTAGTTGGCTAGCAACTAATTGACAATAATATAATTCTAGGCAACCTCTAATTAATATTATACACACACACACACACACACACACACACACACACATATATATATATTTATATATATATATATATATATATATATATATATATATATATATATTATATATATATATATATATATATATATATAAATATATATATATATAAATATAATCAACATGTAAAATTACCAAAATACTCTTATGTTAGCAAGTGGTAGTTACAATTTGTAATCTCATTCGGATCATCTGTCGAATATCCATGAATCACCAACAGACAATCTGAATTGAAACAACAAGTATTTATGGTATCATTCTGATCATCTGTCCGATATTTGCGGATCACTGACAGACAATCCGAATTTAAACCATAAGTTTTTGTGGTCTCATTCGGATTATATGTCGGATGTCTGTGGTTCACCGAATAATCCGAAATATTTAGCTGACTATTTTTAAATTCAAATCCAACAGCCATATGTCCGAGCATTTATTGCATCAAATGGCTATATTTATATCAGTTACTGTTGGGTGCGGATAATCTGTCGAAAGTCCTCGGACAACCGTCGAATCATCTAACTATTTACAGGAAATGCTTTATGCTCTTGGATTTGTATAAGTAGACCTCCCCCTACTTCATAAATGCATCATCTACTTGAGCCTTTAATTTTTTCATCCAAAAAGCTCTACCTTAACTCTACAAAGCTTTCATTTTGTAACAACCACTTTCCAACATAGGGGTATTTTGGTAATTTTGCATGTTGATATTCATTGCTCAACCTTAGGCGAGTATATTATCTGATAATTTTTCGTTTATGATATTTTCTATATTTCTTATATCTAGTATACATATCTTGATTTCTTGACACATAGTTACACAGATTGGTATTTTCGGATCCCGTCATGAGATGTTATTCCTTGATTATCTTGGTGTACCTTGTGCAAGCCTTGTTGTTCTTGTACTTGTATGGATATTGATTCTAGAAGAGACTAGCTACCTTCTCATAGAATCTTGTGTCGTAACGTACCATTGTTGGATCCACTATACCAGTCGGAGACGGAGATATTAGTGTAAATATGTGATCATACCCTCCTTGTGCTTGTCTTGTTCCTTGTGGGTGTTGATCATACACTGCACATATGATTAACCAGGCCCTTATCCTTGTGCAAGTTCCCAAGCCAATCACATGTTAAAACTAGTGCTCACTCACATAGATATTTTATTCTTGATTCATGTACATGATATTTCTTGCTCTTATATTTTCTTACAGTATTTTTCTTATCTTGTTATATTCTTGTACCTATTCCATTATCTTGTATTTCTCTCTATTTATTGTTACACAGTTTATATCATTTGTTGGAACTGTTATTAGACGTGTGCTTCCCTCCAATCCTGACTGGATATTTTTTCCAAATGATTATTTAGCGGACTGGTGTCCTACGTATTATTGATCATATGTTAGAGAGCTAACTGAGATAGCACCGTAGTACAGGAGGACCAGTGCCAGCTGTTGAGGAGGCTTAACTAGTATATCAGACATTTAGCTAGTATATCCTTATTGTACCGGATCTGTCTCCAGCATAGACATTTCAGTTGTTATTGATATTTAGACTTATTGTGATTTGTTGCTAGACTCAGAGACTTTGTTATTTTGTTGCGTCTATTTCAGTTTAAGATTTGTGAGTTTTCTTCCTTATTTGATATCGTGCCATTCCTTCCTTATAGATATTGTGATTGAGTATTGATTATCATATTATATTATCATCTTGTTCTCCGTATGGAGTTGAGATATCATTGACAAGTTTCATATACTATTGTGTGAGATAGTTAGATAGTATTATTGGGGTAGCATCCGCTACCAAAATATTATTTTAATTAATACTTAAATAAATAGAAAACACTAAATTTTTTATAGAATTTGATTTTGAGATCGCAATGGTATATCATAGGCTATAAGTGAGATATACTAATATTAGGTTATATGTGGTCTCTATGGTCCCTAGATAGCCCCATATAGGTTATTTTAGAATTTTTTAGAATTTTTGGTAATATTTAGATAATTTTAATCAATAAAATTATTATTCTATAAGCTTCTGGGAATTTTTGTAGGGTCAAAATTTGTATTTAACTTCTAGATAGTTAGAAATTTTTTTTTATAAATTTTTAATATTTTTTAGATTTTTTTGGAATTTTAGGGAATTTCTGAATAATTAAAACCTATAGAATTTATTATTCCTAGGATTTTGGGATTTACTGTGGGGACACACGAAGAGATTTAGAGGCTAAACTTTTGTTTAGGCTGTAGACACCAGAAGTAGTTTCTAGATTTTTTTGAATTTTTTTGAATTTTATGTGATTTATTTGATTTTATTTGGAGTTAAAATAAAATTTTAATGAATTTCGATAATTAAAATAATTATTTACACAGTCAGCAGCACAACCAGCCATCCAGTCAGCCAGGAGGGCCCATATTTCAGCTAAAACTGCCTCTCTCTCATATATATATATATATATATATATATATATATATATGTGTGTGTGTGTGTGTGTGTGTGTGTGTGTGTGTGTGTGTGTATTAAATTCAATAAATCCTAGTTTATTATTCCAGGAGATCCTCCAACTTTACGTAGCCATTACACTTAGCTCCGGACTCCAAATGCGTTCCCGTTTCTTTCTTTGAAACCATCTCGAGAAATATTTTCTGAATATCAAATTTGTTTTCATAAATTCTGAACCTAACTTTCTAGAAAATTTGTGGAGTGCCAGTTGTCTGAAATATGACACATTTTGGTGTTTTCGAGATTTCTGGAGAACCAGGAATCAAAATCATGAACCGTTTGAAGTTTTGAAAAGATGACATAGAGATTTAAGACACATAATTTTTAAAAAAATAATACTTTTATCTAGTATTTTAATTAATTCATAGAACTCAATTTTGGCAGATGATTCATCGATTTGGTCACGGTTAGCTATAATGGCGATATCTTTTGACGAAATCATGATTTTGTTGCACGGTCTATTCCAATACACTCGTGGCACTGAAATATACTAGGGTGCATACTCAAGTCATAGAGTTTGTGTTGTTTAAATACTTAGTCAATAATATGCCTCGATTTGCGTGATACGGTTCCCGAATTGGAGGCCATGACTTTACTTGGCCAAAAACTTGTATTTAATTTTTATTTCAGAATTATATTAGATTAAATTGGTTTTTAGATAATTTATTCCCTAATTAAAATAGAATTAATTATGTTAAACCTTTAGCCACTTTGTAGGGTTTTTAGAGTGAGATTTTCATATCTAACTTACGATCATTTATGTTATGGGGTAGATCGGACTACGACGTCTTGAGTTTGTGACTTCATCCGATGGAGCAAGGCAAGTATTACTATGACCTATGTTACCTTTATTTTATGTTGCATGTTGTTCTTTTCCTTAAACTGTTAGTCTTATTATTTCTATTACTGTGTACAAGAGTTATACTTGTTATCATGACCATACATGTTCACTCAATGCTTTTGTTCAATGTTCCATGTTCCATGTTCAAGTTTAAAGTTAATGTTAGTGATCATGTTTAATTGTGAGGGAGTCGGGAGGAGAAATACAACTAGTATGCATGTGGTCTATGTATTGTTCAAATCCACAATGTCAATGTTGATAGCAGTCGTTGCACCATATGTACCGGCTGTCGTATGTCCTAACCCATCTACATACGAAATGAATTCTAAAACACACAGTACACGTGCCTTGATTATTGTTTCTATATTGGTTATTGTTTGTCTTCCGTCGAGTCTATTTCATATTGTTATCATATCATACTAGTACTCTCCTTATCATATCGAGTCGTGTCTATTGTTTATCTTCCTTATTATTGTTTCTTCATGCTTGTATATTATATTGTATAATGTAGTTTATAGTGATCTTGCTCCAATGCTGACTGGATAACTATTTTTTAGCTTTAGACAACATAGTTTGCCCCGAGGTTTATGGTGCGTATCTTAGTGATACTGACGTTACCGATGTGTCGGTCGCTTCTACTGATGCGGAATAACATATCTCTTTCTTATGAGTTTTCGTATTATTTTTAGCTAGTGGGCTTAGAGGACTTTAGTTTTAGTTGCTTTTAATTTCTACCGAATTTTTTCCCGAGACTATCTTGAGTTGTAGTAGATTTTCTTTAAATAAATATTGAGACTTTAAGTTTAATCTTTTTGTCATGACTTAGTTATGGATGATATATGTGAACTACGTACTTGTTATGGATTATTGTTATAGTACTGCCGATGCTGCGACATAGGCTGGGCTTGGGCACATACTCGCATCCCAAAAAGTGGGTGCGGGTCGTGACAATTGGCCTAGATAGCATTCTATCATCGATGCTGCGACATAGGCTGGGCGTACCTACGTACTTGTGTCCGATCATCCGGGTATGGGTCAATAGACATTTTTGTGGTGGCCCATACCGGTCAACCTTCACATTTAGAGCGATGTCATGGTAGTACAATGACTTAGTTGTACTACTACGAGCCCGTGATAAGATATAGAAAATAAGATATTAAGATGAGAGAATACTCAATCATAAATTAGGATTCCTTAAGAGATTTCTGAGGCAACACATGAGAATCTCACTATAAACTCTATCTCAAAATCTGTTTCCACTTTTTTGTCTAGTCTCCCTTGTTCGTTGTTGAATTTGATTCTTTGTGTTCGTTGTTGACTTTGATTTTGTATCAAAATTAATTTTACAGACTAAATTAAGGTACATTCTGAAGACATATTTGATGAGGATACTATGAAAGGTAAATGTTTTATTTAGTTATGGAGTCTAGAGTTTATTGCAGCCATACTAGCTAGCATGGCAAAGATATAGAGTCTGATTTTGGATATACTTATCTTAGTTATAAAATTTAGAGTTTTTCACAGCCATACTAGTTTGCGTGGTGAGAATTCTAGATAACATGATTATAGAGGTATATACCTTCATAATGGACTTTATCTTTTATCGTAGCTATGTTTGCTGGTGTGGCGAGAATTTTGGACAACATGATTACAGACAGACATATATAATTACCATATTGTATTTTAAATTGGTTCTTAACATATCAACTCTATCATTCCACTCCTATTATTATATGATTTATTTCCATCACCTTTTCTAGCTCAGGAATAGGGATATCCTTAGTTCCTCTAGTCCAGTTCCTTATAGAGTTTTATTCTATAATTCTTGAGGTTCCTTGGATAGTGTAATAGTTCAACAACTTACAGACAAGTTTGTGTCATTGAGTATCAGTATTTATTGTTGGAAGTGTAGCTTGTGGGTCTGTGAGTGATTCCTAGTTGGACATATGAGTTATATGTATCAAACTGGAGAGAACTCATAGTGCAGTACCTTTGTAGCAATAGTTCTATGGTAGGTATAAGTATAGTTAGGATTCGTACCAAGGGTAGAAGGGAGAGTAGAGTATTAGTTGTGATTGCAGGAGTTGGTATCAGTGCCATCATGCATGTTTTTTATATGTATATCAATGCAGGAATAGGTATCATGTGAGTGTGGAGTATTTTAGAAAAATCTGGATTTGGCAGGGTGACAAAGGGTAGCAGTTATGGTTGCATCATAATATGCATTATGGTGTTGTTAGATACCTGAAATCTGGAGGGTGTATGTTCCTGTAGAACATATTTAGATGTACCAGCAGATTACATTACAAGATACATGTGAGGATAATAGAAGGGTACATGTGTATGGGTGTGTTATGATATATTAGTAGTCATTAGAAGGGTGTGGGTGAAAGGTTCTGTAAGGGTATTATAATACATAGAGGCAGGTTGATATAGTATCAAGGGTGAAGGAGGATATGAGGTACATGTAGAGGCAACAGTTTGTAGTAGATTAACCTAGGAGTAAGGAATTCTACCCGGGTACTGGAAAATAGCATCAAGTTTTAGCAATATCAACAGGCTAGAAAAGAGGGAATCTGACTGTGTATTTTGCGGGGAACAACATTACAGGTAAATCTGTAGGTTGGAGTGAATGTGTGTCTAGTAAGGGTATATCACCTAGTATTTGATGATGTTGATGTGTTAGAGAGTGATAAGTGGAAGAAAGAGGTACAATGTCGAGAATTATGTGCATAAGTGTATAGTGGATGATGTGTGAATTGCATAATGGTGAAGTGAAGCATAGTGTATGAGTTTTATGAGTATCATACAGTAAGAGTCTGAGTATTAGAGATAGCAGTAGTGTGTCATTATGGTGAGCTACTGCTAAGTTGGTATTTTTGGCTATTAATTGCATGTGACATGTATAGTTATGAGTTGGTATTTGCCACCAAGAGTGCCTTGAGAGTGAAGGTATTCAATGTATCAATTTTGAGATGAATAACTTATGCTAGATATAACATGTCAGACTAGTATCAGTGAGTGTTATTATGGACAATAGTATCAGTTAGGAGTATCAGTGTAAATTTGAGGTAAGGTATGTAAGAGAATATCAGGAAGAGTAAGAGTACAAGTGTTCTGGCAGTATGAGAAGATAGGTAACTTATAAGGGAGTTAGTTCTAGTGAATGTGGAGGCATTTACAAGTGTATTAGATAGTAGGAATAATTATGAATTAGTGAATTGCATGATAGAAAGAATGGTACTTGTGTGATAGTAGTGTCAAGTGTATAGTGTCATGGAGGGTAGAAAGTATTATATATGGTTATATTGCTAAGATACAGGTAAGTATCCTAGAGTGATTGTTAAGTGTCAGCATATTGGTTAGTATTAGGATAACAAGATAGGAGGAGTAATTATTCAGATGAAGAATATCCAAGTATCAGAAGCATTCAAGATATGGGTAACCTAGTGATTAGTGTAATACATATAGGAGAGATCCTTGAGCACCTTAGTAGAGAAATATTCTGTGAGTGTCATGTATAGGAGTTAGTCCCATGTGCTAGATAGTGTCAGAAATTCGGGTTGGTATCCTATAAATAGTAACTTAAATGTCTTAGTATAGTGAATAACTGAAGTGTGGATCAGAGATAGGTAAGAAGTCTAGCTAGGCCACTTGTGGTACCGTAAATTTCCCCACACCAGCGTAGGGAAACACCCCAACAGGACAGGGTTTCATGATGACGGTTGAGGATGCAAATACTATAGTGATGGGTTAGCAGGTTTTGTTATGATCTTTTCCTTTTCTTTCTTTTATATCTATTGATCTTGTTTGCCATCAAAATTATTTGTGGGTTGAAAGAGTGCTTGAGATTACAAGTATCTTTCAAGGAGGAAAAGATAATTTGAAAGAAGACTCATTTCTTTTCCTTTATATAATACGATTTTGAACAGTACAACAAAAATCCTGGCAAGAAAGATTTGCTAATACATATAAAGATTCTGGAGAAGTATGCCGATGGAGATCAGGTACTGTAATTGACCCCTTTACTCCGTTGACAATCCGATACTTAGATGTTTATTGAAGTTCTCTCTATGACTTTCTCCTGTGCATCACGTATCCTCATTGATGAGGTTGATTTTGGTGGATTCGATTAGTTGATGGTATGATCTTCTCCTCTTTCTTTTGCGATCTTCTCGATCATCTTGTTGATGATCCTCTTTTAGGATCTTTTCTCGATCTAATTCTATGATCCCTCATCTCTGATCTGTGATCTGATCTGATGATCCTCTCTCAATATTTGCCTTTTAGCGGACAAGCTATAAAGAAGGTAATAAAGATGGGGGGAATTTCCTGCGTAGACGATGCTACCTGGGTGTCACAACTGTTTAGGTAGGCTATTTAACCGTTCGGCTGGGTTAAGGCACTGAATGGGCGATCGTTGCCGTAGGAGCTCCAGGGGAGGACTTAAGGATCCATGGGTGTAATTGTCGGTGGTTATGACTGTCCACCCGGACAGCTTGATCACAGGTGACCTAGCACGCACGAATGTTGAGGACAACTTGTTGTTTGAATAATAAGGTTGTGTAACACACACACCATAAATGGAAGATTTGAATCAAGGGGTACGAGTTTTATTGATTTGTGGCATCGACCATGATTTTGGAGAGAATCTTCGGTTTGAATGGGGGCAGTTATAATGTACACACCATAAACGTGGTATTGATCCTTCCAACTGCAGTCGATAGGATTTGAGGGGGACTGATTCGAGGCACGAACCATCTTGTTTGATCCGATCTGGGGCGTAGACCAGTTTATTTTTAATGAGGAAGGTGGCTCAGCTAGGGACTTGTCCGTTTGATTTAATATAGAGACTGATGGGCAGTTCGAGCCGCATGCCTCATTGGCTGCATGGTGGTCTTCTGGCAGAAGATCTATATAGTGTCTGGGCCGCATGTAAGCTAGTCGCATGGAGTGGTCTAGTTGTATTTGGTTCTGCAAAGGCGGTGTAGCTTAGGGTACTATGCTGTTGGGACTTGGTATCCCATTGGGGGGCTTCTGGGCCTTCTTGCACATTGTTTAGAGTGGCTTGGTCATGAACGTGCCTGGAAATTTTTAATGCTTCTACAAGACCCCTTCAAAGTTTTCAAACTTAGCAGTAAGTTTGGAATACTTTGAACAAAAGCATGGGCCTTTCAAGATTATTGGGCGGTCGAGGCTTCAGTAGAGTTTTTAGGCTCCTAATGAATTTATTTTGTCTGGGTATACCTCTTCTTTGAAACTTGCCAGCTGGCAAGTTTCTGATTGACACCTGCTTCAGAATTTGATGAAATCTTGCCTCAAGTTTTGTCCCCCTGTCGTCTGGAATCATGCTTGGAGTTGATTGAGGCGTCTTTCTTCATTATGATTACTTCTTGCCATAAGTGTGGGCATCTGAAGGTTCGGTGGCTCCTTTTATAAAAAGGAATCAACATATGTGAGATGCTTCATCTCACCCATGGCTCTAGAAAGGACTTCTTGTCATAGACATTTTAGGAGGTCAAGGTCGACGGAGTCTGTCCGTTCTGCTGTATTTGCATCAAGCCTGTGGTTATGCTCCCTCTACCGCCTTCCCCTGAGTCGAGAAGGAAAAGGCTAGAGAGGAAGAAGTTTACGCTAGCCTACGAATTCCTGGACGACCTTGGCCTCAACATGGAGGATATCACTTATCCTCTGAGGATGTCGCTGGATCTGGACTCTCTTGCCCTGGACCCAGAGGATAAGGCGACGGGGGGATGGTGGAGGCTTTCCGTCGAATATTTTGATATTTCGGCGTCCAGTCCCTTCAGGACATTGTGGACGTAATTAGCGACTTTGGCTGCTCCTCTTCTTAGGGGTCTTCTTATTTTTTTATCACACCCTCGTGACCTTGTTTTGTAACCCCCCTTCTTGTTAATAAAAGCTTCTCTTTTTAGGACACACTATTTGTTATGCTTGAACTGTCGTTGTTTGCTCTATGTTCTGAGAAACTTTTGTTGAAAGAGATACTTGGAAAGTGGAGGATGTCTTTGAGAAGACAACATAGGTTTTAATGGACCTTCTTATCCATGTCGTACCTAAGATGGGTGCGGATGTCACGCCCCGATTCCGTAGAATCGATAGTCGTCCCCCGGGGGTGATGCTGTGCGAACCTAAGTTGCGATCGCACAAGGCATGGTCATAAGGTTATCCGAAACACAACATCAAGTTAGAGTACGCAGAGAAATTGAATGGCACATTTGAAATAGAAATAGACTTTTTCATTGATAATAAAAACTTTACATTAACTTCTTTACAATCATTGTCGTGCGGGCTACAACATGACTCGACTTACAAAATGAACGCCGATGAGATAGTCATTCCATACATTACATCCCTTTTTACAAGCAAAAACTATTACGCTTTCCACCTGGGATTGAGGGAAGCCGAGCCGCCATCTATTCTTCTTTGTACTGAGTGCGGAGTCTTCAAAAGGATTTCAGAAACACAAGCCTTCACACGCGGACGAGGTTTCAAAGGGTTCACTTCGCCTTGAGCTTTCAGGTGGCACGCCCTTCGTAGTTCGGGGTACCTGCGTGTAGAGCAAGGATCAGTACATTACACTTTGTACTGGTACGTGGCAAGTTAAGTTCCAAGCTCTCATTTGGTTGATAAGTTTATATGACTTAGAGCATGAATGTTTCTAACCATCCTAATGAATTTCAAGCGAGAAATGACACGCATAATGAAATTTACTTTGGAACTTATCCCCGGCGGACCGTACCGCGCCTTTGAGACTTACAATGTTCTTTCCTGTTAGTTGTTATCATTTTCGTATACAAATTTATGTTTGTGAAGGTCACTGGTACCACAAGCCATATTTGGACTATAGCTGGGTTAGACGGCGACCCTTTCAGCGCGGGTAGCGAGCCCCGCTGCAAGTTCTCCCGACTAACCATATCTTTGCTTTCGTCGAGCACAGCTATCTTTTGCTTCCTCCTAGGCCGAAATGATCCCGTGTCTCGGGGTATCGCTCGAGGAAGCCGTTCCTCGTGCACGAGTTGTCCAATGACCGTGAAAAGACAATTCTTTTTAGTTATGAAGATATAGCCTACATTCTCTTTGAAACTTGTTCATTTTCATCGTGTTCGTGCCCTTGCATTTATTGTTTCATCCGCGACAACACTGTTGATTTGCCTAAGAAGGGGGTCGAGAAGAGAAGGGTCAGCCACTCACCTTGAGTTTACTTCGGCGAGAGAACTTGTTGGTCACGCTAGACGTCGCCTACGCGATTACCTGAAATCGCACAAGCAACCGATTAGAACACTGCATTATTCAAGGAGTTCGATAGGAAATGCGAGTTCGAAACGTAAGCCATGAAAACCATCGAAAATATTCACGAAAACGCATTCAAAAAACAAAGCCAAAACCAACGCAAGCGGCATAAAAAGCAGAGCAACGGGAGGTCTCACCCAACTCAGCCGCAGAGTCAATCCTCGAGGCGCAGCCCGCTGAATATGGGACTTGGTTCCGAAGAAGACATTCCATAACGAGGAATGGATCTTAATTCAACCGTTCCCGTTCGATCGACTCGGTCGATCCCGACCTATCGGTCCCGACCGAATCGATAGCGACAGTGTTCCTTTCTCGCGCACCCCGTGGACAAAGTACGGGGCACGATGTAGGGATGGGGTACTACACCATAACCAACTAACAAAAAGTTTCGTCCTCGAAACTTAAAATAGAACCTACCTCTACGAGAACAATAAAGGAAACTTTTCCTTCATTTCTGACTCAAGCTTCCATGTCCACTCTTCGACCGAATGGTTTCTCCAGGGGACGCAGACGAGTGGAATAGCACGGTTGCGGAGAAGTTTATCCTCGCGCTCCATGATTTGCACCGGCTCTTCGACATATGACAAGTCCGCCTTCAGGTCCAGCTTACCCAAATCTACTACATGCCCCGAATCGTGCACGTACTTTCGTAATTGCGAGACGTGGAAGACGTCATGTACCTCTGACAATGCAGACGGCAAGGCAATTTGGTAAGCTACCGGGGCAACTCACTTTAGTATTTCGAACGAGCCAACAAATCTTGGGCTCAACTTTCCTTTCGCACCGAACCGGGAAACTCCACGCATAGGCATCAACTTCAGGAATACATGGTCGCCTTCCGAGAACTCGAGGGGGCGTCGGTGCGTGTCAGCATAGCTTTTCTGCCGGCTTTGTGCTATCTTCAATCTTTCTCGTATCAACTTGACCTTCTGCACAGTCTGCTCCACCAGCTCCGGACCAAGTATCTGCCGTTCCCCGACTTCATCCCAGCAAATGGGCAATCTATACTTCCGGTCGTACAAAGCTTCATACGGTGCCATTTGGATGCTGGACTGATAGCTGTTGTTGTATGCAAACTCGGCCAACGGTAGATGGACGTCCCAACTTGACTTCAAGTCGATCGCACAGAGTCGTAACATGTCTTCGAAAATTTGGTTCACCCGCTCTGTTTGGCCGTCAGTCTGAGGATGATAAGCTGAGCTGAACTTCAACTTAGTCCCCAATGCTGAATGTAGACTACTCCAGAAGCGCGCTACGAACCGTCCATCCCGATCAGAGACGATAGAAACTGGGACCCCGTGCAGCCGAACTATTTCATCAAGGTATAACTGAGCAAGACGGTCGACGCTCCAAGTAACTTTGATGGCGATAAAGTGCGCTGACTTGGTTAGTCGATCGACGATGACCCAGACGGTGTCGTTTCCCCGCGGCATCCTCGGCAAGCCAACAACGAAGTCCATAGTGATGTGATCCCACTTCCACTCTGGAATGGCGAGATTCTGCATCTCCCCGCCCGGTCGCTGGTGCTCTGCTTTGACTTGCTGACCGGCCATACATTTTGACACAAAGAGCGCTACGTCCCTCTTCATGCCGTGCCACCAAAATACAACGCGGAGGTCCTTATACATCTTGGTGCTGCCAGGATGCAAGGAATATTTTGCATAGTGCGCCTCCGTCACTATCTCCTTTCTAAGTTCTACGTCGTCCGGTACGCATAGCCGTCCCTTCATGCGCAACACTCCCGACTCGTCCTCTGCAAAGTCGGACGCTTTTCCTGTCGATATCTGCTTTCGCATCTTCTCCAGGTAGGGGTCGTCCTTCTGTGCAGACTTTATCCTCTCCAGTAGGCTCGGTTCCACCCGTAGTTGTGCCAGCTTCACGTCTCTGAAACGAACTCGGAGCTCGATGCCCATTCCTTCCAAGTCGCGCAGCAGTCGATCGTTGATGCATAACGAAGCTAAGTACTTCCGGCTCAGCGCATCCTCTACCACATTTTCCTTGCCCGACGTGTAGTCGATTGATAAGTCATAGTCTTTGATTAGTTCAAGCCATCGCCTCTGCCGCAAATTCAATTCTTTTTGGGTGAAGAGATACTTGAGGCTTTTGTGGTCCATATAAACCTGCACGTCACACCATAGAGATAGTGACGCCATAGCTTTAACGCAAACACAATCGCCGCTAGTTCTAGGTCGTACATGGGGTAGTTCTTCTCGTGCGGCTTCAACTGTCGGGAAGCAAAAGATATCACCTTATCCTGCTGCATGAGCACACACCCCAAGCCCTGGCCAGAAGCATCGCTGAAGATTTGAAATCCCTCCGTCCCTTCAGGAAGAGCAAGTATCGGGGCCAAAATGAGCCGTTGTTTGAGCTCCTGGAAGGAAGCTTCACAGTCGTCTGACCACTTGAATGCTACTCCTTTCTGGGTGAGGCGAGTCAACGGCGATGCGATCTTCGCGAAGTCCTTCACGAAGCATCGGTAGTATCCCGCCAAGCCTAGGAAGCTTCGAATTTCGCTAACTGATGCGGGCCGTTTCCAATCAGCGACTGCTTCGACTTTCTTCGGATCGACTACGATGCCTGTGGCGGAGATGATATGCCCAAGGAATGAGACGCTGTTCAGCCAGAATTCGCACTTGCTCATCTTCGCGTACAACTGATTCTCTCGAAGGGTTTGAAGTACCATCCGCAGATGCTCTGTATGTTGCGCTCGATCCTTCGAGTAGACGAGGATATCGTCGATAAAGACTACTACGAACTTGTCGACGAACGGACGGAACACCCGATTCATTAGGTCCATGAAGACGGCAGGGGCGTTTGTCAGACCGAACGGCATTACTAAGAACTCGTAGTGGTAATAGCGAGCGCGGAAGGCAGACTTCGGCACGTCATCTGGCTTGACTTTGAGTTGGTGATAACCCGATCGCAGATCAATCTTCGAAAACACCGTTGCACCTTAGAGCTGGTCGAATAAGTCGTCGATGCGGGGCAGGGATATTTGTTTCGGATGGTGGATTTATTCAATTCCCGATAGTCGATGCAGAGTCGCATCGATCCATCCTTCTTCTTCATGAATAGCACGGGCGCACCCCACGGCGAGACACTCGGACGGATAAACCCTCTGTCGAGTAATTCCTGAAGTTGTGCCTTCAATTCCTTCAATTCTGTAGGGGCCATTCTATACGGAGCCTTCGAGATCGGCCGGGTGTCGGGGAATGTGTCGATGGTGAACTCTATTTCTCGATCGGGCGGCATGCCGGGTAGCTCGTCCGGGAACACATCTGGGAATTCTGCCACAATGTCGGTCTGACCCACGTTTGCACCATCCTGTCGCATGTCTCGAACAGAAGCTAGATAGCCTTCGCACCTGGAATGCAGCATCCGTCGAGCAGATATTGCGGAGATCACCATGCAGGTCGGCGACGCCTCACCACACGAGTAGCAGAATTCAGGCACTCCAGGCATACGGAACGTGACCTTCTTTTTAGCACAGTCTATGGTTGCGTTGCACGGCCCGAGCCAATCCATTCCCAGAATGATGTCAAAGTCCTTCATGTCTAGAACTATCACATCCAGACCGATCTTTTGACCGCCGATGCAGATAATTCTGCCGGCACAAGCTAAGTTTGTAAGAATTGGTGTGCCCGAAGGCGTGCTTACGTTAAGGTCGAGATCTAATAATATTACAGGGAATTTGTGCTCGACGGCAAAGTTCGCTGATATAAAACTATGTGAAGCGCCTGAATTAAATAACACACGAGCAGGCACATTATTGAATTTTAGTATACCTGACACTACTGTATCTGACGCCAGCGCTTCGTCTCGAGTCATGGCGTAGATGCGGCCCTGAGTGTTGGGGCATCGGTCTTGGTTGTTGGATTGAGTGGGCTGAGGAGGTCGAGGAACTGGGCCTCGATTTTGATGATTTGATTGTGGCAGCGCATCTTGTAGTTGCGGTCGAGAACGACAATCTTTAGCATAGTGTCCCTTTTTCCCGCAAGAGTGACAGTCGATGTTCAGGGTACGGCACTCGCTGGCATCATGTCCGACGTAATTACATTTTGTGCAACGAGACCTAGTGCTTTGTCCTTGGTAGCCCCCGTTGTTCGGACGCTTTTCTGTGTGATTGTTGCCTCCCGTATAGCTAGGATGTTTGTGATTTGAGTGGCGCACAACGTCGTCAGCACCGGAAGGATACAGTTTCTCAATACGGAGTGCGTGATTCAGAGCCTCGTCCACGGTCTTGTACTCCGGGACCCCGACATGCGCACCGATAGAGTGTCGCAGACCCACTTCGAACCGTCGTACGCGACAATCCTCTGTAGGCAGAAACGCACTAGCAAACTTTGACAACTTGTTGAATTCTGCGGCATACTATTCTACTGTCTGATTTTCCTGCCTCAACTGCATGAATTCATTCTCCTTTGCTTGATAAATGGCTGACGGAAGGTACTCGACTTCAAAGGCTTTACGGAACGTGGCCCAAGAGAACGGCGCTGAGTTTTTGTCATATCGGATCACTCGCTTATGCACGGCCCACCAGTCGTGCGCGTTCAACCGTAGCTGAAGTTGTGCGCAGGCGACTTGCTTGGATTCTTCAATGCCGAGCAGCTCGAAGTGATCTTCTAGCTCTTCCAACCAGTCGATTGCCATGGAGGGACCCTCGGTGCCGCTGAAGGAAGTGCGGCACGCTTTCTTGAATTCTGACACTTCATAGTTGTACTTTTTTAGTGTCGCTGGTTGATGCTCGGGCTCCGCCGTGTCAACTTCAATGGGTTGGATCGTCGGCCCGGTGGCAGTAGGTGCGGTGACGGTAGGTGCAGTCGCAGAATTTCCGTTGGCTGCCATTGTTTGGACGATCTGCTGCAGGGTATCCAGCTGCTTTTGTTGAAGTTTCGCGTGCGCGTCGAAGCGAGCTTCGAACTGGGCCTGTCGTTCCTCTACCTATTGATGCCGGTTCTCGGACTGATTTTGCTGTGCCTCCATCATGCGCAGCATCCTTTCGATGGTATCGTTGGAAGGTTCGGCCAGCGGACGATGCGAACTACTAGAGCCGCTAGAAGCGCTCTGTTCTTGCTCGGCCGTGGGCTCCGTCACTTCTGCGATACAAAGGCAAACGCATCAGTCACAAATTATTACGGACTCATTGTATGGAACAACTTATTTCATCGATGCGAGATCAAAGGTTTGGAACTCTAGACGCGAGGCCAAAGGATGTAAAGCCGTGCTCTGATACCATTATGTCACGCCCCGATTCCGTAGAATCGATAGTCGTCCCCCGGGCGTGATGCCGTACAAACCTAAGTTGCGATCGCACAAGGCATGGTCATAAGGTTATCCGAAACACAACATTAAGTTAGAGTACGCAGAGAAATTGAATGGCACATTTGAAATAGAAACAGACTTTTTTATTTATAATAAAAACTTTACATTAACTTCTTTACAATCATTGTCGCGCGGGCTACAACATGACTCGACTTACAAAATGAACACCGATAAGATAGTCGTTCCATACATTACATCCCTTTTTACAAGCAAAAACTATTACGCTTTCCACCTGAGATTGAGGGAAGCCGAGCCGCCATCTATTCTTCTTTGTACTGAGTGCGGAATCTTCAAAAGGATTTCAGAAACACAAGCCTTCACATGCGGACGAGGCTTCAAAGGGTTCACTTTGCCTTGAGCTTTCAGGTGGCACGCCCTTCGTAGTTCGGGGTACCTGCGTGGAGAGCGAGGATCAGTACATTACACTTTGTACTAGTGCGTGGCAAGTTAAGTTCCAAGCTCTCATTTGGTTGATGAGTTTATATGACTTAGAGCATGAATGTTTCTAACCATCCTAATGAATTTCAAGCGAGAAATGACAAGCATAATGAAATTTACTTCGGAACTTACCTCCGGCGGACCGTACCGCGCCTTTGAGACTTACAATGTTCTTCCCTGTTAGTTGTTATCATTTTCGTATGCAAATTTATGTTCGTGAAGGTCACTGGCACCACAAGCCATATTTGGACTATAGCTGGGTTAGACGGCGACCCTTTCAGTGCGGGTAGCGAGCCCCGCTGCAAGTTCTCCCGACTAACCATATCTTTGCTTTCGTCGAGCACAGCTATCTTTTGCTTCCTCCTAGGCCGAAACAATCCCGTGTCTCGGGGTATCGCTCGAGGACGCCGTTCCTCGTGCACGAGTTGTCCAATGACCGTACAAGGACAATTCTTTTTAGTTATGAAGATATAGCCTACATTCTTTTTGAAACTTGTTCATTTTCATCGTGTTCGTGCCCTTGCATTTATTGTTTCATCCGCAACAACACTATTGATTTGCCTAAGAAGGGGGTCGAGAAGAGAAGGGTCAGCCACTCACCTTGAGTTTACTTCGGCGAGAGAACTTGTTGGTCGCGCTAGACGTCGCCTACGCGATTACCTGAAATCGCACAAGCAACCGATTAGAACACTGCATTATTCAAAAAGTTCGATAGGAAATGCGAGTTCGAAACGTAAGCCATGAAAACCATCGAAAACATTCACGAAAAAGCATTCAGAAAACAAAGCCAAAACCAACGCAAGCGGCGTGAAAAGCAGAGCAACGGGAGGTCTCTCCCGACACAGCCGCAGAGTCAATCCTCGAGGCACAGCCCGCTGAATATGGGACTTGGTTCCGAAGAAGACATTCCATAACGAGGAATGGATTTTAATTCAACCGTTCCCGTTCGATCGACTCGGTCGATCCCGACCTATCGGTCCCGACCGAATCGATAGCGACAGTGTTCCTTTCTCGCGCACCCCGTGGACAGAGTACGGGGCACGATGTAGGGACGGGGCACTACAGCGGATAACAGGGGGAAGTGAGAGACATGATCAGGGACCTTACGGGTGTGATAATGTCAATGAGGAATCTCTTGCACAGAGGTAATATGGATATGGCAAGTTTTTGAGATCATAACGCTATCTTGGGGTAAGCATCGGGGATATCTTGCTCAGAGGTGTTGTGGACATTGCAAGTATCCTTGATCAGAATGTTGTTTTGAGGTAAACAACGAGAGTATGCTCAAAGGTAAAGTGGACATGGCAAAAATACATCTTTTGATTCGGGAAAACGACTCAGAAGTGATGTGGAGGTAGTCATTTTTCGGATAAGAAAGTCAGAGGTAATGTGGACATGGCAAGTTTTCAATATCATAATGCTGTCTTGGGGTGAGCATCGGGGATATCTTGTTCAAAGGTATCATGGACATAGCAAGTATCCATGATCATAATGTTGTTTTGAGGTAAACAACGAGAGTATGCTCAGATGTAATATGGACATGGCAAAAGTATATCTCTTGATTCGGGAAAATGGCTCAGAGGTGATGTGGACGTGGTCATTTTTCAGAGAAAAAAGTTAGAGGTGATGTGGATGTGACTTTTTTATCATGATGCCCTCGGGAAGGGAAGTAGAGGATACCTTTGACCTGACTAGGGTCAATAGATGAGATACCCTTGGGGCAGCTGGGCTGCAGGAGGGTGTTTGATAAGTATTTTTGAGTACCTTATCGATATTCATACCTCGGGAGAATAGTAGTTGGTATAGGTGTGCATAGTTTGCTCAGACATATTATTTTTTCAGAAATCTTCCTTTAATGGGCATCATCATTAGATCTCCGTTGGGGTAGGAGAGTCTGTAGGCGCCGTTGGACGCTACACCAAAAGAGCAATCGTTTAACATTTTTGGCTTTGGAACAGTAGTTAGGTGTTCCTACAAGATGAAACACTTTTTAAGTGTTCCAAATTGATAAAATGTTCCTAAAACTAACTTCTTTAAAGTTAAATAATTATTTTATATTTTGGAATAGTTAGGAAACATTTTTATCAGTGTTTGACCACACGTGTTATTCACGTGACTGAACACAGAAGTGTTCCTACGCATCACAATTTTTTCTTTAGGGTTCGTTTGGTAAACCGTATTTGGAGGTAGGATTTGAATTTTTATGGATTTGGAGAAAAATCCATGGAATCCTATGTTTGGTTGGAGATGGATTTGGATATGAAAAGTATGACAAAACCCAAAACTTGGATTTTGTCATACTTTTGGAGTTGGATTTGGAGTTGGATTTGGATAGTGAAATCCATGATTTGGATTTGGAGGATTTCCAAATCCAAATCCAAATAGTGAAATTCGGTTACAAAGCAAGTCCTTATTGGGATCCCTCCTTTGGGATGACCGTCTCTCATTCCAGTCTCATTCACCCCCATCTCTCTTTCGCTCTCTCCCCGACGGTCTGCGATGTGCTCTTCGCCTCTCCCCGTCGGTGTCGTTCTACCCACTAGCGTCTCTCTCACCCCTTCTCCCTTTTTGTAGTACAACACCTCTCCATCGTTGGATTTTAACCTAGGTCAGTCTCTTTCTTTCATACCTCCCCCGGCCCGTCTCCCCCACATCCTCCCTCACCCTTCTAATACAAAACCTACAGGGGCTGTTTATATAGGTTAGGGTTTGCTTGAAGAGGTTAAGGCTTGGAATCAAATAATAAAAAAAGGTATCTTAATCTCTACCATCTTGGTATTTATTTTATGCTTTGAACTTATCTAGGGTTTATACTATGTGCACAATTTTTAAGTCTTTTGAGAGGAAATTAAGTTAAATTTGATTTAGGCGATGTTGAACTTTAAAAGTATCTCGAAACATAGTTTAAAACATTGATATTGGTTATTATTGCTTAAGCACATTTTTGGATAATCTATTGCTAGAGAAGAAATTAAACAGTTTGGTCACTCATGTGGCCTTTGTAGACTGCTTTAATGCAAGCTTGCCAATATGGCCATTGGGAGGATTCTCTGATCCTAATGCTTTTCAAAGCTAATATGAGTCCTCACAATAGTTTTTTTTTTTCTGATTTTATTCTTCAAAATTGAGCAGAAAGATATTCGTATTTATAATCTATCTCATACTGTTTGGACTTTGATTTTAGATTCATAAAATATATTATGTCAACGGTGGAACGACTCTTCATTTTGCAACTCTAAATGGTCATACACACTGTATTCGCCTAGTTCTTGCTGATTATGTGCCATGCATACTTGAGTTTTGGAGCATTATTAGAAAATCAACCCCAGGGAAGGCTTTTCAAATTTTTTATAACTTTTGATTCATCATTATTATTTAACTTTGAGCTGAAATATAACATCTCTATTTCTTTTATTTTCCTTGACAACATCAAAATTAGTGTTCAGCCAAGGTGGTTTTGACTTTGATCTTTTATTGGTGATTATAATAGCAAGCTGTGCATCAGTTGGGTTTTTTAAATAACTTAGCATTAAGAATAACTATGTTGAGCAAATGCTCAAGCAAAGAACTTTATAGTTATGTCTTGTGGAATACACATTTATGATAAATTAATAGCTCTATGATGAAAGAAGCACAGAGTGAAACTCCAAATGATTTATTTCATTGCATTTACGGCCGGATATCACTAGTTAAGTCTTAGGGAATAAGTACCCTCTGTTCATGAAATATGCACCCAAAATGTACTCTGTAAGTTATATGTGATGATGGTGTATAGCTAAACACGCAGTAGAATTCTTTGAAGGCAAGTAGATCCACAGGCTACTCCTTGTCATCTTCTATCACTTTTGTATTCTTTTCTTTCTTACCAATTATTCTGACTAGTAGAGGTCAATCAAGAATACAAATCAATCAACATGGCTGGTCTTATGCTATCTTACGAAATTTTTGACATAACTTCTAGGTATTCTATGTTCCATGTTAAAACAAAAAACTACACTCTACAAATGGCCACAATCGAAATACTATAGTACACAACATGAAAAAAAATGTATCGAATGGATTTGTTTTCCTTCTACCTCTAAATCTTGAAACTTTATTATTGGAACCTCTTCATGAGAGAGGACAAGCTCGTTTCATGTTATTAAGTTAAAAATTTCAGAATAGCTTTTCCCTACTTATTTGTTTTCAATATTATATTTTCCAAGGTAGAGTCATATCTAGTAAAAGTCTAAAACCAGGTAATTGAGTATGCTATTTAATCTGGAGTGCTTTTTTATACACCTCCAAATTAGCATAATTGTGAAATTTGTATAGCATAGACGTTTTAAAAAGCTCATGCATTTTTTATTGTCCATGTAATCAATAGATATTTCAATTTGCTATCTTTATCCATTATCTTTTTGTTCCTTAGCACCATCTTGAACATGACCTCAATATTTTGTGCCAAATATTTCTATAGAAGCTGGTCATGATCAAGCATTCATTCCTTGTTTATAACATATTGTTATCTGCAGGTAAACAACCAATGGAGAAAAGTATAAGACAATTGGAGGACGATAAAAGATGTTCTCGTCGCTATAAACTTGATCGCTTGGAGTTTTTTCTGGTGATCTTTCACAATCTTATCATACCAGTAAACTTGCAAGTTGACAAAGTGCAAGTGTCAAAGAAGATCTTATTTGATGAGCATGATAGAATAATATAATGTTGTTGTATGACATCCCATGGGTATCTAAGCCTCCCATAATATTTTGTCGTACATGAATTCTACCCTCAGCTCCTCTGTAGATCATCCCTATTTAGATATTTATATAAGCTTTCCAAATAATATGTAATTGGATGTAATAGGACATTTATATGTATTACCGAGTACTAGATTATGAAGTTTCTCTATCATTTTTTTGTTATGCCAAGTTCTGATTTTTAGCGATTTCTTGATTTTAACTTTTTTTCATAATGTTGCATGCAGGTGTTGCTAGTTGTCGTCGTTTAAAATTCCATTATTCAGTTGGAGAATAATTTTGGGATCATGTGTCGAAGAACTAATTTTTATGAGACAGAGATCGAAGTAGGTGTATTACGGAAGTTGGATCATCCATCATTTCATCTAAATGAGTTTTTGATGGTGCTTGATTTTAAAGTGTCCTATTTTTATTTTGAATGTTAGGAACTAAAGATGAATGTTATCATAATTTGTACTTGTTAATAATTTTGAAGTATTTCAGTTGTTTGGTGAATATTTGTGACTTGTGTGAAGCTTTATATGTTTTTTCTCATGTCATGTTCATAATCTGGAAGAGATGTTTTGCATGTGTTAATAATTTGCTCATATGTTCTCTCATTGACTATTGTGTTTAAGCTTGTGTTGGTAATGGATGAAAGTATAGTATGTTGTGCCTATATTCCTGATATCATCATTTAATGTATTATTTTCAAAAATTTTATTGTAGCACCACTTATTATGTGTTTTCATGTTCAGTTTAGAAAGCATTATTAATTCAAACTAAAAATTGGAAACTAAAAATAAAATCAAAAAATAAACAAGAATGTTAATAAAGTGTTGCAAAACTAGCCATAAGAATAAAAGTGTTGCAAATTATATTGAGGAACGAGCTTAAAGTGTTTCAAAATAACATTTAGAATCATTTTAAAGATGTTTCAAAAATACTTTAGAAACACATTATATATATTCCAAAAACTACTTTTGGAATGCCTAATACATGTTCCAAACTAAATTTAGGAACACAATATAAATGTTCCAAAGACTGTAATGCCACTTTTAGGAATGATTATGAAATGTTCCTAAAAATATTAAGAACATAAAAAAATTGTTCCTAAAGGCCTTTTTTGGTGTAGTGGAAATACACTGACTCTTTCAAGTAAGGTCCCTCCCATTTTGGCTGGAATTTCCCTACCGTTTTGTGCGTCAGGGTTATTGGTCTTCTAACAGCTAAAACCAGATCGCCAACTTGAAACAATCTTTCTTTGACCTTTTTGTTGAAAGTCTCAGCGATGCATGCTTGATATAACTCGATTTACTAATGAGCCTGGAGGCATTTCTCGTCTAGGGATTTCAAAGCTGCAAGCGATGATTATCCTCCCTAGTGAGTTGGTTTGAGAGGGCCACTCGGAGGGAAGGGATTTGGATCTCCAGTGGGAGAACTACTTCACTTCCATAAACGAACGAGAATGGTGTGTTGCATGTCGGAGTCCAAACAATTGTGTGGTATGCCCAGAGAAATTCACCCAGCTTTTCGTTCCGGTCACGTTTTGTAGTCAAGACGAACTCATTCAGCATCCTGATAATTGTTTTGTTGAAAGCTTTTGCTAAGCCAATCACAGCTGGTTAATATGGGGTTGAGGTGACATTCTGGATTCGATGTTTCTCGCAGAACCGATAGAACATGTGGCTTGCAAATTGAGGGCCGTTGTCGTGGATGATGCGTCTAGGGAACCCAAAGTGGTTAACCACATTATGCTTAATGAAAGCAATTACATTAGATGATTTCACTTCTGCTAGTGGTACGGCCTCTGCCTATTTTAAAAAGTAGTCGATTATGACGAGGATAAACCGATGCCCTCTCGATGACGGCAGGGCAATTGGTCCAATTATGTCCATTCTCCAGGCTTCGAATGGCCAAGAAGCTATCATTGGGTAAAGGAATTCTGAAGGTTTGTGGATGAAATCTGCATGGATTTGGCATGCCTTGTACTTATTGGCATAATTTATCATATCTATGATCATTGTGGGCCAATAGTAGCCAATGCGGCAGAGGCGATCTTGCAGTAGTTTTGGATCCGGCTGATGTGCTCTGCATGTTCCGTCATGTGCCTCCCGGTGCGCTTGTCCAGCCTCATGTTCTGATAAGCATCAGAGCAGGAGTCTGTCATATAAACGCCGGTATAAACTTTTTGTAGCCGTATCATAATAGAATCAGAGGAATCATTTTTTGACAGATGCTGCATCCCTCTGGTCTTCTGGAAGAATCCCGTAGACTGCATAGCCGATAAGGGCAAACCTCCAATCTTTAGTGTTGATATTAATCATAGAATAGCTATGGCATATTTGCTGGCAATCTTTGGCGCATATTCACTCTCGGTGAGTCAACGTAAAAGAGCGTTGACCTTCAGCGAGGATAGCTAATGACGTTGCCAGGTCAGTGATGGTGTTAGCTTTGTTATTTTGGAGCCTTGGTACGTGCGCTATGAAGAACGTCGTGAAGAAGGATATTATGTTAAGCGCCTCCAGATGGTAAGGAACCATGAATTCATGGCAAATTTTGTAATCCCCTCGGATCTAATTTATTATCAGTTTGCAGTCTCCATAGGCTTCCAGATAGTTTGCTTACTTGTCTGGCCAGTTGAAGTCCTATAACGAGAGCATTATATTCTGCCACGTTGTTTGAACAAGGTTCCTTTAGGTAGTACACGCGGTGAATGACCAGATTGTCAGGTGAGATGAGTACTATCCCGACTCCTGCCACCATGTTACCCTTAGGTCCTTTTCGTTAGGTCCTATCGAAGAACATCTGGCAGACCGATTGACTCATGATTGAGTGCGACTCCACCACATTGTTAGGGATATCGTTGTGCAGCTTCGACATTTTTAGGGCCAAGTGTGCTGCCGAGAAGTCGGCTAGTGCCTGGCCCTTTATTTCCTTATATGGGATTGAAGACCATACTGTACGTGGAGAGGAGCATCGCCCATTTGGCTAGATGAGAGTTTAGCGATCCGGGTTTTGTCATGAGTACTCGAAGAGGATTGATTCGGGAACTCACATGAATTGTTTGTCCAATCGCATAATGACGCATCTTCTGAATTGCGAATACCAAGTTGGGCATTCCTTCTCGACTAGGTTGTACTTCTGTTCTACCCCAACAACCATTCTGCTAAGATAGTATATGGCATGTTCGTGGCCCACGTTTCCTTTTTGAGCCAACAGGACACCCAGGGAATGATCTATTGTACGTACATACAGTAAGAAAGTTTACCGATTATCGGGGCGACCAGGATCAGTGGCCGCTTGAGGTATTCCTTGATGTTATCGAAAGCTTTCGGGCAATCCTCGGTCCAGACAAATGACATACCCTTCTTCATCAGACTAGTAAATGGTTGGCAGCACCTATACAGGTTTGATATAAACCTTCAGATATAAGCAAGCCTCCCTTGGAGACCTCAGAGTTCCCGGAGGTTCCTTGGAGGGCCCATGTCGAGGATGGCTCGTGTCTTCTCAGGATCTATGTGGATCCCTTTTGACGTGATAACGAAGCCCAGGAACTTCCACTGGATACTCCTAAGAATGACTTGGTCGGGTTCATCTTTAATTGTTGTGCACACATTAGTTCGAACACCGTTTTGAGATCTTGGAGATGATCGTTTCTATCCCGACTTTTGACGACGATGTCGTCTACGTAGCACTCGACCGTCTTCCTGAGATATCTGCTGAAGATGGTGCTCATGACATGTTGGTAGGTTGCATCCGCATTCTTCTATAGGATCGATGGCACCTCTAGAAGGAGGTGAATAGAGTGCAGTACAAAATAATTACCAATTAAAAATTCTAAGCAGGTGAAGCAAATGATTAAATGTGATGCCCAGAAACAGAATACTGGAGAGCGAGGGCGAACATAGCCAGCTACATATATTGAAATGGAATCCACCTCGCTATACGGTCACGGTTGTCTAGATATGAGGGTTTACTACAAGCCAACGGTCTCTTAAGGTCAAGCCTATTGTCTCAATCTCAAGCAAGTAATATAATTACAAGATGTTAGACCACCAAATATACAATAAAAGGCGTCCCAAATATTACATATTCAGCTGATCATAAAGCTAGTCATACAAAATGCGAGGACTAGCAAGAGTTAAGTCATACATGATCAACCCTAGGATTTGTTAATCATGTTACAGCCCGTAGGCAGACAGTAAGTAAAGATGCATCGAGCTAACAGGTGCTCTTCGGCTAAACGCCTCAAAAGAATAAATTTACAATGTAGTGGGTGAAACAAAATAGAAAACCCACTCGTAGCCTGGTTTCCTTCTAGTCGCCACCATTGGGCTCGAAGTTCGGTAGATCCTCGGGTGCTGCTCCGAAATCTGGCTACACAAAACCAGCCACTACAACAAAAAACACTTTTAATGACGCTCGACAAGGAGTTTTAATGACGGCTGATACATAAGCATTATCAAGTTGAAAAATACCTTTTTTCTATGACGATTTGGACTAATTCTGGGCTTTTTATAACGTTTATAAAAGAAAACGTCATTAATACTTTAGAGCGGTGGCAAATTTGTAATTTTTTCACTGTATAAAATCTCAGTGGGAGAGAGAAAATTCATTTCTCATCCATTTTCTAACGAGCAGATCTCTCCAAACCTCTTCTCCCCCAATTTTCTCAAGAGTTAGGTTAGGGTTTCTGATCGATGGATCTTAGCCGAGGTGCGATCTCGACCATATCGGAGGGGTCGTCGGAGGACCTGAAGCCGGTGCTGCAGGTGATGGAGGTCCGGCTGGTGAACACCGCGCAGACCAAGACGGAGAGGTTCCACAAGGTTCTCTCCGACGGCGTCCACCAGCAGCAGGCGATGCTGGCCACACAGATGAACCACATCGTCCCGAGCGGGGCCCTCCAGAAGGGCTCCATCGTCCAGCTCAACGAGTTCATCTGCAACTCCATCCAGGGACGCAGGTTCGTGCCCCCCAACTCTCGATTATTCCAGGGTTTCTTGAATTTTTTCTGTTTTTGTCCAAGAAAAATATGCCTTTTTCGCTATTGAAAGGAATAGATTCGTTTGAAAAGGGTTTGCTAGTCGGACACTCCAAAAAGTTGATTTTCTGTGTCATAAACTTATTGGATACGATGCGGACATGCCAACATACATTACAGCGCACCAAAATTTGACTCTAGCTTCTTTGAGGCGCTGATATTCGTACATGTCGAGCACATGTTCTGCCTCGTAGGTAGCTTATTTGAGTTTCACCAGCCATGGCTGCAAAACTGCCACGTTCTTTGCTTCCGCCACCAGAAGTACAGCGCTGATCTTGGGAAGAATACTTTCATGAAGATGTTGTAACTCTTCCTCCGTAATATCTCCTTCGAAGTATGGGAGTGCGGCGTTCTGCAACTTACTGAAGATGGGAGATACGATCGGACAAAAAATCGGGAGCGGGTTCGTGACGTTCCTCTCCGGCGTGGTCTGGTCCCGTTTTGGTAAGGAATTTCTTCTTTGATTGTAAGTCCTTCTCTATTTCTCCTTTGATTTTTCGATCTATTCTTCTGTTGATCGAAGCATTACGAATGGGTTAAATTGATCGGTTTCCTGTTCTTGATCTATTCTTCCTCCCGACAAAAATTGTATGATATATTTGTACTCTCCTCAAAAGAGAAGGAGAAACTGATCGAAGAGGAGGAAGAAATGTGCTTTTAATTGCCTACTATGTCTAGAATCAGACTTGGCTTGTATTGTGTCATTTCGGATCGCTTGCATCCCCTACTTACTGGTCAAGCAATAGGTTTGCATACTGCCTGGCTTCTCATTCGTTAGTGTAACTTTGCATGGTACCAATACCATGATGATGTAGACTAAAAGTGGGAGAAAGCTTTGTACAAGTTAGTTACTACCATTTTACTTCCTTTCCAACTACTTTTGAGGAGAGTACAAGTTAGTTATTGTGTCATCATGGATAATCATTTTTTCCCCTTCAATGTATATCCCTTATTAATGTGATATCATACGTTTACAGGTACCCTGTTTGTCAATGAAAGAATGCTGGAATCCTATGTTATTGCCCGAGACTGATTCCTTGTGCCTAAGGGAAAAATGTTTCCATCTATTGGAAGGTATCCACTACTTTCTTCTTACTTCAAAGAGATGTTTTGAGTGAATGTACTGGGTTTTGCCTTTGCCATGGCTCGTTCATTGTGACTTCATATGTTTTTGTCTTCACTTCTTATTTAAACTGATGATGCATGATTAGATTTCACGATCTCATTTCACATATATGCTTTTGATTGAAGGTTTTTTTTTGCCCTACGACTTCATGATTCACCTAATAAATATTTTGCAACTCATGTATCTTGTTGATTATGTTTTTTTGGTGTCATAAAGATAGAGACATTATCACAAATCAAAACCAGAAGATAGCAATTCATTTGCTTTTTAGTTATTCGACTCTTGGAAATATATTGCTTCTATGTCCTTATAAAGAAGGTACATCAGTGTTAATCCTACGGTGCCAGTGGAGGTTTTCTTCACAATATATTCCTTGTGATATGGCTTTGTTTGTTTATACTCAGCAACTTAGTTTGAACATCTTTAGATGTGGATATTTTCTTTTTTGTTAGGTTAACTTTTTTATGTTGTCTGTAGGAGTTAAACTGTTGCTTCCATTTGTAACATGACGGGGACATCCTAGTGTTGCTTTCATCTGTATACGTTGGGGACATCTAACTTCGGACACATGGTGAGTTCTGTTTTTCAATACTATCTTGTGGTTACGGGTTCTATTAGATCCGATGCACATCTTCAGTGCTTTATCTTGTTCCCTTTTGCATTACACATCCCTTTTATGGTGGTTTTAGTTAATGAAATGATTCAAAACATTTACTGGCATTTCCACCTTTACAAACCTAAAACATGACTGTTATTGGATCATGTAATCATGTGTTTGTCCATTGTGTAATTTATGTCGTTGGTGCATAATTTACGAGTTCAGTTTCCCTGAATATAATTAGCATTATTAGCATGCACTTCGGTATTAACTTGGTGGCTCATCAATGTGCAGAAGTTGCTCATACTTTTGAGTTGTAACCCTTTCAACAAAGTTTCAAGTAGCTACCTCGTCTTCTGTCATGCCTCACATTTGATTGCATTCTTTGAGTGGCCTATTTCTTTCAGTCTTTAAGTGGACTGTTTATTACTACAGGTAGGTATTTTAATGCATTCTTAGATTCAATGTATATGAAAGTATTTTATTACATGATCCTCAATTGCTAGTTTCTTGTTGGAAACTTGGTACCAACTCTTAAGACATGAGGTGGTCTTTTGGTAATTTTTTTTTATCTTTTTCAGGATTTTGCTACGTGATGCCGACAATTTTGATGTGCTCAAAGTTGAAGCCAATGTACTAATAGTTTTGAGGGTCTACTCGTAGTAGTTGTAAATATATGTATTTGGATGTCCTATTTTGAAAAAATGTAATGAAGATGGTGATATATATTATGTATATTTGTAAATGGATTAAATGGTACTCTATAACATTTAGATGTTTTCTTGTGAATATGGTTCAAAATGAATGTTTTGAAATTGAATTGAGCAACATTGAGCATTGATATATAATTTTTTTGGAAAGTAATATATAAATGTGCAGAATTGAGCGTTATAAATGTGCTGAATTGAGTCTATACAGATTATCTATTCATACCGCTTTCAAACTACGCTGAAAATAAGTATAGCAGAAACTCATCATATTCATGACGTTTTTATTTATGACGCTTTTAAAAAACATTTATAACACCCGTTTTCATCACGCTTTCTTTGGAAAAAAAAGCGTCATGGTTTGTCATTAATGACGATTTTTAGCCGTCATTAAAAGGTATTTATGTTGTAGTGAGCTGGGTCAAACCCCAGAAAGAGCAAGTGCCACAAAGGAGGCCACGAAATAAGAACAAAAGCCAGCCTCTCAGAACATAAGAAAATAGAAGAAAAGTACAAGTAATAAAGAGTACAGCAGGATAATGAATGACTAGGGACGTTGAACCATTCCGGAAGCCAGGTTACAACCCGTAAACCAAACAAGGACCGGGGTTGTAACCCTTCGCCTGAATAGCGCCTTGTAAGTAAAACAATCATGTACAGGAGTACCAGGTACAAGGACTTAGACGAGACTTAGACCAGGCTGGACACCATCCATTCACAAGCGGCCAAGCAAATACTACGGCCTACTACTTAACTAACTAGGATTATCACAAGCCTAATTACTAACAAGATGCAAATGAGAAATTCCCAGTCCCAAGCCCTGCAGACTATCCAGTTATCCTTCCGCGGGTTGAGAGTATGGTTGGGTACATCGCCCAGAAGATGATATACCCTTAGGTGACTTAGAGGGTGCAACACATGACAGTGTGCTGGAAATGTGCCCTACTCGTCGGCAGGCTACAAGTCCGTTTAAAGCGCCCAGATAACGAGATCGCCTGTGATTGGAAATTCTCCATGAACTATAGTTTTGATCTAGTTATTAGCCTAATCCATATTCAGTGTGAATCCCTGACCGTGGTAACCAGGGAGTCACGTCCTAGACATTATGCGAGACAAGACAAGTGGATTGCACAAGGCAGCAAGAATGAACACCCACGGCGTCAGAGTTGATTATACGAGTCAAGTTAGCCATCGCAACAGCACCAAGTTAAGTCAAGTTACAAGTTTATAAGTAACAAGTCAGGAGTGCGCCGCCACGGGCCACTATCAAGTTATCCAGTATCAAGATTAATCATGAATTACAGGTTAAAAGTTAAGAACGCTCCCCATCGGGTCACTACTAAGAAGATCAGAAGTACTAGGATCATAAATCACAGAAATCCCGAAAACCGTACTAGTCATAAGAAAAACACCAAAACCGTGCCAGGTCGTGTTGGGTTGAGACAGTCGTGTAGTGTGGAACAAGATCTCAAAACTGCAATCCACAAAGAGAAGCCAAGTCCAAAAAACAAAACCAAACCATCATGGGAAAGTGGGTTGCGCTGGGGTTAGATTGCGCTGGAGGGAATGGACTGTGCAGGGGATGAACAGCGCAGGGGATGGACTGCGCTGGGTCGGGTTCTGCTGAAAGCGGGTTGTGCTGAGAGCAGCTTGCGCTGAAAGCAGGTTGCGCTGAGAGCAGGTTGCGCTGGGTCAAGCTGCGCAGGGTTGAGTTGCGCTGGAGCCGAGCCGCACTGGGAACGAGCGGCGCAGCAGTCAAGTGCGCCAATGGGAGGAAGGTGCTGGAGCTAAGAAGCGCCAGCGCAAGTCAGCCCAGCGCAAAGCACTGGCCGAGGATTTGCGCAGTCCGGCCTTGCGCTAAAGAGCGCAGGCCGAGAGTCATCTTCTCCATCTGGCCGAAAGGAAAACCCCAAGAACCCTAAATTTCAAATCTTCATAACTTAGCCAAAACAAAACCAAATTTGGATTTTCAAAGTTCTAACTTATGTAAAATTGAATTCTCTACCACATGGAAGCCTCAAAACAAGGAAAAATCTAAGTCTAATAGATCAAAACCAAGAAAAATCGAAAAATGGTTAAAACTTAGATCTAGAAAAATGGAAGCTCCAAATCACAAAATGCCAAGTTCTAATGTTGTTGTCCATGGACTAATCTAGCTAATGGATAAATAAAATAGGGTACTTATTTGGTGACAAGGTGCACTTGCCTATGGTGTTGGCGTTGTGTGGAGGAAGGAAGAAGAAGATGAAGAATTAATGGAAGTTATGAGGAGAGAGAAAGTTAGGTGGGGTTTTAATGAGGGAGGGTGTGTTATGTTGAGGGTGGAGGTTAGCTAAGGGTGTTCCAATGCATACTAAACCAAACCAAACCAATTCCTTCTCCACAAAATAAAACCAAGCCAGGTCCAAAACCTATTTTACGAGAAAATTAGAATCCGCAAGTTAAACCAAAACACAATTACAGGCCAGAATCCGAGAAAATAAAGTATAGGTCCGAAATACATATAAGCCTAATCAAAATACGTATTCCGAAATATGGGCTTTACAACTCTACCCACCTTAAAAGAATTCCGTCCTCGGAATTTAAATCAAGATGCTTAGAGATGTAAGAGCCAGCTATACTATCCATAATTAAGCTATACTAAGCAAACAATCAAACAATCATACATGCAAGCAAGGGATGGAAATCCTAAGGCATAAGGAAGACATTATACCTTATGAGTCAAACAAGTCAGGATATCGCAATCGGATGTCGTCCTCATGCTCCCACGTTGACTCACCTAGAGAGTGATGACCCCAAGCAACACGGACTAAGCTAATAGACTTGTTCTTGAGTATCTTTTCTCTCCGGTCCAATATAGACACAGGCCTCTCCTCATACGAAAGGTTGGTACCAACAACCAATTCCGAATGATCCAGGATATGGCTCGGGTCCGGGATGTACCGTCATAATTGGGACACATGGAATACATCATGCACCTCACTAGTGACGGCGGAAGAGCGAGACGATAGGATACATCTCCTACTCGCTCCAGGATATCGAACGGCCCTATATACCTAGGACTAAGCTTACCCCGTACGCCAAAGTGAATGACGCTGTGGTTAGGAGAGATCCTAAGGAATACATGGTCGCCGATAGCAAATTCTAAGGGACGTCGATGAGCATCGGCCCAATGGCGCTGGCGATCTTGGGCCA
This sequence comes from Iris pallida, assembly GCA_029216955.1. Lineage (NCBI taxonomy): Eukaryota > Viridiplantae > Streptophyta > Magnoliopsida > Asparagales > Iridaceae > Iris > Iris pallida. The sequence continues at coordinate 17,409,906 of JANAVB010013200.1, forward strand.
CTCGAAGACGATCTCTGATTCTTCTGACCACTTCAACCATCTGGGCAATCATCTCTGGACCGAGCATCTGCCTCTCTCCAATATTATCCCAGGCTAACGGGGATCTGCACTTCCTGCCATACAAGGCCTCGAAAGGTGCCATCTGGATACTGGCCTGGAAACTATTGTTGTACGAGAATTCTACCAGGTGCAGGTAATCCTCCCATGAACCACCAAAGTCAAGGGTACAAGACCTCAACATATCTTCAAGAGTCTGGATTGTGCACTCTGACTTACCATCTGTCTGCGGATGATAAGCTGAGCTAAACTGAAGGTGAGTTCCCAAACTCTCTTGCAGGCTGCGCCAAAAGTGTGACATAAACCTTGAATCTCGGTCCAAGGTGATACTGACGGGCACACCGTGAAGCCTGACAATCTGCCTGAGGTACATCTCTGCCAACTGGGCCGTAGACTGCCCAACTCTGAATGGAAGAAAGTGAGCCACCTTTGTGAGCCTGTCAACTATAACCCAAATAGCATCTCGACCAGCTGGGGATCTAGGCAATCCAGTCACAAAATCCATGGTCACATGCTCCCACTTCCATTCTGGAATCGGCAAGGACTGAAGAAGTCCAGCGGGCCTCTGATGTTCAGCTTTAACCTACTGGCAAACCAAACACCGAGAGACAAACCGGTCTATCTCCCTCTTCATGCCATTCCACCAAAAATGCTGACGAATATCATGGTACATCTTCGTACCACCGGGATGAATAGAATACTGTGAACTGTGAGCTTTTGCCATGACCTCCTGTCTGATATCTCCACTAGGTACATAAAGACGAGTGCCGTGCCGAAGTGTACCATCTTCATGAATGCACAACTCTGGCCTTCTCCCTGTCTCACACTCTGCTCTGAGTCGCTGAATCTTAGAATCTGTAGACTGCGCCATCCGGATCCTCTCAACTATGCTGGACTGAGCCTGTAGACTGGCCATCAACGCCACGTTGGTAGGAAGAGCCACTTCAATTCCCATATTCTGAAGATCTGCCAATAATTCTGGTTGCGTCGTTAGAAAATAAACTCCGGCTCTCCTGCTCAACGCATCTGCTACAACGTTGGCCTTCCTTGGGTGATACTACAAATCCATATCGTAGTCCACTAGTAGCTCGAGCCATCTTCTCTGCCACATATTAAGGTCCTTCTGGGTGAAAACATACTTCAGGCTCTTGTGATCAGTAAATATCTCCACTCTATCTCCGTACAAGTAGTGCCGCCAAAGCTTAAGTGCAAACACTACTGCTGCCAGTTCCAAGTCGTGGGTCGGGTAATTCTTCTCATGATCACGAAGTTGACGTGATGCATAAGATATTACCTTCCCATGCTGCATCAAGACACACCCCAATCCTCTGCGTGAAGCGTCGCAATAAATTGTGAATCCTCCGGTCCCATCTGGAAGTGTGAGAATAGGAGCCGTTATCAAATCTCGCTTCAACTTCTCAAATGATTCCTGGCACTCTGCTGTCTAAGCAAACTGCACATCCTTGTGGATCAACTGGGTCATCGGCGCTGAAATCCTCACAAAATCTGAAATGAATCGCCAGTAGTAGCCGGCTAATCCAGGGAAGCTACGAACCTCTGTCACTGAGCTAGGTACTGGCCATGTCTCGATAGCCACAATCTTCTGGGGATCCACTTCTACTCCTCCTCGGGTAATGATGTGACCCAAGTACGAAATGCGATCGAGCCAGAACTCGTATTTACTGAACTTGGCGTACAACTGGTGTTCTCCAAGCGTCTGAAGGACAATTCGGAGATGCTGCTCATGTTCTGCTTCGCTCTTGCTGTAAACCAGGATATCATCTAGGAATACGATCACGAACTGATCCAAGTAAGGCATAAAAATGCGATTCATGAGGTCCATGAATACGGCTGGCACATTGGTTGCTCCAAAGGGCATAACAAGGAACTCCCAATGTCCATACCTAGATCTGAATGCTGTCTTCGAGATGTCCTGCTCTCTGACTCTGATCTGGTGGTATCCTGACCGCAAGTCTATCTTCGAGAACACTGAAGCCCCTTTGAGTTGATCAAACAAGTCATCTATCCTCGGGAGAGGATATCTGTTCTTGATTGTCACTGAGTTCAAGGTACAATAATCTACACATAACCTGGACGTACCATCCTTCTTTTTCACAAGAAGCATCGGGGCTCCCCAAGGCGATCCACTTGCACGGATGAATCCCTTGGTCCTGAGTTCTTCAATCATCTTGTACAAAATCTCCAACTCTGAAGGCGCCATCCTGTAGACTCACTCTGATACTGGTGCTGTCTTGGGGATCAAGTCTATAGTGAACTCGATCTCCCGCTCTGGCGGCATCACTGGAAGTTCCTCTGGGAAGACATCTAGAAACTCTTCAACTATCCGGGGTAACTGTACCGCTGCTACAGCCATCCGCAATACGGGGGAAGATGGCTCCAATGCGCCTCTGGAAAATGAAAACTCTGGCTCTCTTGGAATACTAAAGACAAACCTGCCAATATGGCAGTCTATCCTAGCATACTGGTTCCTCAACCAATCCATGCCTAAGACTACATCATAGTCTGCCATAGGGAACTCTATAAATCTAGCGGAGAACTCTCTACCGCTAACTACGATCCGACACGAGGAAAACACACGATCTACTCCCACAAGACCATTACAAGTAAGTATATTGAGCCTCACTGATAATGACTCGGGCTCCAATCCTATCCGTGTCGCGAATCGTGCAGACATGAATGAATACGATGCACCAGAATCAAATAATACCAATGCTGGAGAGGAGTTGACGAGAATAGTACCTGCCACTACCTCACCTGGTGCAACTTCTTCTTCCATAGCCATCATCATTGCCTGACCTTGTCCTCTAGCTGCGGGTCCCCTCTGCTGGAAACCTCTCTGCCTACTCTGCACTTGGGCTTGGGTATACTGCTGCTGGTTCTGCTGATGAAACACCTAGGCCTGAGGCAACAATGGCCTCGGGTATTGCTGCTGCTACATAGGTGCTGGTTCCCTAACCGATGGACTGGTTAGGTTAGAAGAGGACGAACTACCCCTATTCGGGCAGTCTCCTATCTTGTGATCTGCCGCTCCACAAGACAGGCACAATTCCTGCGCCATGCGACAATCTGCCACCACGTGCCCTGGCTTCCAGCAATGAGAACATCCCATCGCGGAAGTCTATTTCTGCTTCTGCTGCCGCGGGTATGTCGGGGTTGAATGCTGAACCGACGTTACTGAGGCCGTCCGCCTCGGAGTTCCAATGGTCAAACCTCTTGCTGCCGGGGCTGGAGCTGATGATTGGTGCATCTGATTGTGGGATCGCTTCCTACCTTCGGTCCTATCCACGATCCTCTGGGAGGTGTACTCGTGCCTCCTAGCTGCCCTTAATACTGCATCGAACGTCTGGTGCTCGAACTGCTCAACTGCCAACAAGATCTCCAAATGCAGCCCCTGCTGGAACCGCTGGGCCCTATCAAACTCGATCGCCACCAAGGTGGAGGCAAACCTACTGAGTCTAGAAAACTCTGATGCATAGCCATCGACCGTTCTGCCTCCTTGCTTCAAGTTAGTAAATCTCGTCTGTAGGTCGTACCGAGCTACAGCATCGAAATACTTCGTCTGGATTCTTTCTCTAAACACCGCCCAAGTGACCGGTACTGCTAATCCTACGGCATGTGTCGCCCACCAACTACGAGCCAAGTCTAGCAACTGCAGGCATACCACCGCCACCTTCTCATTCTCAGGTGTCCTAGCTGCTTCCAGAACCACCTCGGTATCCTGAAGCCAAGCGTCCGCAGCAATCATATCTTCGCTGCCGTCGAAGAATGGAGGATTCAAGCGCTTGAAGCTGTTGGTCGCGCTGTTCCCTGGATGATCGCCTCTGGTCAAAGCATCTGCCGCTGCCTGGTGCAAGGTGTCTCCTCTACAATCCTGAGAAGCTATCAAGGTCCTGATGAGACCTACCAAGGTGCCATCGTCAGGTTCGACGGGCTGGACGGACCGGATTGGTGGTTCTCCTTCGGTAGGTACAACTCTGGAGGCTACTCCGGAATGCTGGGCTTGACCTCCAGGTTATGGCTGGTCCACGGGAGTTGCTCCACCTTGCTGATTGGCAGGGTCAGGTAAAGTGCCGCTGAAGAAGACGACACAGGGAAACAATAAGGAAGGACCAGGACAGATCAACGATACAAACACATGATCAGGGCAAGAATCCAGAGATTCAGAGGATATGAACGGAGATCAAAGACGAGTACTGATTGAGACATCTATCCGGTAAACCCTCACATATCTTGAATGCCAAGACCTGCATGGGCCACCACTTAAACCATGTGACGCCCCAGAACCAGAATACTGGAGAGCGGGGGCGAACATAGCCAGCTACGTATATTGAAATAGAATCCACCTCGCTATACGGTCACGGCTGTCTAGATATGAGGGTTTACTACAAGCCAACGGTCTCTTAAGGTCAAGCCTATTGTCTCAATCTCAAGCAAGTAATATAATTACAAGATGTTAGACCACCAAATATACAATAAAAGGCATCCCAAATATTACATATTCAGCTGATCATGAAGCTAGTCATACAAAATACGAGGACTAGCAAGAGTTAAGTCATACATGATCAACCCTAGGATTTGTTAATCATGTTACAGCCCGTAGAAGGACAGTAAGTAAAGATGCATCGAGCTAACAGGTGCTCGTCGGCTAAACGCCTCAAAAGAATAAATTTATAATGTAGTGGGTAAAATAAAATGGAAAACCCACTCGTAGCCCGGTTTTCTTCTAGTCGCCACCATTGGACTGGAAGTTCGGTAGATCCTCGGGTGCTGCTCCAAAATCTGGCCACACAAAACCAGCTGGGTCAAACCCTAGAAAGAGCAAGTGCCACAAAGGAGGCCACGAAATAAGAACAAAAGCCAGCATATCAGAACATAAGAAAATGGAAGAAAAGTACAAGTAATAAAGAGTACAGCAGGACAATAAATGACTAGGGACGTGGAACCGTTCCGGAAGCCAGGTTACAACCCGTAAACCAAATAAGGATCGGGGTTGTAACCCTTCGCCTGAATAGTGCCTTGTCTCTACTCATTTATTGTTAAAGATAAGTAAAACAATCATGTACAGGAGTACCAGGTACAGGGACTTAGACGAGACTTAGACCAGGCTGGACACCATCCATTCACAAGCGGCCAAGCAAATACTACGGCTTACTACTTAACTAACTAGGGTTATCACAAGCCTAATTACTAACAAGATGTAAATGAGAAATTCCCAGTCCCAAGCCCTGCAGACTATCCAGTTATCTTTCCGCGGGTTGAGGTATGGTTGGGTACATCGCCCAGAAGACGATATACCCTTAGGTGACTTAGAGGGTGCAACACATGACAGTGTGCTGGAAATGTGCCCTACTCGTCGGCAGGCTATAAGTCCATTTAAAGCGCCCAGATAACGAGATCGTCTGTGACTGGAAATTCTCCATAAACTATAGTTTTGATCTAGTTATTAGCCTAATCCATATTCAGTGTGAATCCCTGACCGTGGTAACCAGGGAGTCACGTCCAAGACATGATGCGAGACAAGACAAGTGGATTGCATAAGACAGCAAGAATGAACACCCACGACGTCAGAGTTGATTATACGAGTCAAGTTAGCCATCGCAACAGCACCAAGTCAAGTCAAGTTACAAGTTTACAAGTTACAAGTCAGGAGTGCGCCGCCACGGGCCACTATCAAGTTATCCAGTATCAAGATTAATCATGAATTACAGGTTAAAAGTTAAGAACACTCCCCATCGGGTCACTACTAAGAAGATCAGAAGTACTAGGATCATAAATCACAGAAATCCCGAAAATCGTACTAGTCATAAGCAAAACACCAAAATCGTGCCAAGTCGTGTTGGGTCGAGACAGTCGTGTAGTGTGGAACAAGATCTCAAAACTCCAATCCATAAAGAGAAGCCAAGTCCAAGAAACAAAACCAAACCATCATGGGCAAGTGGGTTGCGCTGGGGGGAATGGACTGCGCAGGGGATGAACTGCGCAGGGGATGGACTGCGCTGGGTCGGGTTGTACTGAAAGCGGGTTGCACTGAGAGGGGGTTGCACTGAAAGCAGTTTGCGCTGAGTGCAGGTTGCGCTGGGTCAAGCTGCGCAGGGTTGAGTTGTGCTGGAGCCGAGCCGCACTGGGAGCGAGCGGCGCAGCAGTCAAGTGCGCCAATGGAAGGAAGGCGCTGGAGCTAAGAAGCGCCGGCGCAAGTCAGCCCAGCGTAAAGTGCTGGCCGAGGAGTTGCGTAGTTTGGCCTTGCGCTAAAGAGTGCAGGCCATGAGTCATCTTCTCCATCTGGCCGAAAGGAAAACCCTAAGAACCCTAAATTTCAAATCTTCATAACTTAGCCAAAACAAAACCAAATTTGGATTTTTAAAGTTCTAACTTGTGTAAAATTGAATTCTCTTCCACATGGAAGCCTCAAAACAAGGAAAAATCTAAGTCTAATTGATCAAAACCAAGAAAAACCGAAAATGGTTAAAACTTAGATCTAGAAAAATGGAAGCTCCAAATCACAAAATGCCAAGTTCTAATGTTGTTCCCCATGGCCTAATCTAGCTAATGGACAAATAAAATGGGGTGCTTATTTGGTGGTAAGGTGTACTTGTCTATGGTGTTGGTGTTGTGTGGAGGAAGGAAGAAGAAGATGAAGAATTAATGGAAGTTATGAGGAGAGAGAAAGTTAGGTGGGGTTTTAATGAGGAAGGGTGTGTTATGTTGAGGGTGGAGGTTAGCTAAGGGTGTTCCAATGCATACTAAACCAAACCAAACCAATTCCTTCTCCACAAAATAAAACCAAGCCAGGTCCAAAACCCATTTTACGAGAAAACCAGAATCCGCAAGTTAAACCAAAACACAATTACAGGCCAGAATCCGAAAAAATAAAATATAGGTCCGAAATACATATAAGCCTAATCAAAATACGTATTCCGAAATACGGGCATTACATTAAACAAACTTAAATGCAAGTAAAGCAGTAAATAATGGAGAAAAGAAAGCAATACACAGACACAACAGGTTTATACATGTTTTCCTCTGAGAGGACTAGTCCAGTTCATGAGAACTCTTGCTCGCTATAATCTACTATTTTGAATAGAGATTACTCTACGTGCTTTTCTCTGAAGAACACGTCAACTTCAATACCGTCGTATTTTTATCCGAAGCCCACGATCAAACTTGAACAACACCTTTCTGAGAAAATCTTTTATGCGCCAATCTTTGTAGAACTCTAATACTCCTAATCAGAAACCACCGGCACTAGAAGGATCGAAGTTGTCTGGGAAATTTGAAGATTGAAGCTTTGTAAATAGAATAGAAAGCTTAGGAATAGATAGAGAAGATGAATATTGAATGAATGAATAGAAATGAGAATTTTTTTCCTCTTTTTATAGGAATTTTTGAGACAGAGTTCGGGCAGAACTCGGTAGGCTAACGTTCATAATTTTGAACGTTGGTGATCCAAAAGAATAGGAAAAGCTACTGACCAAGAGATATCCCAGGGGACCGAGTTCGGTCCGAGTTTGGGCAGAACTCTAGCCGAGTTTGGTTGTCTTGGTTTCTGGTCAACTTGATTTGGTTTAAGCTTTTGGATGTAGGTTTGTTTTGGGTCAGGAAATGGATCAAGGATTGGTTTTAGGATAGAACTTCTAAATGTTAGTGATCCCGACTCACAAAATAATCTAGACTCGATAAATGAAAAGTATAGAATAAATGTGAAATATTTAGTGTAGATGAAATCTGTAATCTTTGATTTCTTTTTATATCAAGTTCAGAGTTTTAAGTCAATTATCAAAATCGGTTTGACCATGGATTAATGGGTCAATAATCTCCCCCATTTTGATAATTTGACAAAACTACGATTGGTACTTAAGAATATGTTCAGCTCGATTTGGAAGTAGACTTGATGTGGTACTGATGGTACAGTAGTACCTTTGGCCGTCACTATAAGTACAATATAGTTGCTCCCTCGTAATGTATAGTCAAGTCTTGTTACTCTCCCGTAACAAAACATGTCAGCTGGATATCTGTAAAAGTCTAGAAAAATAATAAGATCTCCAAACAAATTTTTAGTCATAAAATATTTGTAAGCAATTTAACAATATACAACATTTTAAAGCAATTTTAAGTACAACATGCAGCATTTTAAAGCAATTTTAAGTATCTATCATATTACTCCCCCATTTTCTCACATAAACAAAATGAGTTACGTAAATTGATAGTAGTTCCTGTAATGCCCTGCTCCGCTCGGTACATTACGATGAGTCGTTGACTCGAGGAGTTGCGTTGACCCGATGAGGTATCGATGCGAATCGATGCAAGTGTTACGTTGGCCAAAGGTAAGCTTTGAGTCGGTTGGAATCTATGAATCGAATCGATGCAAAGGATACGTTCTGTTGAGCAAGTGCTAATATTGGTTGATCTGGTGTGCAGGCTATGCCTTTATGCTGGATTACGGATCGTGGTATGGGCGCGATAGGCCAAACCAACCGAGTAGTTCAAAGGAATGGCTAAGTCCGAGAGTTAGCTATGCAACCAAGTTATGGAAGCGAGCCTCTTCAATCGGCGAGACGACAAGGCGTATCGGCTTAAGGTGGGCGGGTTCTTGACTCTCTCTCCCTATTCTTTCACGTCTAATAAGAGATATCATTGTATGCGTAATATGTTATCGAGTTAGCGAGCGTGGCTCGGCGAGTAAGTGTCTAAATATGCGTTGAACACTAAGGTAGAACATTGAACAATCGAACAATTGAAGCGACATACATCAAGTGTACGAGTCGCGGTAGGGAAATGATGGTAGAACATTGAAAGACGATATTGAGATGTGCATCATGTACACGGCTCCGAGAACATTGAACACTAGGCGTAGAACATTGATTATGGTGCTGAGCGTGCCCTCGGGCACTTATGCCACGAAAAGACTAAGTAATTACGAAATTGTGCTATGAGAATAACTTATGAGTGGTACGCGTTGAATACAAGTACGAGATGTCTAAGCCGTTGGGCGTCGTACATCAATATGGATGTGTTGGAGGCATAACGCCGACGGAGCTCCCCATACGGATGGTGGATTATGTTTATGAGACGCGAATATATTTATGGAACGGGAAACCATTTATGGTGCGAGACTATGTTTATGGAACATGAGATGGGTTGGACGATATGACTTGTATGCTATGGTACGTATTGCATGGTCAATAGACTCGGATGGCCCATGCACGGGTGCGGCTTCCCTCGAACGGTTACGCCGGGGCGCCGGGACCGTTCGGCCTAGGAGGGAATTATGTGTGGTATTTATGGTGCACAACATTCGGACGGATTGCGACCGTCCAGTGCTGTGATAAGCTATGATATCTGTAAGTTTGGGATCCTTCGGATACTGGGCTAGCAACCCGTATCGAAGCGATTGTAGGCTTACACATATGAGATGCCAAGTCCATTACGGTGCGAAACACAGTGACCTTCATATAGATAGGGCCGGTGGGCTGAGATGAGAGTCGGGTGCAGGCGCAGGGCCTGCGACCCTTATGCATGGTCTAAGTTTATGGTTGGCTGTTGCGTGAATGATATGATTCTATGTTAAGTTCTAACCCGCGCAGGCTAGGCAATATGGGACGGAGATGAGCACGAACACTATATTTAAGTTCATATTATAGCTAACTGTATCTGCTGCAGGAACACGGCATGGGACACATTTATGATAATGTGCTATGTTTAAGTATTGCTATGAAACTGATCCTAAGGCTAAGTAGAAAGATCACTAATAATGATGCATGTTCCACTAAATGATTTAGTGTTTGGTATGGGTGCGAGTGGGTCTTGATCAGTACGAAACGAGGACGAAAGCACTAATCCCCTACTAGTTTATGTGCAGGCTCAGGTTATAATCGACTCGGGGCGGAGCTTGGCTTGGACGCACCGAGGCATGGAGTCCTTGGTGTTCAAGAGGAGCTTCCGCATAGGCGTTCGGACTTGCGACATGGAGATGTTCGGCCGAAGACAACTTGGTGGCTATAAAGAGGCATAATGTATGGAACAATATAATCCTTTGTGAGCTAGAGAGATCATGAGCGTTGTAGCCAATTGGCATATTAAGTTGGGCTATTCAGTGCCTTTGTAACCTTCAGTTCATTATGAATAAAAGAGATTCTTGTTGTATACTCAGTTTTCCTTCCGCTGCTTATGTTATCAAATTGAGATAGTTCTGTGTGAACCTGTTATCTTGCCGTGTACGAGCGCAACTCCAGGCTCGTGCGGCATCACGTCCCAGCGAGGACGATGATTCGGGTAAAATCTAGCGAGGACGAGCGATTTCCCGGGTCGGGGCGTGACAAGTTGGTATCAGAGCAGTTCCATCCTTTGGACTGTGCATGAATCTCTTTAACCCTCAGTTGCTTCGCTATCGAATTCAGTTGACTCTAAGTTGTTTCCGCAACCGCATGGCTCATGGATCTGCTCGATGCTACATTGGATGTTCCATACAATAAGTCAATATTAAGTGCGTACGTCTGCCACAAGTATGTCGTGACTATCACGCTATCTCCGGGTGCCATCGGAGAATGTTGGTTGCACGAAGTGTAACGGGTTATGAGTTTATGGTTTTTCAAAGTGCAAGAAAGTTGTGAGTCGTTGATTGCACGAAGTGCAACGAATATGGTGATGTTGGTTGCATGAAGTGCAATGATATGCGTACTGTTGATCGTACGAAATACAAGAAGTTATATATTGTCGGTCGTACGAAGTACGAGGAGTTATGTGTTGTTGGTTGCACGGAGTGCAACGGGTCGATATGTGAGGCGATGCGTGTTATGTTGCTATGAGAATGGTTATATGTCATTGGTTGCACGGAGTGCAGCAAGTCGTGAATCGTTCGTTACATCAGTGCGACGAGTCGATATGGTATAATGCGTGTTGTATGGCTATGCGGATGGATAGCGATATGTTGCACGAGATTGAGTAAAGAGCTTGAGTATCGAGAATGAGTTGTTGCACGAGTTGCAACGAGCGAGATTCAAAAAGATCACGGATGTGATAGTAACGAATCGAGTTGGTCGCGGAGTCGAGTTGAGTAGGCGAACGTTTATGTTGGCCGTATGTCGCGTTGAGCTTTGAATAAGTGAATGTTGCGGGTGTGATCGATATGATCGCCATGGTACGGTTAGATGGAATATTTGCCAAACTTGAGCTAACGCTAGAGCTGGGATCGGAAGGATCGCCATACGGGATAGTTGATTGGGGGATAGATGTCGGACCTATACTGAGTGTAAAGTCGAGTATTGACTCGATTTCGAGTGGTATATGCAATACCAATTATGCGAGCAAGTGTAGTCAAGTATTATATCAATAACGATAGGCTCGATCCTGAGTGGTATATGGAATACCACTTAGCGATAGCTATTTTAAGCCGTTTGGTGACTTGCGATAGGTTTCGTCGAGACGATTTTGTTGTTACGATATGTTGTCCTCAACGGACGAAGTAGTACTGAGACTTGAGTGGGAATGACTTGGGAGAAGTCGATGCAAGTATGCCTTGATGAATTAAGTTGAGCGATTATGCGTGAAGTCGTGCCTATGGATGATATGTCGAACGAGGATTCGTTAAGTGTAAGTCGAACGATAAGTTGAGCATAGCGAAAGAAATGTTACGTTGAGGAAAGTCGACCCGGTCGAATGTACGTGAGTTAGTACGAAGAGTTGTTCGGAACGTATTGAGTAAGTACGGAGAAATCGTACGAACGAAATTATGTTAGCACGAGGAGTCGGTAGCACGATTGAAAGTGCGAGTTAGGGATATGAGAATGGATATGTGAAATTAAAATTGTGTCGCGACGATGTTAAGTAGTTACAACTGAATGGATCTTGATAAGTGCGTGACTTGATTTGTATTCGAGTTCGAATAATGGCAATGATTGCAACGGGTTTGAGCTTATGAGAAAGGAAGATGTTCAAGTTATGCATATCGACGATGGTATTGAGGCGTATCAAAGACGATATGTAATAACTCGGGGATACTCTGATCGAATGAACGAAAATTGTGTTGAGCTTGTTGTTGGATAAATAGGATGCAAGTTATGGCAGTTTGGATGATAACGGTAGAAATGCTTCGGAGAATTTGAGAGTCGATGGATGTTACTCGAAAGAAAACGAAAGTGCTTGATTGTTTCGAAGATAACCACAATGTTGACATTCTTGTCTTATGCGAGTGCAACTCCAGCATCGCACATGCGTCACGCCAAATTAGGGCGATCATTCCGCGTGAGCGTTGGTATGGTGATTCATCCAGCGGGGATGATCGAACTTACAAGGCGTGGCAAATTTGATATGGACTTGTGGTTTGATGCGAAAGTTGTTCGAGGATGGTTTCGAGGAGTATGGAATGTGTCAGACTGTGATTACGGATAGGTAAACTCGAACCTGAGGCGAGTAGATGTCGTACGATTAGCAAGATAGTCGACGGTAATGCATAAGTGATTCGAGTAGTAACGGTGCGCAAGCGCATGAGTCATTCGAGTAGCAACTGCACATCAGTTGTGCGGGGACTGATAAATTATGGATTGATATGTCGGATTGAATGAAGTCGCATAGGAAATGTCAGAAATTGATTTGGCTCCGCGATAGGATATAGCATGGTTCGTTGTAACTGTCCCTCGTTGATGATCTTCAATTATCGAGCGTAGTTTCGGGGCAGATGACCCTAGAAGACTTGACCGCCAAATCAAGTGAATGTTGAAGTCCCATAGGATGACCCTAAAGAAATCGCATAAGGAAATTTTATCGAGGATGAAGGAATAATGTAGTGCATGTTGAGGATAAGTCTAAGCGAGCGAGTATCGCGTATCAAAAGTTAGCGAGTAGCCTTCGACTAGATCGATATGGTTAGAAAGTTTATGATCGATCGAATGGATACGTGGATAGACTGGGTTAATCGATGATCGAGTAGATGTTGAGGAACGTGCCTAGTATAGTAATGCGGTAAGGCGATTGCAAGGATTCTGCAATACGCGAGAGCGACGGATAGTAGAACGACCCTAAGAGTTGTGTCGTAGATCGGTTTGAGTAATGGTTAGCCATGTGTGTTGAGCGCACGATCTATGTTATGGAACGAACTAGTCGGGATTGAATCGAAAATTGAGTAAAGGATTTGTACTCGGTCGAGTATCGGAGATAGGCGTATCGTAAGAGACCTTGGGTCGGAAAGATTGTTGCTTTTGAGCATCGTAGACACAAGTTGACCTCTTCTGTCTGGAGGGATTAAGCACAATGTCTGGATAAGTTACCTGGCGGGGGTAGCCCCAGACGCGATGCATAAGAAGATCGAAAATGTGGGTCGTATTGGGATAGTTGTGTGCGAGACTTAGTACGGATTGTAGACAAAGAAATTTGTGGCATGTTGACTTAGTCCATGTCGTTAAGGCCAAATTTTATGAATGACTAGATGAAAGACTTGGGTTATGTGAGATATAGGCAAACGGATGGGCGAGTAGGCATTGCGGAGAATTATTGCGATCGGATGCACAACGGCTTAATGCAATGCATGCGTTAGATGGCCATCGAGAAACTGACGAGATTGAAGTTATGGTTTGGATCAAGTTATATACGAAGATGTTTACGAGCAGAACTCTAGGAATATGTGTTAAGGACTGACTAAGTCGAGTACGAACTGATGGGTGCTTGAGGATTTAAGTTGAGCTTGCTAGTTATCCCGATATCCTACAACTGAGCTTGGCTGAAATACATATATTGGTGGGACGCCTAAAATATGTGTAAGATCCAAACTAAGTTGTATGATTCCAACGATAGTAGCACGAGATCGTGAAACGATCTAGCGAGGCACTTGGATTAAGTGTTGGTTTCAGTTCGAGGACGAAACTGATTTTGAGTGGTATATTATGTAATGCCCCGCTCCGTTCGGTGCATTACGTTGAGTCGTTGACTCGAGGAGTTGCGTTGACCCGATGAGGTATCGATGCGAATCGATGCAAGTGTTACGTTGGCCAAAGGTAAGCTTTGAGTCGGTTGGAATCTATGAATCGAATCGATGCAAAGGATACGTTCCGTTGAGCAAGTGCTAATGTTGGTTGATCTGGTGTGCAGGCTATGCCTTTATGCTGGATTACGGATCGTGGTATGGGCGCTATAGGCCAAATCAACCGAGTAGTTCAAAGGAATGGCTAAGTCCGAGAGTTAGCTATGCGAACAAGTTTTGGAAGCGAGCCGCTTCAATCGGCGAGACGACAAGGCGTATCGGCTTAAGGTGGGCGGGTTCTTGACTCTCTCTCCCTATTCCTTCACGTCTAATAAGAGATATCATTGTATGCGTAATATGTTATCGAGTTAGCGAGCGTGGCTCGGCGAGTAAGTGTCTAAATATGCGTTGAACACTAAGGTAGAACATTGAACAATCGAACAATTGAAGCGATGTGCATCAAGTGTACGACTCACGGTAGGGAAATGATGGTAGAACATTGAAATACGATATTGAGATGTGCATCATGTGTACGGCTCCGAGAACATTGAACATTAGGCGTAGAACATTGATTATGGTGCTGAGCGTGCCCTCGGGCACTAATGCGGAGAAAAGACTAAGTAATTACGAAATTGTGCTATGAGAATAACTTACGAATGGTACACGTTGAATATAAGTACGAGATGTCTAAGCCGATGGGCGTCATGCATCAATATGGATGTGTTGGGGCATAACGCCGACGGAGCTCCCCATACGGATGGTGGATTATGTTTATGAGATGCGAATATGTTTATGGCATGGGAAACCGCTTATGGTACGAGACTATATTTATGGAACATGAGATGGGTTGGACGATATGACTTGTATGCTATGGTACGTATTGTATGGTCAATGGACTCGGATGGCCCGTGCACGGGTGCGGCTTCCCTCGAACGGTTACGCCGGGGCGCCGGGACCGTGAGGCCTAGGAGGGAATTATGTGTGGTATTTATGGTGCACAACATTCGGACGGATTACGACCGTCCAGTGCTGTGATAAGCTATGATATCCGTCAGTTTGGGATCCTTCGGATACTGGGCTAGCAACCCGTATCGAAGCGATTGTAGGCTTACATATATGAGATGCCAAGTCCATTACGGTGCGAAACACCGTGACCTTCATATAGATAGGGCCGGTGGGCTGAGATGAGAGTCGGGTGTAGGCGCAGGGCCTGCGACCCTTATGCATGGTCTAAGTTTATGGTTGGCTGTTGCGTGAATGATATGATTCTATGTTAAGTTCTAACCCGTGCAGGCTAGGCAATATAGGACGGAGATGAGCACGAACACTATGTTTACGTTCATATTATGGCTAACTGTATCTGCTGCAGGAACACGGCATGGGACACATTTATGATAATGTGCTATGTTTAAGTATTGCTATGAAACTGATCCTAAGGCTAAGTAGAAAGATCACCAATAATGATGCATGTTCCACTAAATGATTTAGTGTTTGGTATGGGTGCGAGCGGGTCTTGATCAGTGCGAAGCGAGGACGAAAGCACTAATCCCCCACTAGTTTATGTGCAGGCTCAGGTTATGATCGGCTCGGGACGGAGCTTGGCTTGGACGTGCCGAGGCATGGAGTCCTTGGCGTTCAAGAGGAGCTTCCGCATAGGCATTCGGACTTGCGACATGGAGATATTCGGCCGAAGATAACTTGGTGGCTATAAAGAGGCATAATGTATGGAACAATGTAATCCTTTGTGAGATAGAGAGATCATGAACGTTGTAGCCAATTGGCATGTTAAGTTGGGCTATTCAGTGCCTTTGTAACCTTTAGTTCATTATGAATAAAAGAGATTCTTGTTGTATACTCTGTTTTTCTTCCGCTGCTTATGTTATCAAATTGAGATAGTTCTGTGTGAACCTGTTATCTTGCCTTGCACGAGCGCAACTCCAGGCTCGTGCGGCATCACGCCCCAGCGAGGACGATGATTCGGGTAAAATCTAGCGAGGACGAGCAATTTCCCGGGTCGGGGCGTGACAGTACCCAGCACAGAATAGAGACGAATATGAATAAGAGAATGCAGTGCTGAAAATGAAAATACTGACATAAACTAAAATAGATAGATTTCATACATCACTTATAATAAAATTGATAATTCTTGAAAGAAACATTTATCACTAATACATAATCACGCAAAAAAGGTAAAAAACATAACTAGTGGTGAACTATCACGAGAAAACATATCCTTAATCGTCATCCTCATTATCATCCTTAGCAGCTTTGGAAGGATCGGTATCAATAGAACGGTTGGGATCATATCGGACAGCAGCAGGGTCAAAGTATCGATGAGTCTCTAGATCATCAATACGGTAGACAAGTCTGGTGGGATCACGAACCAAAGGGATGATACCACTAGGGTTATGAGCAAGACTGTATGACATATCCCAAACAGAGTTGGATATGGCCTGAAGTTGGAGGGTGGTATGGAAATCCATAGACCGAAACTGATCCACCATAAGAGCTTGAAGTGACTCAAGGATAATGCCACCAGGAGGATGAGTAGGATGGGTGTCAGCAGCTAATGGGTCAACTGGAGGAGGTAGAGCCTGAACAGTAGAAGCAGGAGCAGAATGACGATGCTTATGAAGATAAGCAGGAGCAGCATCCTTAGGACAATCCTCAAGTCCGACCTCAAAGTACTAAAATATATACGGGAGATACATCACATAAAGAAGACGTCGCAATTTCTTATGACACTGTTCCATAGCGACGATAATAGTCTTGGATAGACTTAAGGGGACGTGAAAGTGGAGATGATAGATAGCTGAAAGCTCTAAATAGGAAATCTCATCAGTGGCGGTATTCTTTGGAATGATGGTGGAGAATACCATTCTATAAAGATCACAGAAGTAGTTGTTCAAATGTCTAGGATGAAGAATGCCTTTCGGTCGGGGATTTGGTTCACATAGCGAGTCACGAAATGAAACAAAAGTTATCCCTTAGAAAAATTGGACGTAAGTGATATCAACTAATGCTTCCCCAGTATTGGAAATGTTAAGTATGATAGCTAAATCATCAACATCAAACTCAATATCGGTTCCACCAACTTTTGATTTTATTTTCCCGTTTGTGACCGATAAGTTGCAATAAAACATACGAATAGCATTGGCATATATAGGAAAAATAGATTGAACTAAATCTAGCAGCTAATGGTATTCAAAAATATTCACGTGATCAGAAAATAATATTAGATTGATAGGAGTACCCGGACAAAGTTTTCTTTTATGAAAATCATTAAACCACTCATTTGATGTCCCTTGAGACACAAATATAAATTCATCAAAGAAATCTCCATCGGATTTGGAAGGAGTGAAAAGAGAAAATTAGGCAGCCTCATGAGGAGTAGAGGACGAACCTTTATCAACTTTCCTTTTCTTTTTCGAAGAAATAGGAATTTTATGAGCAATCGAAAAATATGAAAGGAGTGGAGATAGTGAAAATATACAGAAATTAAAGATGAACAGTTGAAAAGAACTTTGCGAGACCTCCGATTCCAAGATTTGAAGGCTTAAAAGGCTTGGAAGAGGGAAAACCAAGAAGTTGGGGTTAGGGTTTCGATAGTATTTAGAGGCTGTGATGAGGAGGAAGATGATGTTTGAGGGTTTAAGTAAAGAGGGGGCTCGGCTGTCCAACTTCTGTTGGAATTCACCCAGACCGAGTTTGGTCCGAGTTCGGCCAGAACTCTGACCGAGTTCGGTCACTTGGGAATCCGAACAGATATTGCAAAGAGTGTGATAGTTTTTAACATAAATGCAAATTTAATTAAAAATAATTGTGTTAAAATAAATAATTAATATTAATCAATTAATAACATAGAAATTATATCAAATATTTTGGGTTAGCTGTAGGGGCCGGATCCCAGCTAGCGGTAGTCCAAAGACTAGTATACCGTGTTGCTTCAGGCTATTTGCACCTGTGTGACAGAAGGCCCTTTCGACTTATAACCAAAATATTTTCCACGAATTCATGAGTATTGACCAATAATATTTAATTATATTACTTCAACACCCAAAATTTATAATTCTTTTCGTATAAAGTTAAAATGATCTTCATCCAAGGGCTTAGTGAAGATGTCAGTTAGTTGATGTTCAGTGTCAACAAATTCTAAGATAATATCTTCTTGTAAAATATGACCTCTAAAAAAATATTGTCTAATTTCTATGTGGTTAGTGCGAAAGTGACATATCAGATTCTTCGTGAGATTAATGGAACTAGTGTTATCATAGAAAATAGGAATGTGATGAAATGATAGCTGATAGTCTTCCAAGGTTTGCTTTATCCATAAAATTTGTGCACAACAACGTCCTGCAGCTATATATTCAGCCTTGGTTGTTGATAATGCAATAGAATTTTGTTTCTTAGAAAATTATGAGACTAAGCACTTACCTAGAAAATAACATGTACCACTGGTACTTTTATGATCAACTTTGCATCCGGCAAAATCTTCGTCCGAGTAACCTATCAAGTCAAACGAATCAGTTTTGGGATACCAAAGACCAGTCGCCAAAATTCCTTAAAGGTATCGCAGGATATGCATAACAGCGCTTACATGTGATTCTTTAGGACAAGCCTGATACCGTGCACATAAGCATACTGAGAACATAATGTCAGGTTGACCAGCAGTAAAATACAGTAAACTACCAATCATACCTCTATACTTATGTATGTTAGTTGGTGTACGACTTTCATCTATATGAAGCTTTGTAGATGTTGCCATAGGTGTGCCAATTGGTTTGATGTTATCCATGTCAAATTTCTTTAGCAAACCTTTTGTATATTTTGCTTGATTGATGAATATCCCTTGTGAACTATGCATGATTTATAGCCCGAGAAAGAATCTTAGTTCTCCCATCATGCTCATTTCAAATTCACTCTGCATACACTTAGCAAACTCGTTACATAGCATCTCATTAGTTGATCCAAAAAATATGTTATCTACGTATATTTGCACTAATATAATATTCTTATCCAAATTTTTTATAAAAAGAGTAGAATCAACCTTCCCATTTAAAAAATCGTATTTAAGCAAGAAGGAAGTAAGGCACTCATACCATGCACGAGATGCTTGTTTGAGACCATAAAGAGCCTTACGAAGCTTGAATACATGCTCAAAATTTTTAAAATCTTCGAAACAAGGAGGTTGTTTTACAAATACTTTTTCTTTTATAAAACCATTTAGAAAAGCACTTTTGACATCCATTTTTTTTTGGCAGCAATCACTAAATATAAAACTTCCATTTCAGTTTCCTAAAGCATGATCATCCACTTAGATAATTTGAGTGTACAAAAGTAGATAACATAAATTAATCCCCACAAACTGTCGCAATTACTAATAATATTGTTCAAGTCTACCACTGGATTAACAAAATAGGTGGACTTAGTTTCTAAAACCCCTGTTGTTTCTCCTTCCCCTGGTCTTCTCAAATTTCCTTCCCTTGGCGCGGACATAAGGCTTTGTGTGGCTGTGTGGAACATCAGGGGCCAGACCAAAGTGTCTCACAGCTTCCCTGGCATTCTTTGGGCCCCTCAAGAGAATCGTGTTCTGCCTAAGTGGTGCCCTAAGTGCAAGCTGGTCAAAGGTCAAACACTCTCCCCCTGATTTTAGGATTCTTGCCCTTGCAGTCTCTGGGAACCTCAGTGCACTTTGGTCAAACACTTTTGACATCCATTTGAAAGAGTTTGAACCAATAAAAACCTGCAAAAGCACAAAGCATATGAATGGACTCTAGTCTAACAACTGGAGCATACGTCTCATCATAATCAATACCTTCTTCTTGATTATATCCTTCAGCTACTAGACGTGCTTTATTGAGTGTGACTGAACTATTCTCATATAATTTATTTTGCAACACCCACTTGGTACCAATAATGGGGTGATCAATAGGTCTGGAATCGAGTTCCTAAACTTGATTTTGCTCAAATTGGTTAAGTTCCTCTTGCATTGCAGAAATAAAAAATTCATCATTAAAAGCTTCTAAAACGTTTTGGGGTTCTATTTTGGAAATAAATACAACATTGGCTATTACTAACTCTCTTGTGCTTGAGTGAGTACTTACACCTCTTGATTTGTCACCTATTACCAGTTCTTTGGGATGGTCTGGCATAAACCGCATTCGTTTCGGCAGACTTTCCAGATAGGACGTAGATGTTGTATCACTTGGTGGTTTATCATCTGATGTGCTATTGGTGGGAGTTTTTTATTCTTTATTGTCACTATCGTCATTGTGTTGATTGTTCAGCTCATCGAATTTGACATTTATTGACTCTTCAACAATATGTGACCTCTTGTTGAATTCTCTGTATCCTTTACTTTTTGTCGCATTACCCAAGAATATGCCCTCATCAGCTTTTTTGTTGAATTTTCCTAAGTTGTCTTTTGTATTCAAAATAAAACAACTGCAACCAAAGACCTTAAAATAGATGATGTTAGGAGTTCTATTAAACCACAATTCATAAGGAGTCTTTTTAGAGATGGGTCTAATCATAACTCTATTCAGAACATGGCATGTTGTATAAATAGCTTTATGGAAACACACAAAAAGAAGAAGAAATACTGCCTTCTCTTTATTGGCACAAGGCACCACAAATCGAGTAAACCTGAGAGATCCTGCGCTGAGGATCCCCGAGTACAAAAAAAGAATTCTGGGGAATGGGACGATGAAGATCGAGCGACAGTTGCTCCTTTACTTCGTTGACACTCCGATTACAAAAGTGGGAGAAAACCTAAAAAATTGTTAACTCTCGGCTCACTGGCAAGAAGTGCAGCAATTTGGCTCTTAAAAATGCTCTCCGTTTTCTATTTTGAAGAGGGATGAGACCCTTTTTTATAGTCGTTCTTGAGCTGGAATGATGTTATGCGCCCACATGAGAAAATATACTGGTTTTCATGTGGGCGCATGGTCCTGCTTTGGGCGTATAGGGTGCAGGCGCATGCAGGAAGCGAGATCGTGGGTTGGCCGTGGTGTTGACGTGGCCGCATGCTCCGGGGCAAGACTGCTCGTGGAGACTAACGTGGTCGTGTGCTTTGGTACAAGTTTTGATCGTGGCTTTGACCGAGTCAGGGGCTGTTCTGGCTTAGGTGCATAGCCTGAAACAGGGCTATGCGCCCCCTTTTGGAGGAGCTTGTCTTAGGCACATGGGCATATGACCTCACTGGAAGCTTGGGCGCATATGACCTCACTAGAAGCTTTGGACACATATGACCTCCTTGGTGGCTTGGGCGCATAAGGCTCATTGGTGACTTGGGCGTATATGTCTAGTCTGCTGAAATTTTCATGCTTCTACAAGACCCCTTTCAAAGTTTTTGATACTTGAACGAGTTCGAAATACTTTGAAAGAAGCATGGACCGTCTTCTCGTGATGCAGTGGACGCATAGCACGGCTCTCTCTTTGGGCGCATAGAGTTTGGCCAGCATGTCAGAGAGATGGCTGTTGAGATCTTTCTCGAAAATCTGAACTGACAGATTCATCGGGGTGGAATTTGAAGAGGTCCATCCTTCATACGTTGTCTATGTCAGCAAATGGCAGTCGTATAGTGTGCAGGAGGCTGGGTCTTCACGTGGGTGCATATGCCAAAGTGGGTGCATAGTGCGCAATGGATGCATAGGTGCATAGGAATAGTGGGCGCATAGGACATGGCCCATGCCTATAAATAGGCTTTGAAAGAGAGAGAATTTTTATTATTCTCATTTCTCTTAGAACTTTCAAAAGACTCTTCATCTCCTCTCTTTACGAACCATGTATCCCAAGGCCACTAAGAGATCTGCGAAGGGCAAGGAGGCTGCACCGAGTGGCACTCCTCTTGTGACAGCATCTTCACCAGTCCAAGACCCAATTCTGGGTGAGGCTACGCCTCAAAAACAAAGTCTTGAGCATTAATTTGCGTCGCTCAGACTTTTCTTCTACTTTGGCACATGTGCCTAAGGCAACATGCTTCTGTGAGCATTCTTATGTGCCCACAGAAGCAATCGCCAATACTGTGGTGTGCTATGCGCCCACATATTGCTATACATTATGTGCCCACATGCGGCTGCATGTTATGCGTCCATGTGCTGTTGTACGTTATGCGCCCACGTGCTGTTTTGGGCTCATAGCCCTTTGGGCACAAAAGATTCCTCTAGTACTTAGTTTTTTCTGCAGATTCTGAGTCTGACTTTCTCTTCTGTCCTTGAAGTAAACATGTTTGTCCCAGAACTTGACGGTATCCCTTTCGTCTCTGCTTGCCACGTTATCGGCACAAGTCTCATAACCGATATGGTCAGCAATGTTCAAGCCAAGATTAGTCATGACCTGTCACGACCCTCACCCACTGTGAGGGTACGAGAACGTAACAACGCCCAGCCTACACCGCAGTGTCGGCAGTAGAATGTTGTCCTAGGTCATAACATCTAACAGTATACTAAGCAGTTAATACTCCCCGAATGGGGGTGACATAGCAGTAAATGAACTCAATCACAACTAAGGAAGAAGAAAGCATGATATGATATAGAACTCACGAAAATACAGAAGATAGAATAGTCTAAGATAATATCCCAGCAAATATCCAGAGTATATATCTCAGCTACTGAATATGAAAGAAGATATACAACTCAACATCTCTGAACAGAAGTAAAGTCTAGCTAAACAGTCTCAAGACAACATAAAAATAAGATAAGGCCTAACTAAACTAGTCTAGACAGTGGGGTGATGTCCTCAGCTAGAGCTGTCCCGTAGAAGGTATCCTCACAGGCCTCCTCCTCGTCCTCTATAATATTTTCAACAGGTCCAGTCAGGACAGGAGCGAGCACAATACATCTCAACAGTTCATAGCAGGTTAGAAAATATAATCATACAGTAAAGTAAGATATAGATACTAAAGAAATGCAGTATGTAAACAAAGGGAGAGAACTGTAATATAAATATCTACTATAAGTAAAGAGCTACCTGTGACTAGTGATTTAGAGTACAAAGTCGACATGTGAATGGCTTGATTTGTACATGGCTATACTAAAGAGGCGTACATGGCTATTCAACTTTGGAATTGTTCACATGGCTATTTATACTCCCCTGTACCCCCAATTAATACACAAGGATCCAACCAGGTTATGTTATGATTCTATGTAACAGCCCCCGAAGGGTGGTAATCCCCCAAAGGGTGATAAGCCCCCAAAGGGTGATAAGCCCCCGAAGGGTGTACATAGTAGTCCCATAAATAGGATAAGGATTCAAAGAAGACTCTGTGATCATATGGGTATATGTCTCAAGTGATCAAAGAACCAAAGAAGCATAGTGATACGCCATGTAAGTGAAACGCACAGAACATAGAGTACCCCGATGCTCCCTGAAGGGATAACATCTCAGGGAGGGATCCATATTGTATTAATACGTGTGACCAACGAGACAGCATCAAGTAAAGTAATTTAATGCAGAAAAATAATTCTAAGCAGGATATGAAATGATCAGAGAATGTACTCGCCTGTATCTGAGTGTCCGGATGAAATGTACTATCCGAGGAGAGGTGTCTGGCTCCTAATCAGAACAGTACAGGTTACAACAAGTCTAAAATGATATAATGAAGTCCTACTATGCATTCTACATGATTCTAGGTCAATCTAGGCCAAAGTCAACTCTTGGTCAACTCTGGTAAACCCTAGAAGTCAAACTAGGTCAACTATGGTCAAACTAAGTCAAACTAGTCTATACTAGGCTAACAAGGCTATTCTAAGTCTAACAAGACTACACTAGTCTATTCTAGGCTCTACACTGACAAGCAGGCACAACCATAGGCCATAGGCTAAACCAAGTCTAAACCAACCTATAACACACCTACACAAAGCTATTCTATATCTAAAATAATACACAAATTACATATAGGCTAACTATATGAATACCACACCTACACATCTATTAATATATGATATGGTACACACAAGGCATATAGGTATCTATAGTATACCACACATATACAATATCATGAGAAATGAATGTGTGTGTGTCAAGGGTATCAAATAGTGAGAGTGTGTGAATGTGTGATGATACATGAGAGTGTGATTAGTGTGTAGGACTTGTGTATGTATTAAGCTAGAGTGTCAAGAGGGTGTCATATATATATACTAGTGTATGTGTGTCATGAAACATGAGTGTGTGGGTGAGAGGGTATTACCTAGGTGTGTGTGTGTGAGTGATTGTAAAATCAGTGAGATATAGAGTGTTCAAGTGTGTGTGTGTAGAGGAGACATGTGAGTGAGTGTCATATGGTATGTATCAAGAGAGGGTGTGAGTGTGAGTGAAAATCAGTAAAGCATGTGTGTCACATGGTATGCTAATGTGTGAGAAAACAGTGAGAACAGTGAGGAACTGAGAACCCAACTCAGTTCATCCCCCCCTATAATTCAGTCCAACATGAACCCAAAATAGTTTTTAAACTCAGTTAAAAACATCACCCAAATCTCAGTTTTTGAGAACACAAAAAAAACCAGTATATAAACTCATTATCTCAGTTTACAGTCCCTATTTGAAATTCCAGATTTTGAATCACACACACATCCAAACAACCCAATTTTCCTCATACAATTAGAACTCATATAGGTTAACATATTACAGTTTACAATTCATGAAATTAACAGTTTAATCTAGGTCAAAAAGGCTGCCAAAAATCGAATTTATAAACTGGACAGAACTGAAATGGGCAGGTAATGTAGGTATCAGAAAAAATAGGAAAAATGGAATTGAACAATAAAATCGAGCTAAAATCCCAAAACAGAGGTTGGTAATGTGAGAACACATTGCACACGTGTTATGTGATGTGTTCGTGTCCACAAAAGTGGACACAAACGTGTCCAATCATAATAAAACCAAAAACAGCAAAACACTGGACACAGGCAACAGTAAGCAGCGTGCACGTGTTTACAGTGTCCGTGCACTCGACACAAAGAGACACAAGCCACGTGGTTGTGTCCAAGGGTCGACCTAGTGTAGGGCTAGGTCTAGGACACCCTGTCGCGTGTCCACGTCGCGTGTACGCGACACAAGACACGCGTGTCAGTGGTCGAAAAGACAGCCGACTGAAACAGTATAAAAATGGTGCACGCGTTCGTGCGTATCCGACACGACACCTGGGGCTCTAAAACTTGGGGAGCCCCATGTCAGTGTTGGCCCCGTACCACACACCAAGTCTCACGTGTCGGGGACGCGTGTCCGTGTCACAATCGTGCCCGAGCAGCAGGGCATGCACAGTGTATGTGTACGCGCGCGCGCGTCCACATGTTCGCGTGTCCGTGTGGACTCGACACGACACTAAGACTCCACAAAATCACCAGAAATGTGTAAGCGACATCAAACCGTAATTTTCTATTCAAACACAAACCCAAAAATCATACAAAATGCCCATTGGGGCATTTCATCAAACACTTGGTACGTGTCACTGATACGTGTCCAAAAAGGACACGAAATGGACACGAATTTTGGGGCTTCCTATTCCTACAGTTAGGTTAGGTCTAGGGCTCCCTAAATATGAAATAAAATCAAGATTCTATGGAGGGAATTGAAAGTTACCTATGTGTGACAAAATCCTCAAAAAGCTTCAAAGAGAGGTGCTCCTCTTGATGGCCAAACTCCTCCAATGTGCTCCCAAGCTGAGAATACTTGTTACCAACAGCAAGAGGAGTAAAATTAGAACCCAATGCAATTGGTTTGGGGGAAAAAGGATTTAAAATGGATTTTCTATGATTTAATGAAGATGGGGGCTTACCTTTTCTAAAACTTGGCAAAAATCCTAATGGAGGCTAGCCCTAACTTTGAGGGGTATTAAATAGGATGGGAGAGACCTATTATGTCCAGCCGTAGGCTGATTAGGATTAGGGTTAGCTACATGGTGTGGGCCTATGGGCTACTATGGCTAGTTATTGATTTAAGGTTTAATCACAAGTCATGGCTTATGACTTAATAATCTAACTTAAGTCAAATAATCATACCATGGGTCAACTCTAGTCCAACTAGGGTTGCATAACCTAACCAAGTCCAAACTCAACTAGGGTTAGCTCCTAGGTTGGTCTACCATGGTCATTGCTTGTCAAAGTCAACCTAGTCAACTCTCATTCAAACAATTCCAAAATAAATTCTAAAAATTTCCATAAATTCAAATAAATTCTAATAAATTCAAATAACCCTAAAAATGTCAAAAATACCCTAATCACATGGCTAGGCTCTAGGGTAGGCAGTCTCTACTGTTTCACTAGCAAAACACCAAAAATCACAAGTCATGAACTTAAATAATTAAAAATCACTAAAAATCATAATATAAAATAAATATCATTAAATAATAATTATAATTACAAAATTTCAAATTATCCACTTCTGGAAAACTGGGTGTTACATGACTAACCTACGGAACATACGATCGCCATAATTAAACAGGATAAAACCTTTCTGAAATAGATGATTAATGATGAGGAACTCTTGCTCGGAGGGATATGCCGTTTGAAGAAGCCGTACTTCTTGTTCGGTGACAGTGTAGGATTTGAGAATGACGAGATGATATGTCTAGAGGACCCTCTGGTAGTTAAGTTAAATGACCAAAGAATAGGGTTGCCATCTATGAAGCGCCAATATCCTCTGTCGGCGTTTGCTGATCTGGCTGTGCAGAGGCAGATGAAATGGGACCTGACCCCTGAACTGCATGGGGTTGTTTCTGGCAAGATCCAATTTAATTCTGGTGACCGGAAGAAGGACACGTTCAAGTATGTCAAGGGTTCTACGTCCTACTCCATGAGGGGGCTGCACCCTGGTGTCATAATGAACGATGTCCCGACTGATCTTCACCCTTATGCGGCTGAGACTCTCTCCAACTTGATGTTGTCAAAGAGGGAGTCATACCCGGAAGGAAAGCTGCGGATGGAAGGTTGGAGGCATTATGTCCCATTCTGGAGTGACCTTACTGGATGGGTGCTTTCGACTTACGAGGCCACCCTAAAAGCTGTCGGTCTTCTTTATGCCGTTAGAGCCATCCAATATGGCATTAAGGTTAACTAGCCAGTGTTTATCTCATTGGCAGAGTTATACAACTATCACACATGCACCTTTTTTTACTCCGGGTAGGGAGATGGGTTTGGCTCTTCACGAGATGCAGACGATATCCAAACTTCCCTGGGGGAAGGAGCCATATGCAGAATATGTCCCCAGTGATACAGAGATCTTAGATTTGGAGAAGGAGAACTCTGAGATGATGGAAGTGTACAAAGAGTTACTCTGTCACTTTTTTATTTGTCATCAGATTACGAAGAAGGGTAAGACTGAGGGGTCCCTTCCGCATACGAGGGCCTGGACTAACTATGTTTTCACCAAAGAAGGGGGACGGCCCAGTCTCCTTCTCGTCTCGCAAGCCCTTGACGAGCTATGAGATAGAGCAGTTGATGGCAGATCACGGAGCTGTGGATGTCGAAGATAATGATGATCTTGAGGGAAACTGCCCGATTTATCATTTCTTCAGGCAAGTCGAGTTCAAGATGTCAGAAAAGGCGGTGCTAGCCGCTTTCCTGATGATATATCTTCATGACTGCGTAGTCCCTGGTGGTTCAGGGTTTATTAAAAGAATAAGCTGGGGTATGATACTTCCAGCTGTAAAGCTGGCCTTTGGACGCCAACTTGCTCTGCTTCCAGCGATGGTCTGTGCAATCCAACGGGATTTGCGATATTTTGTTGTGAACGCGATAACACCCGAAGGCAGGAAGGACTTTGCTAAGACTGAGTTACCCTTCCATTATCTGAAGGGATGGCTAGTACAGCATTACCCTAGATTGATGAACGTCGGGCTGATGGCAAACTCTTTGGCAGGGATGCCTTCCTTTGGAGATTCAGAGACACAAATTGGACCGTTACAAGGGTACCTGTTTGCAGGAGGGCTTTGAGTTTTCTGTAGAACTATGAACTCTTCAGAGTATCACCTCCGTCTGGTAGTAGTCGTGTCACGACCAGCACCCTAGAGTAAGGGCACGAGAAGTGGGTACGTCCAGCCTACGTCGCAGTGTCGGCGGTAGAACGCTGTCCTAGGTCACAATATCTAACAATATAATGCTAGGCAATTTATACTCCCCGAATGGGGGTGACATAGCAGAAAGTAAACTCAATCACAACTAAGGAAGAAGAAGCACGATATGATATAGAACTCAATTGAAAAACAGATGATCAGAAAGTCTAAGTGTCTAAGATAACATCTCAGCAATCAATCCAGAAATACATGTCTCAACTACAGAGTATGAAAGAATATATGAAATCAAGATCCCAAATGACAGCAATAAAGCCTGACTAAGCTAGTCTTAAGACAACATAAGTAAGATAAAGCCTAACTAAACTAGTCTAGGCAGTAGGGGTAATGTCATCAGCTAGAGCTGGGTCCTCCTGAGAGTCCAGCTCACAAGTGTCGTCTAGGGCTGCCCCGTAGAAGGTATCCACACAGGCCTCCTCCTCCTCCTCTGTAATATTTTCAACAGGTCCAGTCGGGACAGGAGCGAGCATAATACATCTCAACAGATCATAGCAGGTTAGAAAATATAAACATGCAGTAGAGTAAGATACAGGAACTGAAAGGAAGTACATGATGTAAAAGAAGAGAACTGTATGTAAATAGCTACTGTATATAGAGA
The DNA here is from genome assembly GCA_029216955.1 of Iris pallida. NCBI lineage: Eukaryota > Viridiplantae > Streptophyta > Magnoliopsida > Asparagales > Iridaceae > Iris > Iris pallida. Next base: position 17,438,598 of record JANAVB010013200.1, read on the forward strand.
ACTAACAGTGGCTAGTGATGTAGAGTACAAGATAGCACATATGAACAGGACATATTAATACATGATCTACACTATGGAGTTTCACATGATCTACACTACTATGGAATTTGTTCACATGACTATTTGTACTCCCCCGTTTTCCCCAATCAATCCACAAGGATCTAAGCAGGTTATGTTATTATACGTGATATCACATGAAGGCGCATGAAAGGGTGCACATGATAGTATACATGAGGGCTCCGTGAATATGAGAGTACATGATTCACAAGAGTGTACATGTATGGTGAAAGCACAGGAGTACATGATAAAAGTGACACGCACATGACATAATGTACCCGATGCTCCCGAGGGGGATAATATCGCATGAAGAGATCCATATAGTACTAATCCGTGATAATGTCGTAACAGCATCAAGTAAAGTAATCTATGTTTGCAAAAAATAAAAGTTGATCTTTATTTCAACAAACTTTGTAAAGAAGATTACAAAAATTCTGGAAAAGTACAACTATAGTAATCCGATCTGAATACGATCGTTTTATCCCTTGGACGATGTGAACTTTGAAGACGGTAGCCTCTGAAGATTGAAGCAGCACTTTGGCAAGAACTCCTGATCTCTGACGATGATTTCTGATCTCTGTTTGCGTGTGTGTGATCCCCTCTAGGAAGGACTTGAAACTCTATTTATAGAGTTCTGGAAATAACTACTTTATAGTTATTCTGGACTGCGCAAGTTGGATTGCGCTGCATTGGACCGCGAAGACATCAGACTGCGCTGGCAGTTACTTGATCGTGGGCCAAATGTATTGGACACATGGCATTATTTGATTGAAATATGCATGATCGTGTATAGACGGTTACCACGTAATGAGTCATTGATGACATGAAGGCCACGTATACTTTGTCAGTTGATGGAGTACGCCACTTGAATTACGCTGGCTTCGGATTGCGCTAGGATGGACCGTGCTGGGCTGGATTGCGCTGCAGGCAGATTGTGCTGCATGTACAGCTGTCCTCGAGCGCTGTGCTGTACGATAAACGAACAGTTTCCTCGTTCTCCGTGCTGTCAGCTGTCAGAAGATCTGATTCTCTGTCAAGTAATGATGACGAGGCCACGTCAGCATACACACTTGGATGAGTATGCAGTTCAGCCTGCACAATAGAATTGTTGCGCAATCTGTCTTCTGTGCAGTTCACTTGAAGGATGTATAATTTGATTTTCAAGACTTTGTTGATGGGTGCAACTTGATTTTTAGGATCTACAAGACCCCCTTCAAAGTTTTTGAAGTTTGAAAAGTAGTCAAAGCTTCAAAATACTTTGAATTTTGATTTTAAAATCAAGTTGCGCATATGATGACCTATCTGCACAATCGGAGGAATTAGCTCCTGTTTATCCGGCACAATTTGAGGAGTCTGTTCTCTGGAAAACTATAAATAGTTCTCCGTTCTCTCACTGCCATTCTTTACTTGCTTCTAATCATCTGAATGAAAGAATTTCCTGAGCTCTCCCGACTCTCCTTCTTCTTCTTCATCAACCTTAATGGCTCCAAAGCGCTCCGCGCTGAGAAAGGCAAGGCCCCCGCCGAGTCTTCGGCTCGTGCTGCGTCGTACCCTTCTCGACATGAAGTTGCACATCCAGCACTGCAAGGTAGACATCCGATCGAAAACCCTTTTTAGGGTTCTTCGTCATTGCTGCACCTTCAAACCGATCTCTTTTTAGAGATTTGGTTACATTGCGCCGCCCTGTTTAGGGTTTCGGTTGCACAAAATCCAATAATCTTTATTTTTATGAAGACTATTTTCTTGCACAATCGGTTAGAACACGCTGGCAAAAATCAGCACAGTTTGCTGATTTGCGCAAGGCTGTCCAGCGCAAACTGATGCTTTGTGCAAGTTATTCAGCGCAATCTGATGACTTGCGCAAGAGAATAAGTTGGCACAACTGGACAGTTTGCGCATAGAAGCTATTGTTGCGCAATCTGATGGTTGTGCAATCTGATGCTTGTGCAATCTGATGCTTGCGCAATCTGATGACAGAATCTTTGATTTTACTTGTACTGAATTCTGTTTTTTCTGTTTGATACAGTTGACATCAGAGAGGACCCTGAGTATGAAATATTTGCAGGGTCCCTTGCTGAGCCAGAATTTAAAGAAGATTTATCCCCTGTGCTCTTCCCATAATATGCTCTGCCATCCTCCCGCCAAGCTATCTTGATAGCTCAGGACAATAAGACTTTGTTAAGTTTGATGAATGGGCAGCCCCTACAGTCTGCTGACGCCATTACCCATAAGAAACCCATGTTCTTATTTGGCGAAGCCATCGACAAGAGTTCTCAACCAAGACCCCGTGTTGAGCAGAGAACTTTCCAAAGGAAGGAGAAACTGATCCTGTTATCGGACATTGCTAGATGCCTCCCTCTAACACGATATGCTCATGCAAGCCATCCCAGGAGGATGGACTGGGACATTACTCCCCTCCAACATGCAAGGACAGGAAAGATTTGTGTCAAGAAAGGCCCAAACAATAGAGACATGTTCTATAGCTATTCTGAGCGACACAGCACTTTACTCAGAGGGTTGAAGCCAGGCTGCATTCCTCTAGAGAACTCTTCCTTGCTGCTGCCGGTGAGGACACCAATCTTTGCTAATGATTATGTAAAGGCGGAGGGCAGATATCCGGATCAGGACTTCCGGCTGACCGGTCTGGTAAACCCGGAGAACAGGAGGTGGAAGTGTATAGCCAACTGGATATTGGCTCAGTTTAAAGGCAAACTTAAAGAGATCGAGCTTTATAATGCTGTATATGCTACCGTGTATGGCTTCCACCCAAACCCTCATCTGTTTCTGGCCCTGGCAGAGAGGTATAACTATAGGACAGGGACATTCATGACGCCCTGCGGGGAGATGGGATTAGCCCTCCATGAGATGAAGTACATCTCATGCCTACCAACGGGAGACTTCCCTTATGAGGAGTATGTTCCCACAAACGACGAGTTAGAGAGACTACGTCAAGAAAATGCAGAGATGGTGGCAGTCTTCGACGAACTACTGTGCCATTACAACATATGTAAAACCCCTAAATTTTTACTATATTTTTTATATATATTAAATTTGGTACTGATTTAAAATTTTTGTATTGTACGTCGCATAGTCGTATTGTACGTCGCGCACGAAATTTTATTTTTCGTAGTTGCTCGACGAGTGCGAATATGTACGAGCGTACATATTTTAAGAAAAACATTTTTTTTTTATTTTTATAGTTTCAAAATAATATATGTAATATTTAATTTAGCTATCAAAATTTTCTAAATTTATGATTTTATTTATGAAAGGCCTTTTATTTGGAATAAATAATATTATTCATGCATACATATATTTCATAAATATTTGCTAGTTTAATTTAAATAAAAATATAATTTTCGAGATTTATTATTCAAAAAGATATTTAAAAATATTTATTATTTTCAAAATTATTATTATTAGTATTTTGAAAAATATATTTGGAAGTTATGGTGGCCATTTAAATCTTGATTTGATTTTTGGATTTATTTAAATAGTTAAATATTCAAAATTTATTTATCCCATTTGATTTTGAGCTAAAAATTTAAATAGATTTAAATTGGCTTTAATTGATTTGATTTTAAACTAAGAGGATTTGATTTGATTTGATTTAAATTAGATTTGGATTTGGATTTGGATTTGATTGCTTTTAAATTAAATTAGAAAATATCTAAATTGGGTTTAAAGGAATCCTAATTCTTATCTAATTGGGAATTCCCACATCCTATAAATAGGCAGGTACTCCTCCATATTATTTTCACCACAAATCATCTTTCAAACCATCCTTGTCAAAATTTCTCTCTTTTTTTGTCATAAATTCAGCCTCAATTTTCGAAGGTTGTAGCAACTTCGAATGACCATAACTCCCAACTCCGGACTCCTTTTGATCTCCAGTTTTTTTGTTGGAATCGTATTGAGGTATATTTTCTGAATGTAAATTTTATTTTCGTAAATTTGGAACTTAATTTTCTAGAAAATTTGTGGAGTGTCAGTGGTCCGAAATTTGACACGTTTTAGTGTTTTTGAGATTCTGGAAGAACCAGGAATCAGAATCACGATCCGTTTGAAGTTTCGGAATATTGACAGAAAAATACATATCATATATTTTTCCCAAAAATTTTCCAGAATATTTTATTTTTAGTTTTTATTTTAGAAGTTTGTTACATCGTCTGAGTTATCTTGTGTAGCCCTGTGACTATTCTGTACCCAATGGGATTATCGGTTTCACCAGCAAGGACCTCAGGCAAGATACCTTGCCATTCGTTGTTTAATTATTTTAGCTCATATTTCATGCATTATTTATTTTCTTTATGCAAAATAAACTGTGATACATGGCATAACCTGTTAGAACTTATTGTTCATTTATATTTCCTGCTATGTATTATTTTTCTCACACATTAAACCTAGATTTAAGGGACCACCTTGTGTGTTGCATTCATTGGCCTTGACACATTGTACCACAAAGTTGTGTGTCGCATGTAGAACACGAAAGTGCGTGATTAGCTGGCCAACAGTACGTACAAGCCGTACGATAGGAATAACCGCTAATAGAGGTTGCATGCTAGTATGACTTAGCGGTTATAGTGGTTTTGTGTTGTGGATACAACACAGTAGGCATCAGGCGGGGAGGACAATTCCTTAGCGTATGGGCTTCGATGTACTTTCCCTTTTGTAACCCGTGAGCTCCGCCGGAGACACGGGTCAGATTACCCACGATTACTGACGGTCACTGACGATTCTGCGGGACGTCATGCTCTTACTGATGGGACCTCTGGTGCCAAAGGAGGACTACGCCGATCCTATTCAGCCAGGGCCCATGCGTAGGAAGGATTGTTCTTAACTACATATCACTTAGACCGGTTAGGCACCTTTATCCGTTAGGTACGAGTACTTTTGGTTTGGGTACTTGTATCTGACCGTGGCTTGGAATAATAACTTGTCGCAGATTAGTTCGTCACATCTTATCCTTGTTTGGTTGTAGGTATGACTTACTACTTCGATGAGAAGGTATTGAACCATGTTGGGGTTCGGATACCATATTGGATTCATAGCATGGAAAGATATGTCACCGTGAATTAGTTTACCATCTCCTGTCCTTGTTTGGTTGGGGGGATGGTACGCTCGTTCAGTAGGTGCGTATTGGACCATGTTATAATTCGATTTACTTATTTATTTGAGCAATATTTATTCAGGTTATATGGCATGATATTATGTGTCTTGTTACATCCCTCTGAGGACCTGGTTATCTCTCCAGGTGTGTGCTATTATCTTTCACAGGTGTTCTAGCTCTAGCCGTGTTCATCGCTATTTCTTTGAGGATGATTGCATTTGGATCGTCTTCGCTTCGCTCGCCAAATTCATATCTTTTCTTATGTATTTTTTCTTTACTTGTTGGTAGTGGATTTGTCTCCGTCTAACATATTGTATCAAGACAATTCATTATCTTTATATGATGTCTTTTATTCATTTATTTTGCGTGGATGAGATTAGTTATGGTTCTACTGCATTTTACAGCTTATGTATTTATACAAGGCTTCCATATGTTGGAGTATACTTTGTATGAATACAGCTGGCATGTCTACGTTCCTAGTCCTACGTATTTTGGGACTAGGGCGTTACATGTTTTTGTGGTGGCCCATGCAGGTCGAGTTTGTCACTTCGGTTACGTAATTATACCGATGTGAGCCTGCAACATAGGATTAGAATCTAGGAATCTCATCTATACAGCTTGACCTCTTCCCTTGGCTTCAAATTCCGAACTCTTGTTAGACCTCCTTGAACTGCATCTTGCTTGATTCCTTTCTACCGTTGATTCTTATTTTCGTGCTTAGTGCCAACTAGGAAGATGACTACACTAGTATATGCTCATAGGTCAAACACATGGCTAGAATGGTTATATTGGCAATTGGAATACATTTAAGACTCTAATTGAGTTAAAAATACTTTTTTGTGTGATTTAATGATTAGTAATTGGTAAAGTAGGATATTACCATAGAAAGTTTTAACCTTGAGATTTCTAAATAGTAAACACCAGAGGATTTATAGAATTTCATACTTGGTTCAAGAAATTGATTGATTTTCAAGATTTGATATTTATGAATTATTGTATTATAGTTATACATCCTTGCACAAGTATAAAATTGATTTGCTTTTCGAGTTGTGATATTTATGAGTTTTGGGTGATAGATATACATCTTTGTACAAATATGAATTTATTTGATTTTTTGAGTTTTGATGTTTATGATTTATTGTATTATAGTTATACACCTTTGAACAGTTATAAATTTGGTTTGAAAATGATCTTAGCTTTTAAAAATGGCCGTAGAAATTATTTAAACTGAGTTGTACAACTTACGATTTTCGTATTATGTAAATTTTGAATTTTAAGCAGAAGTAATGATGGTAATTTTTGGTTTACAATAATTGAAAATAATTTTTGAGAATTTTTCTTTATTTTAAATTATGTCCTATGATTGAGGATTTACAAATCTATTTAGATTTTTGGTAAAAAAAAGGATGTTGACTGATGAGATTATTTGAAAATTTAGTTTAATGCGTGATTGCTAATATTAAAATTTTGGGAGAATTTCGAAGGATGTGATGGAAAGTTATTTTGGTTGGTTAAAGGAAGTTTCCATTTAAAAGTTGTGATTTTGTTGAAATAACTTAGCATAAATGGAAGTTAAAATTGATGAGAGCATTGAGCTTAATTTTTGAGATTGCTTTTAATATGCTGAGAGTTTTATTATGAGTTATTTGAAAACTTGAGAGTGTTAAATTTTGATGGATTGTGAAATTTTGTGGATTCGTAAATTATGAACTATTGAGTTAAATAGTTGAATTTAAATGTTAATTTTGGAAAATGTTAGTAGTAACGTGATAAAATTTTGCTTTGAGATTTTATGAGAGTGATTTAAATTTTTATGATGAATTTGAACAGCTTGGAGTGAATACAAATTTTGGTGGTTTATTTTTGAAAGTTTATTTTTGAAACTTTTTGGAGGAAACTCGAGTTAAAATATTAATGGTAGGCCACAAAGGTAGCCCTAATGAGTTAGAAGTATTCCACACTAAGTGCCATGTCACTTATGACCATGATAGTAGTATATACACAAGTGTTGTTAGTCATCTATCCAGCTAGGTGACTGTATTCCACCTCGACTTACGCGACCTTTCTTCAATTCTAGATCTTTTAATTGCGACCTTCTAACCCATTTGCAATTTGAATAATGATTTAATGGTTCCTTAACTGTATTCATCTAGGAGACTATCTTCTCTCCGAAATTTGTTCCTAAATTATTTTTACAGGATTCTCTAATTAATTTTATTTCGTGTTTTACTTGATCTTCTTTATTGTTGTGCATTAATTATCACCTCGTGAACTCTCACTTTCTATTTTTGATCGTCTGTCATCCCCTACCGTGACTTGTATATTTGGAGTACAATACTACACTTTTCCTTCCAACAAATTTCATATGTAAGACCTAGACAAGTCCACCTTCATGTAGATGTATCATGTCCCACTAAAACACGTCTCCTTGTACACTATTTTCATGATAGGACCTTCTGGTCAAAATGGCCAAACTATAACCTCTACCATGACACCAAAATACTTTCCGACTTCAATTAAGAGATCCAACCTTGACTCAATCCCTTAACCCGATAGGTAAATTTTGTTCTACTTAGTTCCTTAAATGCTTAAATTTGTGCTTTATCTTGATTGCTTAACCCATTGTCTCTTCCCATTACTAGTTTAACTCTTGTAAGTTGGGTAGAATACCTTACGGCCCAACAAAGCCTTTGTCCTTGTGACCCATGTGGATAAGTTTGCTTAGCCTATAAGTTCGGAGGACCCTAACTTAGCTAGTTAATCAAGACAACTGTATAGGCCCGAACTTTGGGCCAGCCTTGATCTTAAAAGATCTGGGACTATTTAAAATTTCCTTCATCAGTACCTCCCTTGCTCATATTTTGACTATCTCGCGCTGCTAACGTAGCTTCAGTTTTGCAAGCTTATTTCATTATCAAGCTTGATCATGACATATTTTATTGGGTGCACCCACCAACATATTGTCTAATCAAAACCGGTGCATAATGGTCTGATCAACCGAGTGCACTTTGGTTCGCTTTTATCTATCGTTCTACGTGGATGGGGACATAGCTAAACTTGTCCTCTAGAGTCCCATCCGCGACTGCCTTGACAACTCCTTTTGAATTATTCGGTCGCCTTTGAACCACGTATTCGTATTCGATAACGCCTCCTTCGAACTCTATATTACGTTCGCCTTCACCTATTTTAGAAGGACGAAAGCGTCGTACTAAAACTCCTCTAACTGTCCTATCACCATGACCATTACCACCCAATGTAACCATATTTTTGTCTTGAACTACTCGACCTTTCCCTCGACACTAAATTTACAATCTTGACTTTCTAATCACTTGAATTTAAGAGTTATTACAATCGTCTCTGAATCATACCCTCAACCAAGACTACGACCATATAAACTTCCTTAAACCCTCCTATCTACCGTTGTGCCTTCTCACCCCCTCCTAATTCTTAATTTCGAGGACAAAATTCTATTAAGTTGGGTATGATATAAAACCCCTAAATTTTTACTATATTTTTTATATATATTAAATTTGGTACTGATTTAAAATTTTTGTATTGTACGTCGCATAGTCGTATTGTACGTCGCGCACGAAATTTTATTTTTCGTAGTTGCTCGACGAGTGTGAATATGTGCGAGCGTACATATTTTGAGAAAAATATTTTTTTATTTTTATAGTTTTAAAATAATATATGTAATATTTAATTTAGCTATCAAAATTTTCTAAATTTATGATTTTATTTATGAAAGGCCTTTTATTTGGAATAAATAATATTATTCATGCATACATATATTTCATAAATATTTGCTAGTTTAATTTAAATAAAAATATAATTTTTGAGATTTATTATTCAAAAAGATATTTAAAAATATTTATTATTTTCAAAATTATTATTATTGGTATTTTGAAAAATATATTTGGAAGTTATGGTGGCCATTTAAATCTTGATTTAATTTTTGGATTTATTTAAATAGTTAAATATTCGAAATTTATTTATCCCATTTGATTTTGAGCTAAAAATTTAAATATATTTAAATTGGATTTAATTGATTTGATTTTAAACTAAGAGAATTTGATTTGATTTGATTTAAATTAGATTTGGATTTGGATTTGGATTTGATTGCTTTTAAATTAAATTAGGAAATATCTAAATTGGGTTTAAAAGAATCCTAATTCTTATCTAATTGGAAATTTCCACATCCTATAAATAGGCAGGTACTCCTCCATATTATTTTCAGCACAAATCAACTTTCAAACCATCCTTGTCAAAATTTCTCTCTTTTTTCGTCATAAATTCAGCCTCAATTTTCAAAGGTTGTAGCAACTTCGAATGACCATAACTTCCAACTCCGGACTCCTTTTGACCTCCAGTTTTTTTTGTTGGAATCGTATTGAGGTATATTTTCTGAATGTAAATTTTATTTTCATAAATTCGGAGCTTAATTTTCTGGAAAATTTGTGGAGTGTCAGTGGTCCGAAATCTGACACGTTTTAGTGTTTTTGAGATTCTGGGAGAACCAGGAATCAGAATCACGACCCGTTTGAAGTTTCGGAATACTGATAGAAAAATACATATCATATATTTTTCCCAAAAAAATTCCAGAATATTTTATTTTTGGTTTTTATTTTAGAAGTTTGTCACATCGTCTAAGTTATCTTGTGTAGCCCTGTGACTATTTTGTACCCAATGGAATTGTCGGTTTCACCAGCAAGGACCTCAGGCAAGATACCTTGCCATTCGCTGTTTAATTATTTTAGCTCATATTTCATGCATTATTTATTTTTTTATGCAAAATAAACTGTGATACATGGCATAACCTGTTAGAACTTACTGTTCATTTATATTTCCTGCTATGTATTATTTTTCTCACATATTAAACGTAGATTTAAGGGACCACCTTGTGTGTTGCATTCATTGGCCTTGACACGTTGTACCACGAAGTTGTGTGTCATATGTAGAACACGGAAGTGCGTGATTGGCTGGCCACCAGTACGTACAAGCCGTGCGATAGGAATAACCGCTAATAGAGGTTGCATACTAGTTTGACTTAGCGGTTATAGTGGTTTTGTGTTATGGATACAACACAGTAGGCATTGGGCAGAAAGAACAATTCCTTAGCGTAGCTCCGCCGGAGATGCGGGTCAGATTACCCATGATTACTGACGGCCACTGACGATTCTGCGGAACATCATGCTCTTACTGATGGGACCTCTGGTGCCCAAGGGGGACTACGCCGATCCTATTCAGCCAGGGCCCATGCGTAGGAAGGATTATTCTTAACTACATATCACTTAGACCGGTTAGGCACCTTTATCCGTTAGGTACGAGTACTTTTGGTTTGGGTACTTGTATCTGATCGTGGCTTGGAACAATAACTTGTCGTGGATTAGTTCGTCACATCTTGTCCTTGTTTGGTTGTAGGTGTGACTTACTACTTCGATGAGAAGGTATTGAACCTTGTTGGGGTCCGGATACCATATTGGATTCATAGCATGGAAAGGTATGTCGCCGTGAATTAGTTTACCATCTCATGTCCTTGTTTGGTTGGGGGGATGGTACGCTCGTTCAGTAGGTGCGTATTGGACCATGTTATAATTCGATTTACTTATTTATTTGAGCAATATTTATTCAGTCTATATGGCATGATATTATGTGTCTTGTTACGTCCCTCTGAGGACCTGGTTATCTCTCCAGGTGTGTGCTATTGTCTTTCGCAGGTGTTCTAGCTCTAGCCGTGATCATCGCTATTTCTTCGAGGATGATTACATTTGGATCGTCTTCGCTTCGCTCGCCAAATTCATATCTTTTCTTATATATTTTTACTTGTTGGTAGTGGATTTGTCTCCGCCCAACATATTGTATCAAGACAATTCATTATCTCTATATGATGTCTTTTATTCATTTATTTTGCGTGGATGAGATCAGTTATGGTTCTACTGCATTTTACAGCTTATGTATTTATACGAGGCTTCCATATATTAGAGTATACTTCGTATGAATACAGCTGGCATGTCTACGTTCCTAGTCCTACGTATTTTGGGACTGGGGTGTTACAACATATGCTCCCTGTACTATAAGAGCGGCTCTTCCGGCTCCTGTTATTCCTCAAAGTGGTTGCCTTATCTTTTTCTTAATCATATCATTGAGAAAAAGACCAACGATCATGACACATGCAATCCGACTTTCTTTCAATCCCTCAGCCACAGTGAAGTAATAAGACTGATGGAAGAGAATAAGAAAATGGATATCAGAGTTACTGATGAACACCAATACCCTCCGCTCAAGACTAGAGATTTTGTTGAAAGCTTTATAAGAATGGGCTACAGGTCCATGTCAAGAGAAGCCCAGCTGGCAGGTTTCCTGATATACTGGCTCCGTCGATTCGTCGTGCCCGAAGCAAGCGCCCGGATGGATTTGCTATCAGCGATGACCTGTAGAATAAATGCAGGTCTTCATCTATATGTTGATCCATGATCAAATGGAAGGATGAGAAGGGGAACTTCCCTCGATTGGAGTTGTCTTACACCTATCTATTCGGATGGTTGCTTCTGCACCATCCGTCTTTGATGAACCCCGACATGGGAGCAGTTGGTGGTAGCTTTCTTTGAAGATTCTTCCGGAGCAAGTGGGTGTACATTAGTCTGAAGGACTGCAGACGTGCCCTGAACCTTGGGAAGGGATGGAATTTTTACTGCTTTGCCCCTCCAGCTGGTTATGAATTCATGGCAACAAATCTGGTTGATCTAGGGAGGCAGCCGTTGGGCCGAGCAGCTTTTGACTGGCTGAAGGCGATCAGACCATCACATTTGGTGTACAGATTTGAAGAGGAGTGTTATCTGGAACCATATCTGCCGAGTCCCTTCACTCGTCAATTTGGTTACGACCAATTCCATGTAGGCAACGCTATAACTTCCCTACAAGGAAAGGGGTATCTAATTGATGGTGCCAGAGCATGGGCCTACTACAACGCTCGAGACACTAGGACAGTGCTCTCGATGCCAAATAAGAATGATAATGGCCTTAGAATGTTATATACATATTCACTGTTTTATACAGCTGCAAATATTTTTGTCGAGAATTTTAGTCTGGTGGATAGCTTCGCGACGACGACGCGTTTGAAGAAAGGAGCAACTGCTACACTAGCTCCAGCAAATGATGAGCAACATGAACCAGTGGATTATCCCTTGGAAGCCTCAAGGGAGGTTAACTTCCCTGAGGAAGTTAATGAACCACTGAAGATTTCTTTGAAAGTTGTTAAGTCTCCGGCCAGGGAGAGGAAAAGAAGATTAATGAGCCTTCCTCTCTTGTAGCAAAGAAGAAACTTATCTTGGATCAATCAGAGAAAGTTACCACTAGATCACAGTCTCGGCAACTGGCCGAGTCGACCCAGCGAGAAGAAGCAACTACACCAACTTCTCTTCCACAGCGGGTTGACGTGGTAAATGTTAAGAGTCCAGAGAGACCTCTTCATCGAAAGAAGCTGGCTTTTAGAAAAAGAAAGAAGGTGATCCTATCCTCGGTGGTGGTGAATGCTGCTGCTGGAATTACTATGTCATCTCCTACTCCTGTTTCTGAGCCTAGTCCAGAGCAGAGAGAGGAGACTGTACAGAGGGAAGAGGCTGAACAAAGGAAGGAAGCTGCAGAACCTAGGGAAGATAAAGCTTTACGATCTCCTTCACCGACGGTAGAAATGACTCAGCTTCCTGCTACGCCAGGAACACTTCGTGAAGAGGAGGATCGTCTAATAATTGATGCATTAAATGATTACGATTTCGGTCTGCAAGATGATGTTGATCATGCCGCTGTAACTGCCAGCAAGGAAGCTCCTAAAGATAATAAAAGTGAGGAAAGTACATCATCAGAGGCTGTTGATGATACACAAAATCATGAAGAGGACATTGAGGTCCATATATCTTCCAAAGCTGTTAATGACACCCTGGATCCTGAAAAGGATGTTGAGGTGCAGGTATCTCCCGAAAAGACTGCGGATGAGGAAGTGGCCCTGGAGGAAACTCCTATTGTTGATCCCAAAGGTAAAAAAAATGAATTTATCAATCTTCTTTTCATAGATTAATAGCTGACATCTCTATCTTTGATCCATGCAAAAATCGAATCTTCTCCAGCTCCTCCAGTGTGCACGGATATAGTACCTGTAATGACGATAGCTAGCAGCAGTCGTCATTTGTCAGGTGGCTCCGAGGCAGGCAGTAGCCAGGCAGTAATGTCTGAGGCTACTTCTGCTAGATTGGAATCTAGGCCAGCAGATGACCGAATCAACACTGAACCAAGCCATGGTAAGACTGCTTTTACTTTTGATCTTTTCAATAGCTGCAAATGACAGACAAAATAATAAAGTTTATCTGTTTTTGCAGAGGAACAACCGGGAGGAGCAACCAGCTCTTCTTTAGCTCCCTTATTTAAAGAGCCTCCCATCCAAGTGGCTGAACGCCCTACTGCTTCATCATCAACAGGAGTCGCTGCTACTCCTGGTGCTTTGGCCACCAACCAATTTGTCATCAGCTCTTTCACCAACTTCTTCTTTAACTCTTTGGGACCCGTAATAGATAGGGTGATAGAGAAGGAAGAGGCTAATTTTTCTACAGTTAGAGGTCCAACCTCTTACTTGATTAATGCCATCCGCAGCCAAGGTGATGAAGCTCGGGCTACTTTTCTTGATCATATATTAGATGAGTTGGAGACTTCAGTTAAGAGCTACAAAGAGCTAAGAAAGGGAGAGGTAGAGCCTCTGGTGCAAGCTGAATTTTAACGGATGTCTCAAGAGGCCACGGTTGAAAAAGTTAATTTCTAAGTTCTCTTGGATACTTTCACTGCCAAGTCCGCTGAATACAACTCCAAAGTAGAAACAGTGGCATCTATTGCTGAAGAGAAAGAAAGAAAAGTTGCTGAATTACAAGCAAAAATTGCCCATCTTCAGGAAGAACTGAGATTTGCTCAATCAACTCTGGAAGATGAGGCTACCCAACATCAAACTGCAATTCAAAAACTTGATGTTCTAACTCAAGAGAGAGATGAATATGCTGCAGCTCACCAAGCTGAAATCACTCACAGACTAGTAACCCTGCCAACCTTCAATGATAAATCTGGGATGGAAGAAGCTAGGAAACGAGTGATAGAATCTCATGAAGAGCGACTACAAATTTTGAAGCAACAGATGACCAATTTGATGACACCACCGGCTGAGTAGAAGGATCTTTTGTATCTTTTTGTCTTTCATGATATGTGTCTTTGTAACGTCTTTCATCTTTGATCAAATAAAAAGACATTTTTGTGGCTCTATCATTTGTTGCATATCTTATTCAGATATAAATAATAGCGATAGAAAATATATTCAGAGGTACAAGACATGATATATTTCTTGATTCTGGAAAATAAACATATTCAATTATATTTGCTCAGAGGTAACATGGACGTGGCAAATATAATTTATTGAATATCATTATTTCAATAGGCAACTTAATCAAAGATGACAAGTTGCTGATAAGAACGAACTAAATGAACGAAATGAATCATCGGGATGAACGGATGGACCGTCAAATGAATTAAATGAACGGATAAACCGTTAGATAAATGTGATGAATGGGTGAACCGTCGGATAATGTGGAATGAACGGGTAAACCGTCGGATAATATGGAATGAACGGATAAACCGTCGGATGGATGTGATGAACGGGTAAACTGTCGGATAATTATGGAATGAACGGGTAAACCGTCGGATAATGAACGGGTGAACCGTCGGAGGGATATGATGAACGGACGAACTGTCAAATGAAAGTAATGAACGGACGGACCGTCGGATGAATGTGATGAACGGATGAACCATCAGATGAATGTGTTGCTTCATAGTCTTACGACCCTCTGTCTATAAATAGAACAAAAAATCAGATGGGATGGTCACTATCACTTTTCAACATAAAAAATGTCGTCTGGAGATGCATCCAAGAAGGCCGAGGTCGCCCCGAAGGTGAAAGCGGGTACTGAGGAGCATCTAGTTGAACCGGCTCAACCAAAGTAGATGGCAGCGGGCGAAGGTTCGTCTGCTCCCAAACCGCTAAAGGACATCTTGGACTTCCTTCTTGAACCAGAAAAAACTGAAGAAAAAGAAGCCATGAGGATAGCAGCTTGCAAGTTCTTGGTGGGTTCTAGCAAGAATGTTCTCGACTCTTTTGCTGATCATGTTTTTTATAAGGATGGTAGTGGCCTGCGTCCCAATTTTGAGAAGGATGATAGTGACCTTCCTTGTTATTATGTATTATCATTCAAGATGAAGTAAAACTGAATTTTATTTATGAACTTGTCTGATAATTACAAGCAATGTCTTTTACATTTATACATAATACTTTTTGAGGAATTTGCCATTGATGGGCATCATTGCAACTCGATCGTCTAGCTCTGTGAGTTGATAGGCTCCATTTGAGAAGACTTTGCTCACAATATATGGACCTTTCTACTTCGCATCGAACTTGCCTTTGCTTGAGTGAGTCATAGTCATAGGACGTCTGACTGTTAAAACGAGCTCTCCTTTCTTAAAGGCTCTGACCTTAACTTTGCGGTTAAAAGTCTTTGAGATGCGGGCTTGGTATAACTCAATATGCTGCTGAGCCATTAACCGCTTCTCATCGAGCGCTTCTAATTCTTGAATTCGGAGAAGATCGTTGTTCTCTACCGTGAGTTCATTGGCGATGGCAATCCTCAAAGACGGAATTTGGAGTTCCAGAGGTAGAACTGCTTCACAGCCGTATACCATAGAGAAGGGTATACAGCCTGTAGGGTTACGGACCGTAGTACGGTAGGCCCAAAGACATTCTCCAAGCTTTTCACTCCAGTTTCAGTTATTAGTGGCTACAAACTTCTTGAGGAGCTTGATGATAGTCTTGTTAAAAGCTTCAGCTAAGCCATTAGCAGCAGGATTGTAGGCTGTCGAAGCGACATTGTCAATCCGGTGATCGTCACAAAACCTTGTGAACTTTTGGCTGATGAATTGAGGTCTGTTATCATGAATGATTCATCGAGGTACACCAAATCTATAAATAACATGGTGTTTGACGAAGTTGATGACACTGCTGGTCTTGACTTCAGCCAATGGTATAGCTTCGGCCCATTTGGAGAAGTAGTCGGTTATTGCTAGTATGAACCGATGTCCTCTAGAAGAAGGAGGATTGATGGGACCGATGATGTCCATGCCCCAAGCTTCAAAAGGCCAGGAAGCAGCAATAGGATGAAGGAATTCTGATGGTTGATGAATAAAATCTGCGTGGATTTGACAAGCTCGACATTTCCTTGCATAATCGATGGCATCAGATACCATAGAGGGCCAGTAGTAACCCATGCGTCGGATGCGATCCTGTAACTTAGGACCAGGTTGATGTGCTCCGCAGACACCATCGTGAGCTTCATGCAGTACTTGCTTTGCTTCATCACCAGCAAGATAGCGCAAGAGTAGGCCGTCATAAGTCCGCCGGTAGAGAGTTTTGGTGGTCTGATTGTAGTAGAACTGGAGAGACCGTCGACGAATACTCGTAGCCTCCTTGGGATCTTCAGGGAGTATGTCGTGGACCACGAAGTCGATGAAGGGAGTTCTCCAATCTTTACTGATGACATTGACTTCAGTAAGATTACTGAACTCAATACTACGATTGTTTTCGATGCAGAACAATTCCCTATTAGAGACAACCACCACCTGCTGTCTTTAGATAGGGATGGCTAAGACTGCTGCAAGATTAGCCAAAGCATCTGCCTCAGTATTGCAAGCTCGACATGCATATTCAATGAAGAAGGCTTTGAATGATGTAGCCATGTTGATTGTCGCTTCAAAGTAAGGCACTAGATCTTGATGGCGAACTTCATAGGTCCCTCTAACTTGGTTAACAACCAGCTTGGAGTCACCATAGACTTCAATATACTCAACATCTAGTTGTTTGGCTAACTGAAGGCCAATGAGTAGAGCATTATACTCTGCCACGTTGTTGGAGCAAGGCTCATCTAAGGAGTAGGCTCTTTGGATAGCTGACCCGTCTGGAGAAACAAGGACAACTCCAACTCCTGCGACAATGGCACCATTGGGTCCAATCCTGGATGTACCGTCAAAGAATAGACGCCAAGTAGGAAATTCTTCGGAAATTATATTAGATTCCAAAGTCTCATCTGGAATTTCATTATTGAGTTTGGAAGTTTCTGGAACAGGATGAGCTGCTAAGAAATCCGCTAGTGCTTGACCTTTTACAGATTTTTTAGGAACATATACCATGTCATATTGGGCTAGTAGAATGGCCCATATAGCCAGCCGAGAATTGACTGTGCTAGGCTTTTTCATCAGTACCAGAAGAGGATTAACTCGGGATATGACATGAATAGTTTGGCCAATGATGTAATGTCGAGTCTTTTGAACAGCAAACATAAGAGCTAGGCATTCTTTTTCGACCGGACTATAACGGTGTTCAGCACCAATCATAGTACGACTGAGATAGTAGATAGCTTGTTCATGGCCTTCTTTGTTCTTTTGGGCAAGTAAAGCACCCAATGAATGGTCCATAGCATGGACATACATTAAGAATGGTATGCCAGAGATTGGTGGCACCAAGACTGGCGGATTCATGAGATACCGCTTTATGTCATCAAATTCTCGTTGACACTCTTCTGTCCAAACGAAAGATACACCCTTCTTCATTAGTTGAGTGAATGGTCTGCAGCGTCTAGACAGATTCGAAATGAATCTCCTGATGTACGCAAGTCGACCTTTGAATCCTCGTAGCTCTTTTAGATTGTGTGGAGGATGCATCCCTTGAATGGCTTTGATCTTCTTGGGATCCACGTGTATACCCTTAGAGGTAATGACGAAGCCGAGAAATTTGCCACTAGAGACACCCAAGAATGACTTGGTGGGATTCATTTTGAGTTGATGTTGGCGCATAAGATTGAAGATAGTTCTCAAGTCTTGGATGTGATCTTCCTTTAGACGACTTTTGACAGCAATATCGTCGACGTAGCATTCGACGGTCTTGCGCAGATGATCTCGAAAGATGGTACTCATGGCTCGTTGGTATGTTGCACCAGCGTTCTTGAGACCAAATGGCATGACAGTATAGTAGTAGACTCCGCGAGGAGTGCGGAAAGAAGTATGCTTTTCATATTCAGGATTCATCCGAATCTGATTGTATCCAGAGAATCCGTCCATGAAAGATATTCTTTCGAACCCACAGGTGTTGTCGATCATGACGTCCGTGATAGGAAGAGGAAATTCATCTTTTGGATATGCTTCATTAAGATCCTGAAAGTCGATGCAGACTCGAACTTTTCCGATTTTCTTCAGAACTGGGACGACATTGGCTACCCAATCAGGATGTTGTTCTTCTCGGATAAAGCCACAAGCGATGAGCTTCTTGACTTCATCATCGATAGTGTCCATCATTTCTGGCTTGAAATGCCGTTGTTGCTGTTTGACCGGTTTTACATTCGGCAAGATATTCAGTTTGTGAGTAGCAACCTTAGGATCTAGCCTGGCATGTCCTCATAGCTCCAGGCAAAGACATTAATGTATTCTTTAATCAGATGAATTAATTCTTGCTTATCTGC
Source organism: Iris pallida (assembly GCA_029216955.1). NCBI lineage: Eukaryota > Viridiplantae > Streptophyta > Magnoliopsida > Asparagales > Iridaceae > Iris > Iris pallida. The sequence continues at coordinate 17,457,354 of JANAVB010013200.1, forward strand.
CTCTGGAAGGTTCTTGCTGATGAATATTGGACGAGGTGACCCGCTCTCTCCTACATCAACTTGAACTAATTGATCTTCGGTAGGAGGTTCCCTTTGTTCGAATCGGAGTTCCTATTGGGTACCCATTCGTTGAGCCCAAGGATCTGTTTCAGGACTTTCTTCAACATCTTCGTCATAGCCTTCTGGAAGTTCGACGGAGACCATGTTAGAAAACACAGTCAGTCGATGAACTTGACCGATGCTGGTGTCAGAATCCCATGCTCTGGAATCAGAAGAATTAGAGCGCTCTTCACTATCGAATTTAGAGGCTGCTGGAGATAATACTGGAGGTGAAGCATATCCGAGACCTCTTTTGGTCCTGCTGTAGTACATCTCTGACTTCCCTTTCGGCACAGCCGTACAGATAGGAGTTCTTCTACCCTTACCGTAGTTGAGGCCACTCTTGAAGTCATAACCCATCTTTCGGATGTTGTCTTTTGATTGTTGACTGTAACGACGGAGTTGAAGATGCCCCGTGTCATTACTTTTGCTATCATCCGTATAGCTGAATTGTTGTTCCGGTCCTTTACTAAAAAGTATTGGACTCTCGCCTTTCTTACGAGCGGGAACAATACGATATAAATCCTTTGAGTGTTCAAATGAGACCTCTGTTTGAAGAGATTACACAACTCCCATTGTAACTGACTGAAAGCTATCTAACATATCCAAATAGCACTTAGCGTGATAAATGACATCACTATACTGGAAAGTAGATACTTTTTCATTGATTTATACATTTGTATTTATAGCAGGACCTTTAGCCTTAGCAGGCTTGGTCAGATTGATTACAAGAGGGAGAGAAGAAGAACATGGAGGAGGATTGGCTTTGTTACGATGGAGGTCGATAACAAGCGGCTCAGAGGAGGTGGGCTCCCTTTTATCCTTGTTATGAGATAAATCAATAACAAGTAGCTCAGAAGAGGTGAGCTGCCTTTTTTCCTTGTTACGACGTAAGTCAATAACAAGTGGCTCAGAAGAGGTAAGCTCCCTTTGATCCTGATCATCATCAGTTGGTTGCTTCTGGACCGGCAAGTGAATAGCTAGTGGCTTGGAGGACTGAGGACGAGAAACACGCCGTTTGACAGGTATGATGAGGGTGTCATTAGGCACTATTTCTTGCTCTTCTTCAGTGTCCAGGGACAGGACAACCTTTATGAATTCATCCTTGTACATACGGGCATCGTTGCAGTATGCTTCGATGCCTTTGAAAGGATAAAGATCAGCAACTTCCTTTTGTACTTCTCCATTGTCATCAACGTATTTGAAACATTGATGGAGAGTCGAAAGAACAATGTTATGCTCATGCAGAAAAGGTCTTCCCAACAAAGCATTGTAAGAACAACCATGATTGTCAATGATGTAGAAGGTAACCTTTGTGCGAAGATTGCCTATTTGGAGTTTTAGGAGAATCTTGCCCAGAGGCTCACTCCTTCCCTGATTGAACCCGAGAATAGTGGTGATTGTACTGGAAAGACTATGCACTGGGATCTTCAGCACATCCAACATTGTCTTCGGCATAATGCTGAGAGCAGACCTGGATCTATAAGAATACGATCAACTTTCATTGAGTCGACATATCCTGTATAGTAGAGAGGACGCTCGTGTCTATTGTCTTCCATCAGCATGTCATCTTGTGTGAAAGTTATATTGGAATTAACTCCAACACACTATGACAATGGAGGCAAGAGACTGGTTCTGCTTTTGGCTTCTTTAGCAGGGCTAGACAGGTTTTAGCTTGCATGAGAGCTTCACTCAGAGTTTTCCAAGTCACTTTGGAGAGGCACAAGAGTTCAAAGATGGACAGCCGGGCCGGTGTATTGGCTAACTGAGCCAAGATATCAAAGTTGTAAGGCTTCTCAAGTCCGGAAGGAGATATCTTCTTCAAAGGTTTATCGAAGCGGACTTGTTGTTTGCCTTTGTCAACGACCGTCGGCTTGGGAGGAGTAGACTCTAAAATTGGTGAAGATATAGTAGAAATATCCTCAGTAGAAGTAGGCTGCACTGGAGCAGGCTCAGAAGAAGAAGCAGGATTCTCTTGAGCTTCGGGGTAGTCTTTTAGATAGGCTTTTCCTGATCTGGTGTCGAACAAGATTTCTTCGTCAACTATGGGGTCAAAAGACACCATATTGCAAGTCTTTGTCTTGTCCTTGGAGCGGTCTTTCTTCTTGGAGGAAGAGGGAAGTTTGAACTCTGAGGCTAAATCCGGATGGATCCACATAATCTTGCCATTGTCAAGAGACAAGGGGACGAGACCTTCACTTCGTGGAGGAGGGAGATTCTTGATCTCAAGATTAGCTTTGGGGATAGGAATGACACCGTGTTGTACCATCTGGGGCGGAAAGTCACTGAATCGAACTGAAACCATATTTACGGTAACAGTCTTCTCGTCTTACTGCAGAGTGACAACACCAGCGTTGACCAGCTCTTGAATTTTGCCTTTGAGCACATAACATACTCGAGTAGGATGCCCAATGAACCTGTGATATACACAGTACTTAGGATGATCAGTCTTACCGACTTCTTCAGGCTTCTTCGGATCTGGAAGCTGGAGCTTATTGCTTTTGATTAAGCAATCAAAGATGCTCACTGTGTCATTCTCGTCAAAAGAGTACTCTACTTTCGGACGAGGTTCCCTTGGTGGAGGTGCTGAAGGAGTAGACGTGGATGTAGGGGGAGTTACGTTGAACGCCAGAGATTCTTTGTTCTTATTCGTCAAGTTGATGTTCAAAATTTCTTTTCCTTTACGGTTGTTCTGGCGATTGCCACCACCCGATGTCTGGTGTTCATCCCGATCGGGGTTAGACATTTGTACCCCAAGCTGCTTGAATTTATCAGCGCTAACTTCAGCTGCTTTAGCGTTGACAATGAAAGATGGCCAGTCTTGGAACTGAGTAAACCCCGTCCACATGCTGATGATAGGCAAAAGATTTGCCTTGCAGGTGTCTATGGTAATAGCGGCTGGAGTTCCAGGAGGCATTTTCAAAGCTTCTCGGTGGAACCTTTCAATAAAACTCTCAGCAGTTTCATTGTGTCTTTGTTTGATTTTATTGAGGGCTGACATGGTCATGTCATTGATCCCCTCATAGAATCGTTCCAAGAAGATTTGCTTTAAGCCAGAGAAGGAGGTGATACAACCATCGGGCAAGCTTCTGTACCAATCGTATGCTACGCCGGCTAAACAGCCAACGAATACTCTAGTAAGAAGAGCGTCATTTGGTTGAAGTTGGACAGTCATAACCTTAAAGTGGTTAATGAACTGACTAGGAGAAGTGCTTGTAGAAGCATGGAAAATACTAAAGGAAATGATTCATGCGGCCAGGAAAGATCCATGCGGCTCAGAGAACTCATGCGGCTCAGGAAATCATGCGGCATAAGGAGCTATGCGGCCCAAGGTATTCCATGCGGCTCAGAGGACACGTAGCCTGATAGTGCTCCCCTCCGACCCATGCTGCATTAATTGCTATGACGGCTGACCCCTCTGAAAAGTTGACAGCCCTGACACCAAAGCAGGTAATTATGGCTCTGCCATAATGATGAATCTCTAGGGAAGAGGAAAGAAATCTCTGACACAAATCCTCCGAGAGCCATAAAAATGCCACGTGGCCTTGCCACGTGGGCATTCTTATGCGGCTCGCTTCTCATGCGGCTCAGAATAAATCCTATGCGGCTCAGGCCATAGGAGCCTCATGCGGTTCGGGCAAAGGACTTCCTATGCGGCTCAGAGTGAATCCATCCTATGCGGCTCAGGCCATGAAAGTCTCATGCGGCTCGAGCGAGGACTTCTCATGCGGTTCAAGAAGATCATGTCCATGCGGCCCAGGCGGATATATACTTATGCGGCCTACAAGGATTACTCCTCTGTGGTTAGAAGACTCAAGTGAGGGCCACTGCCCACGCAGCCCTAACACGTGGGCTTAACCATATGCGGCTCACATTCATATGCGGCTCGCATTCATATGCGGCTCACTAGTCATGCGGTCCAGATCCCCCCAGCAGCTCTTAGGACACGTGTCCTAAGCCGATTAATTCCTCAGATTGGCTGCCATTAAAGATTGGGTCAAATTCCAATAAATCTGGGACACGTGGCAGAAGAATAGATCTAATTTATTCGCAGATATCAGAAGATCAGTACAAGGAAGATTTGTTCCAATCAGCATTAATTGCTCATGGGATTTGGTGTAATCTACACCTAATGGCCCAGATTCATCATAATCAAGATGAATGGCCAAGATGGACCAATCTCCAAGCCGCCGCCATCTCTAAAAGCTAATCATTGGCAACCCTAATGATCACATCCCACTATTATAAATAGCAAGGTGCCATTCCCTTGTAAGATATACATTTTCAGAGAGAAAAAATACGTATATACAGAGAGACCCCCCCCATAGTCAGAGAAAAGAATACACAGAGAGAGAGAGAGAAGCCAGAAGAGCAACAGAGGAGCAAGAAGAGCATTTCTTCGTCAACGCCAACCATCTTTTCACAAGGAGCCAAGGCTGCATACCGATCGTCCAAGGAGTAAGGCAGGGCTGCCGTCGCCTTCCCGAGCCTCTATCGTCACCCCCCAGAATCTAAAATAAACAATTGTACTTAGACTGCTGTACCTAGATTTTCATCCCTAGGCTTTCTTTGTACAAGCGAGTTTGTAACGTGAAGTAAAAGTTCGGTCCTCCGATAATTGTTCTGTTCTTTTATATTTCATGGCAAACACGATAGAGTTATGGATGTCCTCGGGGACATCGGCGTCTGTTGCCCCTGATGGAAGAGTTGTTTGGCCGGGCTCGGCTCTTTGAAACATCGGATTGTTGCGGATGTTCGGAGGAGCGCTACCCCCAGTTCCCTCAACCCCTAGCGATGTGGATGATGAATTTCCCATCACGGTAAATTTTGTCTTTAAACGGGTGTGTTGGAATACACTAGTAGAGGACAACCGTTTAGACGATAGTTTCTTGGCTGTGGTGGTTGATATCTTGGGACTGGAGATACTCGTCTTTTTCCCCCTCCTTTCGGCGGGGACCTTTTGAGCGGAATTGCAGGAGACAACAGGAGGTGCCTCATCTTCTGAGTTCGGGTGCTGTAGCCTTTGGAAGACGGACGGCCGATCTTCCGTCACTGCCGCGTTGTTGCAGCAGCAATTGACGATGATTTGGGTGCAGCGATGTCCAAGCGAGGACTCTTTGTACGCCGACACTCCCTCTCTTTCCTTGCGTTTGTGGAGGATCGCCTCCCGCAGATCAGAGGAACCACCCTGTCTGTTTGCCGCCGGGGGCTGGACTCGAACGGTTGTATACAACTTCCCATCCGAGGCCCGTGTGATAGTCAACGGGATGCCCCGATAGTCAGAGGTTGGGACAGCTGACTGGGCCCGATGAGCCCGCGCTGCCCTAGACTCCCTTCTTTTAGCACTTGCGGGTGCGTAATAGGAGGAGTCCAAGTTGAATGCCACAGAGTCTGGCTTATCATCCAGAGAATCATCAGGGTCAAGACAGCATGAGAGACGGTCGAAGACTGATCGAGAGAAGCGTAAAACGGACGCTATGCGGCTAGAGTTGGGTACCGTACAGGCTGTCTGCATGTGGTTGTCTTCTGCCGTCGGACGAATTGTTCTCGTGCGGCTAGGAGTCACGACCGTACAGGCTGGCCGCATGAGGTTGGCAATTGTGGCCGCATGGGTTTTCTGCAAGCGATTGACTCCCACAGCCGCATGAGTTTCATTCGTGTGGTTGGCAACTGTAGCCGCATAAGCTATGCGGCTGACAGATATGGCCGCATGAGTTTTCTTCCTGCGGCTGGAGGATGTAGCCGCATGAGCTTTCTCCCTGCGGCTGAAGGATGTAGCCGTATGAGCTTTCTCCCTACGGATGATAACCTTATACGGCTCGGATCTCATAGAGTTCCTCTTTGCCCCTGCAAGTCCAGCATCATAGTATTTTCTTCTGTCAGACTTGGGGACAGCAGAGTTGTCTACGATCTGAAGTGGGGCCGCAGGGGAATCTTGCTCGCCGTCTTGAACAACAGAGGGTGTCTCTGCAAGAGCTTCAGCAGGAGCGAAGGATCGGGGTCTCCACTGCTTACGGGCCTTCTTTGTACGGGCTCGCTTCTGGACTGGGTCAGTGCTCTTGTCGGAGAGCATCTCTTCGAACGCCTGTTGGTCGAACCGGGCGACCATCTTTTATTGAGTGGAGCCAAGCTTGGTTGCATCCGATTGCGTCACCAACTCCTCAGCCGTGGAGAAGTTAGTCCCCAGCAGAGTCGCCATCGTGTTTGCCATGAAATATAAAAGAACAGAACAATTATCGGAGGACCGAACTTTTACTTCACGTTACAAACTCGCTTGTACAAAGAAAGCCTAGGGACAAAAACCTAGGTACAGCAGTCTAAGTACAATTGTTTATTTTAGATTCTGGGGGGTGACGATAGAGGCTCGGGAAGGCGACGGCAGCCCTGCCTTACTCCTTGGACGATCGGTATGCAGCCTTGGCTCCTTATGAAAAGATGGTTGGCGTTGACGAAGAAATGCTCTTCTTGCTCCTCTGTTGCTCTTCTGGCTTCTCTCTCTCTCTCTCTGTGTATTCTTTTCTCTGACTATGGGGGGGGGTCTCTCTGTATATACGTATTTTTCTCTCTGAAAATGTATATCTTACAAGGGAATGGCACCTTGCTATTTATAATAGTTGGATGTGATCATTAGGGTTGCCAATGATTAGCTTTTAGAGATGGCGGCGGCTTGGGGATTGGTCCATCTTGGCCATTCATCTTGATTATGATGAATCTGGGCCATTAGGTGTAGATTACACCAAATCCCATGAGCAATTAATGCTGATTGGAACAAATCTTCCTTGTACTGATCTTCTGATATCTGCGAATAAATCAGATCTATTCTTCTGCCATGTGTCCCAGATTTATTGGAATTTGACCCAATCTTTAATGGCAGCCAATCTGAAGAATTAATCGGCTTAGGACACGTGTCCTAAGAGCTGCTGGGGGGATCTGGACCGCATGACTAGTGAGCCGCATATGAATGCGAGCCGCATATGAATGTGAGCCGCATATGGTTAAGCCCACGTGTTAGGGCTGCGTGGGCAGTGGCCCTCACTTGAGTCTTCTAACCACAGAGGAGTAATCCTTGTGGGCCGCATAAGTATATATCCGCCTGGGCCGCATGGACATGATCTTCTTGAACTGCATGAGAAGTCCTCGCTCGAGCCGCATGAGACTTTCATGGCCTGAGCCGCATAGGATGGATTCACTCTGAGCCGTATGGGAAGTCCTTTGCCCGAACCGCATGAGGCTCCTATGGCCTGAGCCGCATAGGATTTATTCTGAGCCGCATGAGAAGCGAGCCGCATAAGAATGCCCACGTGGCAAGGCCACGTGGCATTTTTATGGCTCTCGGGGGATTTGTGTCAGAGATTTCTTTCCTCTTCCCTAGAGATTCATCATTATGGCAGAGCCATAATTACCTGCTTTGGTGTCAGGGCTGTCAACTTTTCAGAGGGGTCAGCCGTCATAACAATTAATGCAGCATGGGTCGGAGGGGAGCACTATCAGGCCACGTGTCCTCTGAGCCGCATGGAATGCCTTGGGCCGTATAGCTCCTTATGCCGCATGATTTCCTGAGCCGCATGAGTTCTCTGAGCCGCATGGATCTTTCCTGGCCGCATGAATCATTTCCTTTAGTATTTTCCATGCTTCTACAGTGCTGCCATCGAACAGCGAGGTTGTTAGGATTTTGTACTTAGGAGGGAATGGGACTTCCTTCCATTCAACTGGGTAAGGTTGCTTTTACAAGTTATCATTTTCCTTGAAGGCCTCGAACTGAGTGTGCAGGAGCTTGACAGCTTCATTGGCATCTTCCACTGATGTAGAAGGAGCAGGCTGAGTCAGAGTGTTAGGGGGAGGAACAGCGTGATAAGCACTACCCCCAGCACCTGACTGACTGGGTGTAGGTTGGATCTGTACGAAGGTACTTGAAGAGATGCTACCCCCAGTCCTGTATTGACAGGTACCGACGATGCTATGATTTCAGGATTTGTAGAAGGTACGGTCGGTGGTACTGTATGCTGGGCCACAATGATGGAATGCATACTTGCGACCATCTCGGCCATGGTCTTCAGTTTGTCTTCTAGTGCAGCTATTCGTTGTTCTTGACTAGCCGAACTGGAAGCATCTGGATCTTCAGTGACAACATAAGCTGTCACTTCTCTAGGTACAGTAGAAGAGACTGTCTATTCTGAACTTTTGTTGTATGCATCGTAGTCAGAGAAAGAATCATCCCCTGAATGAGAAAGAGAAAGATGACCGAAAGGATCTTGAAGATTCCTTTGACCGATTGTATCTCGGCTTCGGGATCGGGTATATTGGAACACTCCTTCAGAAGATTATTGGAGTAGATCCAAATACCGCTGGCTTGGCTTGCGAGGCTTCCCGTGCTTGGAGCACTTCCTACCCCCAGTGTCTCTGGAAGTCATGTTGACAGAAGCGTACAAAACTTCATCTTCATTTTCTGACATAGGTTCAGAGTTTGAAAAGTTCAGACGATCAAAGACAAATCGTCTTGTTGTCTGACAACAACACATGATGACAACCTTGTGATTACAATGGTGTCCAAGTGGTTGTACTGGGGATGTTGAGATGTTGTCCCATTTTTGCTTGAGGTGTTCTCGGAGATCGGGAACAACAACGGGACAAGAAGAAGTTCGAGGGATGTGTTCTTTGACAATATTCGGAACATGGTTCCGATTCTTCAAATGTTTTGTCCCCTGAGTGTACAGGGAAGTACTTATTTCATTGGCATAGGTGTCCGAATTTTTTATCCTGGAAGTTTGCTTCTGATGATGGTTGGTCTTCGGCATTGGTTGTTTGCATTTCACCGAAGTTGGTCGATTGAGATACGTTCTTAGATCAGCAAACTCACCCCCAGGGGTTTCTGTCTAAGACACCAACAATTTTCCCTATCTTGAACGGGAGATCTTGAGAGTTGGGAGATCTTGGAACTCTGTTACCGGAGTAAGCAGAATACCTCTCTGATCAGTACACTTCCTTTTGGCAAGGAGGGAAGAAGAATCCTTATGAGAAAGAGTTATTGTACTGACTGGTGCCAGAGCACGTTCAGATTGATCTTCTACGGTAAAAAGCGAGGAAGACTGAGAAAGGACCAAAGGGCCTTTTCCTTTGTTTTGTGAAGAAGGGTTAGCTAAAGAGCGTTTCCCTCTGTTGTCTTCCAAGTCGTGGGACAAGGAAGTTTGAGAAAAGACCAACGAGCCTTTTCCTTTGTTCTGAGAAGGAGGAAGAATAGCCAAAAGACTACCCCCAGTGGATTGCGCAGGAGCAACAGGGTGCTTGAGAGGAGGAGCAGAGCTTTTCCTCTTGTTGTGAGAAGAGGAGAGATTAGCCAAAGGGCTGTCTCTCTTGGATTGCGCAGGCACAGTTTGCGCATGGGTTGATGGCGCACTGGCAGGTTGCGCATGAGTAACTCTGGCAGAATGTCTTCTGGCCTCAGTCAGAATAGCTTGCGCAGCAGGAGTCTTGTTGCCAGAGTGTTTGTGTTGTACTCTGGTTGCTGGAGTAGTAGACTGCGCAGGCAGAGTTGCAGCCAACTGCGCCAGAGGAACAAGAGTCTTGCACTTTGACAGAGCAGCATAGGAAGTAGTTTGTGCACTGGCAACAGCAGACTGCACATGAGTAGTAGAGGCAGATTGTGCAACAGCAGAGACAACAGACTGTGCAACAGTCTTAATAGCAGAGACTTTAGACTGCGTAGCAGTCTTGGTGGCAGAATCAACAGACTGCACAGCAGTCTTGGGGACCCACACTGGGCGCACTTTGCTCGTGGCAGAAGTTGTCGCAGTACGAGGGGTGGTCCTGGAGTTGATCATGGCTTCGTAGGCCGTCTGGTTGACTTTCACAACCAGCGTCTTCTGCGTCTTTTCGATAGACGCAACGTCACATTGAGTTGTCACTTCCTCGTCGGAGGAGAAAGTCGTCCCCAGCAGAGTCGCCGTTTTGTTTGCAAAAAAAAAGTTGATCTTTATTTCAACAAACTTTATAAAGAAGATTACAAGAATTCTGGAAAAGTAAAACTATAGGAATCCGATCTGAATACGATCGCTTTATCCCTTGGACGATGTGAACTTTGAAGACGGTAGCCTCTGAAGATTGCAGCAGCACTTTGGCAAGAACTCCTGATCTCTGACGATGATTTCTGATCTCTGTTTGCGTGTGTGTGATCCCCTCTAGGAAGGACTTGAAACTCTATTTATAGAGTTCTGGAAATAACTACTTTGTAGTTATTCTGGACTGCGCAAGTTGGATTGCGCTGCATTGGACCGCGTAGACATCAAACTGCGCTGGCAGTTACTTGATCTTGGGCCAACTATATTGGACACATGGAATTATTTGATCGAAATGCGCATGATCGTATACAGACGGTTACCACGTAATGAGTCATTGATGGCATGAAGGCTACGTGTACTTTGTCAGTTGATGGAGTGCGCCACTTGAATTGCGCTGGCTTCGGATTGCGCTAGGATGGACCGCGCTGGGCTGGATTGCGCTTCAGGCAGATTGTGTCACGACCCCCACCCGCTTTTTCGGATACGAGACGTGTCCAAGCCAGCCTACGCCGCAGAGTCGGCGGTAGAACGCTGTCAAGCCCGCAAAAAATAGATGCTAAAAAAACAATTGCTGTTCATTCACATTTCTAAATTATTACAACAACTACATCATTTAAAAAGTAAAAGAAATACAAGGTTTTATAATTAAAGAATTTGATACAATTGCTTTCTATTTCTAGGTTGTCTTCAGCATACCCAAGTTCTCCTAGTGCTAAGAGTGATCGCGGCTAAACCTAAAAAATGTTGGTTAGCCAGTCAGGATTGGAACAAGTACACAAACCGACGACAATGCGAAAACACAATAGAATTAACAAGACATGAAAATATCATATGGAATATGAAAGCTAGTAAGAAAACTGATGACATAGCACGATAGAGAAGTAACCAAGGAAAAACTAATAAAAGACATCTATCTATGTGGTGTGAAATATCCGTTTCAACATGTGGACGGCTAGGGGGTAAATAAGGCACACTGCACGTGTCGTACGCAGCGGCTAGCATTCAAGATTAGACATATTGGGATGTTCTGGGTAGTCCACATGTGTACTAAGATATTTCCCCTCCCGACTACTCCGTGTGACGAGCGTGTCAACAAGCAGCAAGATATATATATAGACATGAAATGAAAAGACTACTATGAATCGAAAAGCAATCAGAAAGTGCACTTGCCTGAGGTCCTTAGCTGGAGAAACCAATAATACTATACCACTCGATGAGCCATAATCGGTCAACACATGCAGAAGTCATCAGATGCTAAAATAAACATTACCAATGTTCTCAGAATAGTCAAATTAGCTAGGATTGCATGTCCTTAAGTCCAATTCTGGACACAGGGGCAAAACGGTAATTTTGGACAAAAAGGATGTTCGCCGTTGGACCCGCTTTGTATCGAAAAGCGTGCCAGAGTCAATGGTCTCTAAAGTCGTCAAACTAAATGTCTACGGATCCGGTTTTCCGATACGAACCCAACCGTATGTCCAGAGTTGGATTTCGGCGGGCCGTGCACAAAATCGCCCGTTGAGTCCAAAATGGCATGTTAGCCTAAGGTCGATATTAAGGAGTCCAAAATATCTATTTGTTACAACTATTATTTAGTAACCATAATAATAACTAGTAATTACAATAATAATTATTCTAGTATTCATAAACCACAATCCCAGCCCATCAACTTATTCCCTTACCAATTAATTTGAAATATATTTTATACATATAATTTACATTAACTATACAAGTAGTATTATACCTAATACAAATTTAATACAATACCTACTAAATACCATCATAAAATACTATATGTTTTATACTGAAATTAGAATATAATTATTATATGTTAAAAAAAACTATTCTTTCTCCCTCCTCGTTTACTGCGTTTTCAGCAGTATCAATGACTTGCTCTTTCCTTTTGGGAAAAATAGGAATAGATCAGTTTGTTTCTTTTTTTTTTGGAAGGGATAGAGAGAGGAGAGAACTATGAGAGTGAGAGAAAGGGGAAAGACAAGATTACCTAGTGGCGGCGGAGCTCCCTCGTCGGCGGGCTGGAGAAGCTCGCGGCCGCGACGCTGCGAGGAAGGAGACGCGTACGCGGAAGAGTTGTCGATCGCCGGCAGCGGACGGCGATGAGATCCATGGCACGGCGACAGCGCTCAAGAGAGAGACGTCGGCTCTGTACTGGAAGAGGAGAGCCCGGCGGCGGCGTTGAGGCCAGCGGCGCGGGACGAGCTCAGCGGTTGGCGCCACCGGAAGGAAGATCGGCGTGGCGGCGATGTTTGTTAGGGTTTCGCGGCGGAGCGTGCGAAAGTGGCCTGCGACAGGGAGGTGGCGTTCCGGAAGGCTCCGCCGGACGAAAGGGAGGCAGCGGTGGGTCGCGCGGCCCAGATCCACTGCGGATGGAGGTGGCTGATCGGTAGGAGACGTCCGGCCAGCGGTGGCGGCGGAACTGGCGAAGGGCGCGCCGGATCCTGTTCACGACGGCCGGCGTGCAGCTACGGCCGCGCACGGGACGGCACTAGATCAACGGCTCAGCCGCGGACTACCGGAGCGGAGACGGCCAAGTGCGTCGGCGCTCGCGGCTCGCAGCGGAGGAACTGCTTCATACGCAGGGCGCCCGGAGCCGACGGTTCCCAGAGACCCACCTCCGGCTATGGCGGCGAGACGGAGCGGACTACGGCTGTAGGTTAGGGTCAGGATTTTTGTTTAAATCTTCTCTTTGTATCTACACCGTGTCCGAAGGTTGGACACATGATTCCCTTTGGTGTAAAGAACGGTATGAAAGGAATAGATGTAGACACGGAAACGCCCGGGTTCGGACCCGAGGCTGGACACGATAAATGTAGGGATGGACACGGACACATCGGCACCATTATATGTGTATTGGCTGTGTCGTGGTGGATGAGACACTTTGCGTAACAGAAGTGGTGATGGTGATGGTGATGGAGGTGTTCGACGGTGAGAATGGTGGAGGTGTTGCTTTGGGAAATTGGCGGAGATGATGGGAGGGGATGTTGATTTGGATTAGTGATAATCGCAGGAGGATCAGAAGAGATCAATTTTAAATTGATCCGGATGTGAACGCAGGGGTATTCGGCTAGCACAAGGAAATCGGATATTCCTATACTGATTAGTATTAGGATCTTTCAGGATAATTTTTATCAAAGTTTAAATCAACATAAAATATTCAATTAATCAAATCTAACTCTTTAAAATCAAATAAATAATTAAAATTAGTTTTAGTATAATCGAAATATATTAATTTGAATCTAATGAATTCTAAAAATCCACTAATATGATCTTAATACAACTGTGATCATAATAATCCCATTTAAAGTAATAATTAATATCGTCAAAAATAGTCTAAAGCTCGACACTAACAAGTTAATCGAAGGTATATTTAAAATATATTTTCAAACCAAAATAAAATAAAAGTTAATATTAGATCAAATATTTATAAAGTCCAACTAGTAAAATAAACTGGTAGATATTTTTGCCCTTCAAAATATATAGTTACTTTCTCAAACATAAAATATTTCCCATCCTAAATAAACGAAAAATAGCAGTTCCCATAATATTAAATTTTAAAACTAGTTTTGAAAATAAAAGAAACAATCATAAAATATTATTTACGAGGTATCGACGAAGTTTACCTTAACGCCATAAAATAAAACAAAAATAAATAAAAAAATTTGGTAAGAGGAGTTACAAATCTACCCACCTTAAAAATAATTTCGTCCTCGAAATTCTAATTCATGACTATCCCGAAAAATTCAAAGTCTACTATCACCTTAATCTTCTCAAATTTAATTTCTCAAAATAGTTGTATCCCCCTTCTTGTCATCTTTGTAACTCCGAAACTCCGAGGACTTCTACCCACCTTAGTGGCTAGGATATGGTGGCAAGGTTTCTGTCACAGGGCTGGCCGATGGTAGCTACACTTGCATATACAACTATCATAGCCATGGGGATACTAGGTATCTATCTATCATTTACGAGCTTTCGTCTTTCCAATCGGTAAAAGGCAAAAATAATAAAGAGTTCAAGAGAGATGTCACTGAATACAATTTTGCGATTCAAAGACGAAGGTATAATTCAAGGGAATTATCAAAACAATCGCGGATGAGATCCTGGATATCTCTATATCTCAGTCCACGTAGGGTAATTAAATAAAGAGCGAACCAAATGCATCATGGTTGATCAGACCGTAATACAATGATTCTGTTTAGACAATATGTTAGCGGGCATCCCCAATAAATATATGTCTTGAGTCAAGCTTGATAAAAGAGTAAGCTTGCAAAACTAGGCTGTAATAGCAGCATTGGTCAAGATAGTCAAAATACAAGTACGCGAGATTTTTGGAAAGGAGGTACAAGTAGTTCGAGTTTTGTGAGAATCAAAATCTAACTCGAAATTTATACACAAATAATAGAATCAGAAATTATAAACTAACTCCTTACAGCAAAAGAGAATTTTAAAATAGGTAATTCTAACTTATAATTTAAGATTTATATCTAATCAAGCAAAAGAAATTTAAATAGTTCATCAAGATTAAAGTTTTAATTCTAGGCAATCCAGACATATCAAGCGAATAGTATATCCACATTGGATCACAATGTCATATCTAAAGTATAGTGTACCTATAAAGATCTGACAAGCAATCTAAATTTAACAACTCTATATCCAATTTGCATGGCCTATCAGACAATCTTAACTACCCAATTATCAAATTAATGAGGGACTCCTATTCCTAGTCATTCTCTTAAATCATTTTAATCCTAATTGTGAATGAGCATTTCCTGGGAGCAGGCTCGCAACAGTACGACTAATATGGTACTACCGCGAGTTCGCATAATTTGCGAAGACGGACCTGCATGGGCCACCACAAAAACTTGTCACGACCCGCACCCGCTTTTTCGGATACGAGACGTGTCCAAGCCAGCCTACGCCGCAGAGTCGGCGGTAGAACGCTGTCAAGCCCGCAAGAAATAGATGCTAAAAAAATAATTGCTGCTCATTCACATTTCTAAATTATTACAACAACTACATCATTTAAAAAGTAAAAGAAATACAAGGTTTTATAATTAAAGAATTTGATACAATTGCTTTCTATTTCTAGGTTGTCTTCAGCATACCCAAGTTCTTCCAGTGCTAAGAGTGATCGCGGCTAAACCTGAAAAATGTTGGTTATCCAGTCAGGATTGGAACAAGTACACAAACCGACGATAATGCGAAAACACAATAGAATTAATAAGACATGAAAATAGCATATGGAATATGAAAGCTAGTAAGAAAACTGATGACATAGCACGATAGAGAAGTAACCAAGGAAAAACTAATAAAAGACATCTATCTATGTGGTGTGAAATATCCGTTTCAACATGTGGACGGCTAGGGGGTAAATAAGGCACACTGCACGTGTCGTGCGCAGCGGCTAGCATTCAAGATTAGACATATTGGGATGTTCTGGGTAGTCTACATGTGTACTAAGATATTTCCCCTCCCGATTACTCCGTGTGACGAGCGTGTCAATAAGCAGCAAGATATATGTATAGACATGAAATGAAAAGACTACTATAAATCGAAAAGCAATCAGAAAGTGCACTTGCCTGAGGTCCTTAGCTGGAGAAACCAATAATACTATACCACTCGATGAGCCATAATCGGTCAACACATGCAGAAGTCATCAGATGCTGAAATAAACATTACCAACGTTCTCAGAATAGTCAAATTAGCTAGGATTGCCTGTCCTTAAGTCCAATTCTGGACACAGGGACAAAACGGTAATTTCGGACAAAAACGATGTCCGCCGTTGGACCCGCTTTGCACCGAAAAGCGTGCCAGAGTCAATGGTCTCTAAAGTCGTCAAACTACATGTCTACGGTTCCGGTTTTACGATACGAACCCAACCGTATGTCCAGAGTTGGATTTCGGCGAGCCGTGCACAAAATCGCCCGTTGAGTCCAAAATGGCATGTTAGCCTAAGGTCGATATTAAGGAGTCCAAAATATCTATTTGTTACAACTATTATTTAGTAACCATAATAATAACTAGTAATTACAATAATAATTATTCTAGTATTCATAAACCACAATCCCAGCCCATCAACTTATTCCCTTACCAATTAATTTGAAATATATTTTATACATATAATTTACATTAACTATACAAGTAGTATTATACCTAATACAAATTTAATACAATACCTACTAAATACCATCATAAAATACTATATGTTTTATACTGAAATTAGAATATAATTATTATATGTTAAAATAAACTATTCTTCCTCCCTCCTCGTTTACTGCGTTTTCAGCAGTATCAATGACTTGCTCTTTCCTTTTGGGAAAAATAGGAATAGATCAGTTTGTTTCTTTTTGGAAAAATTTGAGTGGCACCCCACATTTGTTATGCTTATTTAAGGTGCACCCCACATGATTACAATAATGCATAACACCCCCCACTTCACCCGTTTTCCGTCGGAGACTAATAGTTGACCAATTTTGGGTGTTATTTGTGACCAAAATAACCCTCACGTGATCCAGGTGAGTTCAGGTGAGGAAAATGTAATTGTGAACTACCTAAATTGCCCTTTCTTCTTCCCTACATTAGGAATAACGTTCTCCCTCTTCTCTCCTCTAGCTCTGACCTAAACCCGAAGCTTTCCTCCCCCCTTTCAAATCCGAGCTCCATGGCCGACCTTGGAAGCAAGGTAATGTAAAATTGACCTAATTTTTTTTCCTTTACTGTATGAAAGCCTTTGCTTTTGTGGTTTCTCTGTCTCAATTCGTGAGATTTTCAATTTTGTTTAGGACAAATGTCAAATATGCTCGATGAACACCCATCTTGCAGACGAATGTGCTTATTTGAGCTCACCATGCAAGATCGGAGGTTGCAAGGGGATTAGGTACGTTTCGAAGTCCAGAACCGAAGGCAATCCCGGTCGAAAATTTTTGAAATGCCCCATCTGCTCGGATTTTCAATGGCTGGATGTTGCTCTGTTGTGTTCAAGCTCAGGAATTTCATCTTCAACCACTCAAAAAGAAGGTTGTTTCACCTGTGGTGAGTTAGGTCATTGGAGAAAAAATTGTCCTTGGAGGGAAACCATTTGCCCTAATCCAAATTGTGGAGGAAGGAGAGTCATCTTAATGTCCAAGAGGAGTCACAGCAAGGGAAGAAGATTCTTGCAATGCATGAAGTGTAACAATGCATTCCAATGGTTGAACGAGGCTACAACTAGTGATAGTAACTCTGAAATTCCTGTACAAATTGTATTGAACACAACTTTAGAAGAGTTGTGTAGAAAATTTGGAAAAAATGTTGGTATGTAATGTTGCTATGTAAATCAAAAATTCTGGAAAATTGGTGCTATGAATTGTTTGTTGAAAGTAACTTGGGAAAAATGTTGCTTGTATTTAAATATGAAATTCTTGCATGTTGAAAGAAGTAGATATCTAACTTTACTTTACAAAAGAGGAGATTACAATCTGTAAATATGTAACAAAACAATCTGCAATCTGTAACTTTGCATGATGATTACAATCTGTAAATATGTAACAAAACAATCTGCAATCTGTAAATCTGCAATCTGTAACTTTACAAAAGAAGTAGATATCTAACTTTACTTTAGAAAAGAGGAGATTACAATCTGTAACTTTGCATGGTGATTACAATCTGTTGTATATGAAATTCTTCATTAACAGTATATTTGAACTGCAGCTCACTAACAGTAGATATATAACCAAACAATCTGCAATTCAACTGGGTGTTTCTAACAAGATATATAACAAGATCAAAGACAACTGTATTTCAACTGCAAAAGAAGTGCACAAGAGGAAAGAACTGCATTTCAAGATTACAATCTGCATTTCAACTGCATTTTTACTTCACACAATGTACAAGAACTGCACAAGAGGAAAGAAATGCATAAGATGAAAGAACTGCATTTCAAGACAAAACAACTGCATTCGTACTTCAGAAAATGTTCAAGCTAACTGCACATTACATCACTAACAGTATATTTGTACTGCAGATTACAAAAGATGACAAAATATTCACTGCATATTTCTACTTCATTCTTACTTCAAAAGATGACAAAATATTCAACTGCATTCTTACTTCAGAAAATGTTCAAGGCAAAATGTTCAACATAAGGGTAGACATTAATGTTCACTGCACAAACACAAAATGTTCACTTCACAAAATATTCACTGCACAAACTGTTGAAACCACATTAATGTGCTATTGCTGCACATTACTGCTGCTGCTATTCACTCTCCATGGTGGTCTGAAAACTGAGTTATTTGAGCCCCTTGGTGGTAGACATCCTATAATGCCATCAGCCCTTCCAGGTACATTGGCTAAATTATGTTGTATCAAATCTTCCACTGGAACTCCTTGGTTTGCATTGGAATCACTTGATTGCTGTGGTGCCTTCCTCCTTCCCCTTGAAACCTTTGGTCTCTTGTAAACATGGTTTGTACTCCTTGGTAGCTTTGCAGGTCTTGGTTCTTTTTGTGGTCTTGGTGGATATGGTGCCCTTGGTTTTTTAGTGTTTCCCCCAACTGGTCCTCCTTGGCACCCTCTTGCATTATGATGAGCTGGTAGCTTGCACCTCCCACAAATCCTTTGCTTCTTGGCAGGTCTTGGTGAAAGAGAAAGAAGGGAGAGAAGAGCGGTATTTCAGCGTGGTTAAGCGAAAGAGAAAGAAGGAAGAGAAGAGCGAGGTCGGTTTCATACCTGGGTCTTTGCTACGACCACGGCGTGCGGTGACGGAGGGAATTTCGACGGAAGAGAAGAGGGAGTGGAAGAGAGAGAGGTGGGTTTTGGAATGAGAGGGTTTCTGTTGGGAAGAGAGAGGGAGGGAAGAGAGAGGGTCATTCAAAGGAGGGAGGGTAGTTTAGGGTTTTTCCATTTAATGTCACTACCTGGATCACGTGAGGGCTATTTTGGTCACAAATAACACCCAAAATTGGTCAACCGTTAGTCTCCGACGGAAAACGTGTGAAGTGGGGGGTGTTATGCATTATTGTAATCATGTGGGGTGCACCTTAAATAAGCGTAACAAATGTGGGGTACCACTCAAATTTTTCCTTTCTTTTTTTTTGAAGGGATAGAGAGAGGAGAGAACTATGAGAGTGAGAGAAAGGGGAAAGACAAGATTACCTAGTGGCGGCGGAGCTCCCTCGTCGGCGGGCTGGAGAAGCTCGCGGCCGCGACGCTGCGAGGAAGGAGACGCGCGGTCGGAAGAGTTGTCGATCGCCGGCAGCGGACGGCGACGAGATCCATGGCACGGCGGCAGCGCGCAAGAGAGAGACGTCGGCTATGCACTGGAAGAGGAGAGCCCGGCGGCGGCGTTGAGGCCAGCGGCGCGGGACGAGCTGAGCGGTTGGCGCCACCGGAAGGAAGATCGGCGTGGCGGCGATGTTTGTAAGGGTTTCGCGGCAGAGCGTGCGGAAGTGGCCTGCGACAGGGAGGTGGCGTTCCGGAAGGCTCTACCGGGCGAAAGGGAGGCAGCGGTGGGTCGCGCGGCCCAGATCCACGGTGGATGGAGGTGGCTGATCGGCAGGAGACGTCCGGCCAGCGGTAGACGTCGGCGGAACTGGCGAAGGGCGCGCCGGATCCTGTTCACGACGGCCGTCATGCAGTGACGGTCGCACACGGGGCGGTACTAGATCAACGGCTCAGCCGCGGACTACCGGAGCGGAGACGGCCAAGTGCGTCGGCGCTCGCGGCTCGCAGCGGAGGAACTGCTCCATACGCAGGGCGCCCGGAGCCGACGGTTCCCAGAGACCCACCTCCGGCTATGGCGGCGAGACGGAGCGGACTACGGCTGTAGGTTAGGGTCAGGATTTTTGTTTAAATCTTCTCTTTGTATCTACACCGTGTCCGAAGGTTGGACACATTATTCCCTTTGGTGTAAAGAACGGTATGAAAGGAATAGATGTAGACACGGAAACGCCCGGGTTCGACCCCGAGGCTGGACACGATGAATGTAGGGATGGACACGGACACATCGGCACCATTATATGTGTATTGGCTGTGTCGTGGTGGATGAGAGACTTTGCGTAACAGAAGTGGTGATGGTGATGGTGATGGAGGTGTTCGACGGTGAAAACGGTGGAGGTGTTGCTTTGGGAAATTGGCGGAGATGATGGGAGGGGATGTTGATTTGGATTAGTGATAATCGCAGGAGGATCAGAAGAGATTAATTTTAAATTGATCCGGATGTGAACGCAGGGGTATTCGGCTAGCACAAGGAAATCGGATATTCCTATACTGATTAGTATTTGGATCTTTCAGGATAAATTTTATCAAAGTTTAAATCAACCTAAAATATTCAATTAATCAAATCTAACTCTTTAAAATCAAATAAATAATTAAAATTAGTTTTAGTATAATCGAAATATATTAATTTGAATCTAATGAATTCTAAAAATCCACTAATATGATCTTAATACAACTGTGATCATAATAATCCCATTTAAAGTAATAATTAATATCGTCAAAAATAGTCTAAAGCTCGACACTAACAAGTTAATCGAAGGTATATTTAAAATATATTTTCAAACCAAAATAAAATAAAAGTTAATATTAGATCAAATATTTATAAAAGTCCAATTAGTAAAATAAACTGGTAGATATTTTTGCCCTTCAAAATATATAGTTACTTTCTCAAACGTGAAATATTTCCCATCCTAAATAAATGAAAAATAGCAGTTCCCATAATATTAAATTTTAAAACTAGTTTTGAAAATAAAAGAAACAATCATAAAATATTATTTACGAGGTATGGACGAAGTTTACCTTAACGCCATAAAATAAAATAAAAATAAATAAAAAAATTTGGGAAGAGGAGTTACAGATTGTACTGCATGTACAGCTGTCCTCAAGCGCTGTGCTGCACGATAAACGAACAGTTTCCTAGTTTTCCGTACTGTCAGCTGTCAGAAGATCTGAATCTCTGTCAAGTAATAATGACGAGGCCACGTTAGCATGCGCACTTGGATGAGTGCGCAGTTCAGCCTGCATAATCGAATTATTGCGCAACTGGCTTCTGCGTAGTTCACTTGAAGGATGTATAATTTGATTTTCAAGACTTTGTTGATGGGTGCAACTTGATTTTTAGGAACTACAATCTAAAGCAGGAATATAATTCTAACAAGTTATGAAATGATCAGAGAATGTACTCGCCTGCTATCTGAGTGTCCGAATGAAATGTACTATCCGAGAAGAGGTGTCTGGCTCCTAATCAGAACTGCACAAGTCACAACAAGTCTAATATGATAACAAGATGCTATTCAATACATTCTAGATGAATCTAGGTCAATATAGGCCAAAGTCAACTCTTGGTCAACTCTGGTCAACCCTAAAAGTCAAACAGGTCAACTGTGGTCAAACTATGTCTAACAAGTCTAATTTAGGTCAAACAAGTTATTCTAGGTCTAAACAAGTCTACAAGACCATACAAGCCTAAACCAAGCCTATCAAGTCTATACTAGTCTATTCTAACCATGCTAGTACTCTAAGACTTTCAACCACACTTAGCCTATATCAAGTATCCATATAATTATAACCATGTATAGCCACATATGTGTGATATAGGTTACCATAGAGGAAATTAGGATGCATAACAAGGTGTGGGTGTCATGATATATGTGCCAAGTGTCATTGCATATAGTGTACAATATGTTGTAAGTTATAGGAAGAAGGAATGGAGAAGTCTACATTTACAGATCATATAGGCCTATACATTACACATACATATATTATACATGTATACATTATACATACTATTCACAAGTATCTATACTAGATACATACATATACTACATATATAGATATACATATATTATATATATACATTCATGTGTATATAGAGAGAGGGAAAGGCAATGTGTGTGTGTGTATACAAGTGAGTGTGTGTGTTAGAAATATCATGGAAACAGAAACAGTGAAGTGTGTTCAGTGGTATGAGTGAACTGTGAAGGGTTCTCAGTAAATAGGGAAGGAAGGGAAACCCATTCACTCATTTTACAAAACAGTTTTAGCCCCATATCAATCCAACTCAATAAAACCCAATTTCGAAATCAATTCTCAACCAATCCACTCCAAAATTGACCTATAGCTATAACACTTATAGATACAACATAATTGGGTCTTAAACTTTCATTAACAATATCTAATTCAGTTAATTTAGGTGTCAAAGTTCAGGTTTGGAAAACTGGAAATACAAGGAATTAACACTTGATATCAGAAAATTAGGTAACAGGAAATGATGTATCAAATCATGCTAAAATAAGAAAACAGAGGTTGGTAATGCAAATATAACTTGTCTTCATATCTCAGAGTCCAATACGTGTCCACCACAATGACACAAACGTGTCAAATTCAATTAAACCCAAAAGCAACACAAACTGGACACTGCACAGTGCACTGTCTCGTGCACGAGTGCACGCATGTCGTGCTCGTGTCACAGGCCAAACCAAGCCTCATGCTCACAACCCTAGGTTCACCTAGGATCCAACTACCTACATGTCACCCTGATTTGGGTCACGTGTCCCCGAGTCGTGTCCAAAATGCGCGTATCAGAACCCGATAAAGACTGAACCGAACCCAGTAAAAATTAGTGTAGTGTCTCGTGTTCCCTCGACACGACACGAGAGGTCATGCCACTTGGGGAGTGTCGTGTCAGACACTGCCCCAATGTGTCCTCGAAGTATCACGTGTCCCCGTGTCCTACCAAGTGAGCATTTGGCCCCGAGTAGCAGGACAGGGAAAACCCTTCGTGTGCGGCCGTGTCCAGTGAGCAAAACACGACACAAAACAACTAGAAATCAACTCAGTCAAGTGGAATCCCACAAACAAGATCTAGATCTAAATTCCTATTCAAAAACAATTCAAAAACCAAATCAAAATGCCCATTGGGGCATTTCATCAAACACTTAGGTAGTCTAATGGATACGTGTCCGATACGGACACGAAATGGGTCCATCTTGACACGAAACCAATTCTTAT
Source organism: Iris pallida (assembly GCA_029216955.1). Taxonomy (NCBI): domain Eukaryota; kingdom Viridiplantae; phylum Streptophyta; class Magnoliopsida; order Asparagales; family Iridaceae; genus Iris; species Iris pallida. The sequence goes on from JANAVB010013200.1 coordinate 17,480,513, forward strand.
AGCTAGGGGACTCCTAGGGCTTTCCAAATATGCAAAGAAATCAGGGAAACTATAGGTTTAGGGATCATTTACCTATTGATGAGCTTTCCAAGAAAAATCCCCTTTCTAGAACTTTTCCCTTTGATAGCAAACTCCACCAAATTGCTCTCCCACTAAAATTCCTCACCAATAACAGCAAGTATAGATGAATTAGGATCTAATGCAATTAGTTTGAGGGAAAAAAGAATTAAATTGGATTTTTTATGAATTTCTAAAGATGGAGCATACCTCTCTTTCCAAATGTGAACTTTCTAAAGGAGGCTAACCTAATGGAAGAGACTACTTATAGGGTGGGATTCCCTAGGTGGGTTGGCCGGCCATGCTAGGGTTAGGGTTAGGTTTACATGGTGTTGGGCTTGGCCTTTATGGGCTTAAGTCATTAATCATGACTTGTAAAGTCATAAGCCATTAATCCATTCTCTATTCAATATTCATATTCCCAAATTGGTTCTAATGACTAGGATATGATTAACTTAAATTGAACTAGGGTTTCATAATCTAACCTAGTAGTCATGGCTAGGGTTAGCTTCTAGGTTAGTCTCCAAAGTCAACACCAGTCAAAGTCTAGAATAACCCCCTAATTAAATTATACCAAAAATCATATAAATTCTAATAAATCTCAATAATTCACAATAATTCCAAATAAACCCCAAAAATTCAAAAATGACCAAAATAACCCCATACTAGAAATATGGTAGTGACAAATCTACCCTCCTTAAAAGAATTTCGTCCTCGAAATTGAAAGGCGTAATGCAACTGATGAGAAGGATAGAAAGTATACCTCACGGTCCAAAAAGATCTGGGTATCGCTCGCGCATCTCATCCTCCCGCTCCCAGGTAGACTCTCCTAGAGAATGATGTCTCCATGCGATGCGAACCAAAGGTATCACCTGGTTCCTCAGTACCTTCTTCCGTCGATCCAGAATCTCCACTGGCTGCTCTGGATAACTGAGAGTAGGCCCAACCTCAATATCTGAATGATCGAGCACATAGCTAGGGTCAGCCACGTACCGTCTCAACTGTGATACATGGAATACGTTGTGGACCCCCACTAGTGCAGGTGGCAAGTCTAGCATGTAAGCCACATCGCCGACTCTTCCGCTGATAACGAAAGGGCCGATGAAGCGCGGGCTAAGCTTCCTACCTCCACCAAAATGTATCGTACCACGAGTCGGAGATATCCTCATGAAAACCTGGTCTCCAACCTAATCACAAGCAAGGTCTCAATTTAATTATGATAAACAAACATGATCAAAATCATAAACACAAACCCTAAATCTAATCCTACTCTAATCTGTACCTCAAACTCCAACGGCCTCCGGTGGCTATCGGCCCAGTGCCGATGTCAGTCATGCGCCATGCAAAATCTGTCCCTGATGAGCTTCACCTTCTCGACTGTATTAATAACCATCTCTGGTCCCAGTAAAGCTCGCTCACCAATATCATCCCAAGATAAGGGTGTACGACACCTACGCCCGTACAGGGCCTCGAAAGGTGACATCTCAATGCTGGCCTGAAAACTGTTATTGTAAGCAAACTCCACCAAATGTAGATGATCCTCCTAGGAACCTCCAAAGTCTAGGACGCACATCCGCAGTATATCCTCAAGTGTCTGAATAGTCCTCTCTGACTGTCCGTCCGTCTGGGGGTGGAATACAGTACTAAACTTGAGCTGAGTGCCCAAGCTGGTCTGTAGACTCCTCCTGAAATAGGAAGTAAAGCGACTATTCCGATCCGAGATGATGCTGACCGGAACCCCATGAATCCTGACTATCTGCCGCATATACATCTCCGCAAGCCCCTCTGTAGATGTACCCACCTTGAATGGCAAGAAGTGGGCCGATTTGGTCAACCTGTCAACGATGACCCAAATTGCGTCTTTCCCTCCTGGTGTACGCGGCAATCCAGATACGAAATCTATAGTGATATGCTCCCACTTTCACTCGAGAATGGGCAATGGCTGCAACAATCCACCGGGCCTCTGCCTCTCTGCCTTGACCTGCTGACAGACCAAGCACCTAGCTACGAAGCGAGCTACCTCCCGCTTCATCCCGTACCACCAAACATGCTCCCTTAGATCTCGGTATATCTTGTTAGCACTAGGGTGTATAGAGTACTGAGATCTGTGGGCCTCCTGCATAACCTGCTTCCTGAGATCTCCGCTGGACACACATAACCTGGAACCGTGCCGCAAGGCACCATCCTCTGCAAGAGAAAACTCGTCATCCACCAATCCTGCTCGAACCTGCTCTCGGAGACACCGCAGTGCAACGTCCTCAAACTGTGTCGCCTTGATCCTCTCCATCAAGTCCGACTGTATCTGAAGGCCCCATAACTGCATCTGCACTCCGGGCACGATCACCTCAATCCCAAGGCTCTCCAAGTCTGCAAGCAAGTACCGATCCATAGTCAAACACATGGCCGTCGGATACCTGCTCAAGGCATCGGCAACCACGTTGGCCTTCCCTGGGTGATACTAAAGTAGGATGTCAAAGTCCTTCATCAACTCTAGCCATCTGTGCTACCTCATGTTCAGCTCCTTCTGAGTGAACACATACTTTAAGCTCTTATGATCTGTAAAAATCTCTACCCGCTCCCCATACAGATAGTGCTTCCATAACTTCAGAGCAAAAATCACTGCTGCCAGCTCCAGGTCATGGGTAGGGTAGTTCTTCTCATGGGGACGTAATTGCCTGGAAGCATAGGCAATCACCTTTCCATGCTGCTGCAAGACACAACCCAGCCCCTTTCCTGAAGTGTCACTATAGATAGTGAATCCTCCTGATCCTGAAGGCAATGTCAGAATCGGAGCTGTCGTAAGCCGCTTCTTCAACTCATCAAAAGCTGCCTGACAATCCTCTGACCAAACATATTCAGTATCCTTCCGGGTCAACCGAGTCAACGGCTCTGCAACCCGGGAGAAATCCTGCACAAATCTCCTATAATATCCTTCCAGTCCAAAGAAACTGCGGATCTCTGCAACTGAAGTCGGCGCTGCCTATGCCTCAACTGCTACAATCTTCTTGGGGTCAACTGAGATCCCATCTCCAGTCACCACATGCCCCAAAAAGTCAACCCGGTCTAAGAAGAACTCACACTTGGAGAGCTTTCCATAAAGCTGCTCCTTCCTGAGAGTCTCCAGCACTATCCTCAGATGCTCCTCGTGCTCCTCCTCAGTCTTGGAATACACCAAGATGTCGTCAATGAATACCACCACATACTTGTCCAAGTACTGGTGGAACACCTTGTTCATTAGGTTCATAAACACTGTTGGTGCATTGGTTAGCCCAAACGGCATAACCAAAACCTCAAACTGCCCGTACCGTATCCTGAAAGCGGTCTTGGGAATATCCTCCCCCTTTACCTTCACCTGATGATATCCTGACCTCAGATTAATCTTGGAAAATACCCGAGCTTCGCTCAACTGGTCAAAAAGATCATCGATCCGCGGCAGTGGGTATCTGTTCTTGATCGTGAGGTTGTTGAGTGCCCTGTAGTCAATACACATCCGTACTGACCCATCCTTCTTCGGCACAAACAATACTGGTGCACCCCATGGCGACGAACTCGAACGGATGAAGCCCTTGTCCTGCAGCTCATCCACCTGCTTCTTCAGCTCCACCAACTCACTGTTGTTCACCCGATAGACATGTTGAGAGATGGGTTCCGCTCTTGGAACCAAGTCTATCGAGAACTCAATGTCTCTGTCTGGTGGCAATCCAGGCAACTCCTCTGGAAAAACATCCACATACTCTACTATCAAGGGGTGTGGAATCGTCTGCTCCTCAACCGAGACTCCGCAAAAAAACTCGACTGCTCTGCTCCGCCTGACGTCTAGAGTACTCGAACTCTGGCTCCCCTGGCACTCTGAAGAGAACTCTACCCCCTCTGCAATCATTGCTAGCGTGGTGCCTGCTCAACCAATCCATACCAAGTACTACATCGTAGTTCGGCAATGGCATTACGAGCAGGCTCACCTCCAACTCACGGCCTCCCAGAACAACACTCCGACCCTTACAAACATCTCACGAGGATAATGCCACCCCCGGTCGTGATCTTGTAAGTCCTAAGCAACGATTCAGCTATGATACCGTGTCTAATCGCAATGATACTGATATGAAGCTATGCGAAGCACCGGAATCGAATAATGCAAAAGCTGGACTAGAGTCGAGAAGAACTGAACCTGCGGTAAGCTCTCCTATCACCTCTGTATCCTCAGCCGCCATGGCGAAAGCTCGCCCCTGCTGGCCTCCCCTAGCCTGCTGCTGATGCTGAACAAATCTCTGCTGCTGTGTCGGTAGGGCTGGTCCCCTCTGCTGGCCTGCTGGAGCTCTGACTGCTGCTCCCTGAGCTGCTCGTCCTCCAGACCTAGCACAATCCCTCAACTGGTGTTCTGTCGCTCCATAAATAAGGCACCTCCCAAGCCTCTTCCTACACTCATGCCATCCATGCCCTGGCTTCTTACAGAATGTGCAACTGACTGTCTGCTGTCTGGGTGCCTGATGCTGAAACTGCTGCTGGTGAACTGGCCTCTGCTAGAACGGCTGCGACTGGAACTGCCTCGACTGCTGGTGCTGAAAGTGAGGCCTCTTGGCCTGGCCTCCGCTGCTGCTGCCCCCAACAGGGTCTCGCCCCCTCTTGAGCCTAAGCTTAAGATCATCCTCAGCCAATAAAGCTCCCGTCAAAATCTCCTCGAAAGTGGCATCCCTGTTGCCCTTGGTCAAGGACTTGACTTCCTTGACTAGACCCTTCCAGAACCTTTGGGCCTTCGCAGTCTCGCTCAAGCCCTCTACGAATCTGCCGAGGCGGCCGAACTCCCCAGCATACTCCTCTACTGACAGGCTCCCCTGAACTAAGTTCCCGAACTGCGACTCCAAGGCTCGAAGCGCTGAATCAGAAAAGAACTTCTTCTTGAAGAAGCCCTTGAACTCCTCCAAGGTCTGTCCAGCTACCCCCACCTTGGGGTCTGACTGATACCAGGTGCGAGCAAGATCTCGCATCCGGCTAGCTGCTGCTTCTATCTGGAGATCTGCCGGTATCTGGGCCAGGCGGAAGATCTCCCCTATATGCTCGATCCACTCATCAGCATATAGAATCCCCTCCGTCCCCAGGAAGTCTCTGGGGCTCATCTTCTGGAACTGCTCTATCCCAGGTGTCCTCGGCTGCTGGACTGCTGGTCGAGCTGCGACTGTCGTAACGGACAACTCCATGATCCTGGCCTGTCGGGTATGCTGCACCTCCATAAACTGCTGGAAGCAGGCGAACATCTGTGCCGCGTCCACGTATCCTGTAGGCGGCGGCTGCTGAAAAGGGATCTCTGAGATGACTGGGTCCTGCCTCCGAGCTGGTGGAGACATACCCCCTGATGCTGCTGCTGAAGTCCCAATATGAGCAGAGGTGGCAGGAGCTGAAGTCTCCTGACCCTGCTGAACTGGCTGAGAGGTAGCGGTCCCCTCTACAGCATCCCCATGAATGGTACGCTGCGACCGCGTCTCCACCATCCTGAAGATAGACCAAACAAGAGTATCAATTACTGAGAAAGAAGCGATATAACAAAGACGGACAGTTAAAATTTAAAAGAATCAATTGACAGTAAGGATTTAGATGGCAATAATAGAGTTTTTCCTATTGTGATTGAGTACCTTGAAAACTAATGTCCTATATCCTACTGCAGGCTGTAGTGATACTCTGCTTTGAATATCACTACACTTCTAGTCTAGACCTGCATGGGCCACCACTAAAAATGTGTCAAGACCCGTACCCTAGAGTAAGGGCACGAGAAGTAGGTACGTCCAGCCTACGCAGCAGTGTCGACGGTAGAACGCTGTCCTAGGTCACAACATCTAACAATATAATGCTAGGCAGTTTATACTCCCCGAATAGGGGTGACATAGCAGAAAGTAAACTCAATCACAACTAAGGAAGAAGAAGCACGATATGTGTCACGACCCGCACCCACCGTGAGGGTACGAGTACGTAACAACGCCCAGCCTACGCCGCAGTGTCGGTAGTAGAACGCTGTTCTAGGTCATGAACTATAACTAGTATAATATGAATACTCTCCATAAGGAGGCCAACACAGAGGTACAACTCAATCACAATCTAAGGTAGAATGATAAAGATAGATAAACATGAAATCCAAAAAGAGATACAGGAGATAGAAGTCTAAGTGTCTAAGATACATAAACCCAGAAATATATCTCAAAACTCAATACAGTAATCCACAAAGTAAATACAACTCCAGACAAAATGAAATAACTATCTAAACAACCTCTACTGTGTCTCCTCTAGGCTAGCAGGCAATCCCAGGCCATCTGTAAAATTTATCAACAGGTCCAGTCAGGACAGGAGCGAGCACAATACATCTCATGCAGTTCATATCATGTCAGGAAATATAAAGCAGGCAATAGAATAAGATACATGAAACGCTGTAAGAAGATGTATATGAAAACAGGAGAGATATTTGATAACTGGAAATATATATACATGATAAGTAAGAACTGTAAGTGACTAGTGATTTAGAGTACGAGATGGCATGTAATTGGCTTAGGTTGTACATGATGAACATGAAAAGTAACAGAGTGTACATGATGGGTAAAATCACATGACCATTTATACTCACCCCTACCCACAATCAATACACAAGGATCTATTCAAGTTACGTTACGGACATCATATTTTGGTTATACAAGAAACACATGAGGAAACATGAGCGTACATGAAAGAACATGAGAGTACATGAACGTACATTTAAGAACATGAGAGAACATGAGTGTACATGAATAACGCAGAAGCAAGGAATACATGATGTACATGAAACACATGTCATAAAGTATCCGATGCGCCCGCTAAGGGGGGTAACATCCCAAGAAGAGATCCGTATAGTACCAATCCGTGATGATAACGTGACAGCATCAAGTAAAAGTAATCTAGAGCGAGAATATAATTCGTGACAAGTATGAAACGATCAGAGAATGTACTCGCCTGATAACCTGAACAGCTGATAAGTATAGGGGGTCCAACTGAAGCCACAGAGTCCTATTTAAAGCAACACAGGTTACAAGGTGTCTGGCTCCTAATTAGAACAACACAAGTCACAATATGTCCAGAAGGGTAATATAAAGCACTACAATGCATTCTACATGAATCTAGGTCAAACTAGGCCAAAGTTAACCCTTGGTCAACTCTGGTCAACTGCACTAGTCAAACTAGGTCAAACTAGGTCATGTCCTAACCCAGCAAGTCTTACTAGGCCTAACCAAGACTATCCTAGCAAGCACACATCAATACAAGGCTATACAAGCCAACATACACCCAACTCTATATAGCATGCAATTATTCAATACTCAAATAGGCAAGAATTCACATTGGATATACACTAGGTAATCTATTACTTTAAACTATATATGTCTACACATATATACACATGCATATATTGGTATTCAACATTAGGTCTATAATCATGGTATTTCAAATAGTTATATAAACTTATATATTACAACACAATATGCTAACATATATATAATATACATACATAGCTAAGTTAACTGTATTCATAAATACTTATTTAAGAGGCTATGTGTGTGTATGTGAACATGGCAAAGAGGCAAGTGAGGGTTAAATGGGCATACATAGTGTATACATATCAAAGAGTGTCAAAGTGTAAGTGAACAAAGTGTCAAGTGTGATAGTGTCTACATAGTGTAAGGGGTACATGAGGTAATATAGGATTTGTGTTAACATAGAATATTACATCTCATTAACTTGTATATTGCATACATTACATCTATTATTACATTACATTCATGCTTGCATTCATTCATCATTCATTTATTCTCTTGCACTACTATATGCACCATACATTACATACTATGGAACCTACATATTCATTACAAGCCATACTTATACATGCTTACATGCGATAGGATACTTACACCTCATACATCATTTATTTAAACATTTACTCATGCTTGCTTTCTCTATTTAATTACATAATGTATATACATTAACATGGGTTAAAATCAAATAGAACATTATATTACACACAAGGGTGCACAAAATGCATATGTCGAATAGTAACTCCTACTAATAATCAATACTGTACCATCTCAACATGAATTAAAATCTAGGATTAAAGTATATTATAGATCTATGTGTTAGCTTTCTGAAACTTCAAACGGATCGCGTTTTCGTTTTCGGAAACTCCCGGAATCATGAAACACCGAGAACGCGTTTGTCTTTCGTACAGCTGACACTCAAATAATTCTCTAGAAAGTTACAGAAAGAATTAGGCCTATTAATATATGTTTTTGGAAATCTAATTTCAATACGCTTCTTTTAAAAAAAACGGGAGATTAAACCGAGCTTTGAGCTAGAAGTTATGACATTTCTAAGTTAGGGCTGAAATTAAAAACGTGGATAAAAATCATGACGGATTTGGGTAGTTTGAGACAAAAGAACACAAGTATATAACATAATATATCAAGAACTCACTCTCTACACTAATATATATATATATATATGAGACACTATAGAACACATCTCCAATACAAAAATATGAGATTAAACATGTAATAATTCATTCATACATAACAACAACACATAGTGTGTCCAAATTTGGGATTTTCCCACATGGACACAACCACAACACAAAGGACACTCCTATGACCTCCAAATGGACATGAAATGGACACAAATGGAGATACAACCATGGGGGTCATTTCTATCGGTTCAAAATAGACCTATATGCATGAGGAAATGAAAAGGAGAAGGGATTTATACCTCCCGGTAGATCGAATCGAAGAAAAGCCTTCCCGGAGCGACACCGACACGTAGAGATTCCAAAAGGACACGAACGAGCTCTGAATCCTCCCAAACTTGGGTAGCTTCCTCCTTGGCTAGAATAGAGAAGGAAAGAAGAAGATTTGGTGGCAAAATGGAAGGATTTGGTAGAGAAATTGCTAGGGATTGCTCTCTAGGAATTTGGGGAAGAACAAGAGAGAGAGTGTGGATGAGAATAATGAAATGAACTTAAGCCTATCCTCTCCCAAAGTGGCTGGCCATATGGGGCTATTTGTCCTATTATGGTAAGGTCCAAAATGCCCCCACTAACCTATTCTATGAGTATTAGGAAAGGGCTAATTGGTTGGGGCTAAATTAGTCATTCTAAAGTCTCTAATCACACTAACCTTATCCATAATAATTAGTCTAACCTCTAACTAAAATATTTCTGTCATGTGGACTAAAATTAATATCATGTGGGCCATGCCTAACTAGTGTGTAGGTCCCACTAGAGTCAAACCACCCCCGGGTCCCCGTTTCAAGTCAGATTGAGTTGAAATTCGAACCCGACTCAAATAACCCCAAAACAATATCATAAATAATAAAATAAATTTTAAAAATATTCAAAAATATAAAATGACAAAATACCCCTGTTTCTAAAAACTGGGGGTGACAATATGATATAGAACTCAAATGAAAAATAGATGATCAGAAAGTCTAAGTGTCTAAGATAACATCTCAGCAATCAATCCAGAAATACATGTCTCAACTACAGAGTATGAAAGAATATATACAATCCAGATCCCAAATGACAGCAATAAAGCCTGACTAAGCTAGTCTCAAGACAACATAAGTAAGATAAAGCCTAACTAAACTAGTCTAGGCAGTAGGGGTAATGTCATCAGCTAGAGCTGGGTCCTCCTAAGAGTCCAGCTCACAAGTGTCGTCTAGGGCTGCCCCGTAGAAGGTATCCACACAGGCCTCCTCCTCGTCCTCTGTAATATTTTCAACAGGTCCAGTCAGGACAGGAGCGAACACAATACATCTCAACAGATCATAGCAGGTTAGAAAATATAAACATGCAGTAGAGTAAGATACAGGAACTGAAAGGAAGTACATAATGTAAAAGAAGAGAACTGTATGTAAATAGCTACTGTATATAGAGAACTAACAGTGGCCAGTGATGTAGAGTACAGGATAGCACTTGTGAACATGACAGATTAGTACATGATCTACACTAAGGAGTTTCACATGATCTATACTACTATAAAATTTGTTCACATGACTATTTGCACTCTCCCATTTTCCCCAATCAATACACAAGGATCTAAGCAGGTTATGTGATATCACATGAAGGCCCATGAAAGGGTGCACATAATAGTATACATGAGGGCTCTGTAAACATGAGAGTACATGATTCACAAGAGTGTACATGTATGGTGAAAGCACAAGAGTACATGATGAAAGTGAAACGCACATGACATAATGTACCCGATGCTCCCGAGGAGGATAATATCGCATGAAGAGATCCATATAGTACTAATCCGTGATAATATCGTGACAGCATCAAGTAAAGTAATCTAAAGCAGGAATATAATTCTAACAAGTTATGAAATGATCAGAGAATGTACTCGCCTGCTATCTGAGTGTCTGGATAAAATGTACTATCCGAGGTGTCTGGCTCCTAATCAGAACAGCACAAGTCACAACAAGTCTAAAATGATAACAAGATGCAATTCAATGCATTCTACATGAATTTAGGTCAATCTAGGCCAAAGTCAACTCTTGGTCAACTCTGGTCAACCCTAGAAGTCAAACTAGGTCAACTACGGTCAAACTAGGTCTAACAAGTCTAATTTAGGTTAAACAAGTTATTCTAGGTCTAAACAAGTTTACAAGACCATACAAGCCTAAACCAAGCCTATCAAGTCTATACTAGTCTATTCTAACCATGCTAGTACTCTATGACTATCAACCACACTTAGCCTATATCAAGTATCCATATAATTATAACCATGCATAGCCACATATGTGTGATATAGGTTACCATAGAGGAAATTAGGATGCATAACAAGGTGTGGGTGTCATGATATATGTGCCAAGTGTCATTGCATATAGTGTACAATAGGTTGTAAGTTATAGGAAGAAGGAATGGGGAAGTCCACATTTACATATCATATAGGCCTATACATTACACATACATATATTATATATGTATACATTATACATACTATTCACAAGTATCTATACTAGATACATACATATACTACATATATAGATATACATATATTATATATATACATTCATGTGTATATAGAGAGAGGGAAAGGCAATGTGTGTGTGTGTATACAAGTGAGTGTGTGTATTAGAAATATCATGGAAACAGAAACAGTGAAGTGTGTTCAGTGATGTGAGTGAACTGTGAAGGGTTCTCAGTAAACAGGGAAGGGAAGGGAAACCCATTCACTCATTTTACAAAACAGTTTCAGCCCCATATCAATCCAACTCAATAAAACCCAATTTCGAAATCAATTCTCAACCAATCCACTCCAAAATCGACCCATAGCTAGAACACTTATAGATACAACATAATTGGGTCTTAAACTTTCATTAACAATATCTAATTAAGTTAATTTAGGTGTCAAAGTTTAGATTTGGAAAACTGGAAATACAAGGAATTAACACTTGATATCAGAAAATTAGGTAACAGGAAATGATGTATCAAATCATGCTAAAATAGGAAAACAGAGGTTGGTAATGCAAATATAACTTGTGTTCGTGTCTTAGAGTCCAATACGTGTCCACCACAATGACACAAACTTGTCAAATTCAATTAAACCCAAAAGCAACACAAACTGGACACTGCACAATGCACTGTCTCGTGCACGAGTGCACGCGTGTCGTGCTCGTGTCACAGGCCAAACCAAGCCTCGTGCTTACAACCCTAGGTTCGCCTAGGATCTAGCTACCTACGTGTCACCCTGATTTGGGTCACGTGTCCCCGAGACGTATCCAAAATGCGCGTATCAGAACCCGATAAGGACTGAACCGAACCCAGTAAAAATCAGTACAGTATCTCGTGTTCCCTCGACACGACACGAGAGGTCATGCCACTTGGGGAGTGTCGTGTCAGACACTTCCCCAATGTGTCCTCGAAGTATCACGTGTCCCCGTGTCCTACCCAGTGAGCATTTGGCCCCGAGTAGCAGGACAGAGAAAACCCTTCGTGTGCGGCCGTGTCCAGTGAGCAAAACACGACACAAAACAACTAGAAATCAACTCAGTCAAGTGGAATCCCACATACAAGATCTAGATCTAAATTCCTATTCGAAAACAATTCAAAAACCAAATCGAAATGCCCATTGGGGCATTTCATCAAACACTTAGGTAGTCTAATGGATACGTGTCCGATACGGACACGAAATGGGTCCATCTTGACATGAAACCAATTCCTATAGCTAGGGGACTCCTAGGGCTTTCCAAATATGCAAAGAAATCAGGGAAACTATAGGTTTAGGGATCATTTACCTATTAATGAGCTTTCCAAGAAAAAACCCCCTTTCTAGAACTTTTCCCTTCGATAGCAAACTCTACCAAATTGCTCTCCCACTGAAATTCCTCACCAATAACAGCAAGTATAGATGAATTAGGATCTAATGCAATTTATTTGAGGGAAAAAGGAATTAAATTGGATTTTCTATGAATTTCTAAAGATGGAGCATACCTCTCTTTCCAAATGTGAACTTTCTAAAGGAGGCTAACCTAATGGAAGAGACTACTTATAGGGTGGGGTTCCCTAGGTGGGTTGGCCGGCCATGCTAGGGTTAGGGTTAGGTTTACATGGTGTTGGGCTTGGCCTTTATGGGCTTAAGTCATTAATCATGACTTGTAAAGTCATAAGCCATTAATCCATTCTCTATTCAATATTCTTATTCCCAAATTGGTTCTAATGACTAGGATATGATTAACTTAAATCAAACTAGGGTTTCATAATCTAACCTAGTAGTCATGGCTAGGGTTAGCTTCTAGGTTAGTCTCCAAAGTCAACACTAGTCAAAGTCTAGAATAACCCCCTAATTAAATTATACCAAAAATTGTATAAATTCTAATAAATCTCAATAATTCACAATAATTCCAAATAAACCCCAAAAATTCAAAAATGACCAAAATACCCCCATACTAGAAATGTGGTAGTGACAAGTCGCACAGGAGATATCCTAGTAGATGAGGGGAACTCACTACTAGCCTTCCTATTGGGGCATTTCGTTGGCTCCAATCTATTAGGCCTTCCCATTTGGTGTGCAGGAATAGGAACCATACTTTTTTGGAACCGTATTTGTCGAGCCGCTTTGCACGATAATTCGGCTACAGCCAGCTTCTCTTGGGCAATCTCAGTCCTCATCTCCAGTCGATAGGGAGTCTGATTGATGGGGCATGTGCATAGACTACAACGCTGGGTGTACGGAGGCAGTTTTTACCTTGCCAGAAGATAAACCTGACACCCACACGCTTTTTGCTGCTGCTAAGTTCTATATTCAGGTCAATACCCTTTCTTCTCTGTATGACCGAGAGCAGGGTTTTATATCGGGGACTAAGTTTGCCCCTACTCTTGCTGAGATAGGACGAGTGCGCGCCATGGGGGGTAACAGAAAGGGAGGTGCTGCTCCCACAGTTGAACCGGCTGCAGCGTCGCAGTAGAGAGTTACTATTGAGGAGCCTATCATTGTAGTGCCTCGGAGAGAGGGTACTGAAGAACCTCTTCCTGACATTCCTCATAAGAGGAAGGCTTACACCGAGCTGGTTCCATGGCCCAAAAGGAAGAAGGTGGTTGTTTCCCGGGAGAGGAAGAAGGACGCGGACGTGGGTGCTGGCTCGCCTTCTTCCAGAAGGTCTTCTCGGCAGACGGCGTTACAGGTCGTTACCATTCGGGAGGTAGATCCCTTCCTAGACTCCATAGCCGTTCTGGTCGAGCCTTTAGAAGCTTTTTCACCCTTACGTTTATCCTTTGCATAGGACTCTGAAGTTGTAGCTGAGGTAGGTGCCTCCTTGTCTGAGAAAGTAGACGCGATGACAGTGTCCCCTGCTCGTCCTCGACCGATAGATGAGGGCGGATCTTCTTCGGCTGTAAGGTTTGAGCGATGGGATGATCAGGGCCAAGGCCCAGACCATTACGGTAATCAAAAGATCAGTCCCTCCTATGACATTTCTTTGGGGGATATGTCTGCAATAGGAGCTGTAATGAGGGACTTTGATGAAAATCAAGTCCAATCGGCTCATACTCCTGCGGGTATGTTATCTTTGCGCCTCTTTTCATATGAGATTTTTTTACTTCAATTTTTTGTGCTCCTCGTGAGGCTGACCACGACTGTATGTTCCCTTGTAGACAACGAGAAGGGACCACTCACGAAGATAGTCCCAAGCATTGGGGAAGCGACAGAAGTTATATTCGGCTCCTCCAAATTTGCTGGTACGAAGGGAACTATAAGTGAGCCGGTATCGGCTACAGAAGGAGAGGTTAAATAGCCTGCTGAGGGGGCTGTTACTGAATCTGCTCCCGTTCCAACTGGGATTGTGGAAGATATCAAGCCTGATGCCGCTCAAGGCCTTGATATTGTTCTTCTTGAATGGCCTGGGCCTGCTCTCGGTTTTTCTGAAGCCAAGACTGATGATGTAGCCCAGGCTGGTGCTGAGCAAGCCGAAGGTACAAAATTATAACTCTTTCGTATTTCCCTTTTTTGTTACTGATGTATACATTTTTTATTTTATTTTTGTCATGTTCGGCTTCTTGTCAGGTATTCCTTCATGGCGTGGAAGAAACTCTCCAAGCCTCCTCCCCGACGACCTCCACTGAAGATGACGAGATGGTCCAGGAAGTCGTTAAAGCTTTCTACTCTGTGCTGAAAGTAAAGTTTCTGGAGTCCTGAATCAGAATACTACCTTTGGCCCTGTGAAGGCTGTTGCCGAATGCCAAGTGGCGGCCCTCGAGAGCATTGTTGGCTATGAAGAGCGGGCTAATACTTTAAGGAAAGTTCTAAATGACCTGGAGGGTCAAGTGGCCAGATTCTGGGATGCCAAACAACGGAGCCCGACGTTGCTGTACCGTACAGAAGACGAGGCCTTGATCACGGCTCTCGCGAAGGAGAAGGCTACTTTCCAGGCGAGGAAGGATGCCCTCATTCAAGAAATCAGCGAATTGGCTGATCAGTATGGTCAGTTCAACGCAGCAAGTGAGGCACGTGCTATTTCAAAGAATAAACTGGCGACGCAGATTACAGAAAAGTATAATTACATCGCACAGATCCAAAATAAGATCTCTCAATTGGAAGCCAACTTGAGAACAGCAACGTCTGAGCAGGAGGACTACTTGGCTCAGGCTGCCATGACTGCCACCACTTTCGCCCATTTAAAAGAACAGCCGGTGAAGTTGGAGGGAGAGCACATGAGTCTGATCCTTTTCGAGGATGAAGCTGCTCGTCAAGAAGAGGCGCGCCGTCGAGCTACCGCGAAGTTTGAAGCCGAATTCGCGGCTCTAAGGGACAATATCAATCACCTATATATTCCTTAGATTTTTTTGTTTGTACCTATTTCTTTTTTCCAACCATCACGGCTCTTGTACCCCCTTTTTTCCAGTCTCTTGATAGACGTTCAAGTAAAGAATAAAGAATCTTTTCAAAATGAATATGGTTTTGTGAAATATCAGAACTAGAGGTAATGTGAACGTAGTAAGAATATTTCTGGTGGGTATTCTGCTGAAGAATTTAATGTGGACCTATTATCCATTTTATATTCAAGTTTTTTTAATATAGATAATAGGTTGAACGAAGCTGCTAATAGAGGTAATATGGACGTAATAGCAGAAGATGTTCTATATCTGACCAGAGGTGATATGGACGTGGAAAGATATATAACATTAGGTGGGAGTGGATAATTCAGAGGTAATATGGACGTGATTATCCTTGATGAATGCTTTGCTCAGAGGTTATATGGACATGGTAAAATATTTTTTAATCATTCCACTGGGGAAATAATTATCGGAAAACAATTCAGAGGTAATAGGGACGTGACTTATTTTCGTCAAACCGAGTTTGGACAGAGTCAAAAACGGGAATAATTTTGCTGGGAAAAATATTTTAGAGGACCTATTATCCAAGGCGTATACAAGACTCTTGAAATACGGATAATAGTTAGATAATTTTTTTTCGAATCACATAAATATCGCACTGTACATTTACATGACTGAACATATGTGAACATTATTTATAAAAGGTTATACATAGTATTTCTTCCGGAACTTGCCATTGATAGGCATCATGAGCAAGTCACCATCAGGCTTGGTTAGTCGGTACGCACCGTTAGAATACACTGATTCTATAATGAAAGGACCTTCTCATTTAGGCTAAAATTTCCCTTTTGTTTTGTGCGTCATGACCATTGGTCTTCTCACTGCTAAGACTAGATCACCGACTTAGAAGATTCTTTCCTTCACCTTTTTATTGAAGGCTCTAGAAAGGCGTGCATGGTATAGCTCAATACGTTGCTAAGCTAACAAGCATTTTTTGTCTAGCGCTTCGAGCTCCTGTAGTCGCAGACGGTAACTTTCTTTGGTAGTCAACTCGCTGGCTAAGGCTACTCGAAGAGAAGGAATCTGAATTTCTAGGGGAAGAACTGCTTTGCTCCCATAAACCAGAGAGAATGGCGTACTGCCTGTTGGAGTCCGGACCGTTGTACGATAGGCCCATAGACATTCGCCGAGCTTCTCATTCCAATCGTGCTTGTTTGAAGACACGAATTTCTTGAGAAGTTTAATGATGGTTTTATTGAAGGCTTCTGCTAGCCCGTTAGCCGCTGGATTATAGGCGGTAGAGGCTACATTCTGGATTCGATTTCTATCACAGAATCGATAGAATGCATGGGTTATGAATTGTGGGCCATTATCATAGATGACCCTGCGAGGTAGGCCGAAGCGGTAGATAACGTGATGTTTCATGAAACTGATCACGTTTGACGCCTTCACTTCAGTGAGCGGTATAGCTTCCACCCATTTGGAAAAGTAATCGGTTATGGCTAGGATAAACCGATATCCTTTGGAAGATGACGGGCTGATTGGGCCTATGACGTCCATACCCCAGGCTTCAAAAGGCCAAGGTGCTGCCGTCGGGTGTAGAAACTCCAAAGTTTGATGAATGAAATCAGCATGGAACTGACAAACCTTACACTTTTTTGCATATTCAACATCATCTGCTATCATTGTGGGCCAAAAATAACCCATTCGTCTGAGGCGATCTTGTAGTTTGGGGCGTGGTTGATGTGCACCACAAACTCCATCGTGAGCCTCCCGGAGTGCATATTTGGCTTCTGTGTCTGATAAATATCGTAACAATAGCCCATCGTAAGAGCGTCGATATAGCATCTTGGTAGCTGTGTCATAGTAAAATCTGAGGGATCGCCTTTGGATAGACAATGCTTCTTTTGGGTCCTCGGGGAGGATTCCATAGACGACGTAGTCCATGAAAGAAAATCTCCAGTCTTTAACGTCGACGTTTGTTTCCATTGTGTAACTGTGATGAATATGCAAGACATCTTTCACACAGAATAGTTCTCGACCAGACACTGTGATCGACTGCTGGGTATTGGTAGGGACGGTCAAGAAAGCAACGAGATCGGCTAGAGCATCTGCTTCTATATTCTATAGTCGAGGCACGTGCTCTATGTAGAATCTAGCGAAAGTAGACGCCAACTCGATTGTCGCTTTGTGATAGGGGATGACATCTTCGTGACAAACTTTATAGTCCCCTCGGACCTGACTAACTATAAGCTTGGAATCGTCGTAAGCTCATAGATAGTCAACTCCCAGTTGTTTTGCCAGTTGCAGGCCGATCAATAGGGTATTATATTCTGCCACATTGTTGGTGCAGGGTTCCATGAGAGAATATGCACGATGTATAACAAGATGGTCGGGTAACACAAGCACGACGCCTACTCCGGCCACAATATTTGCTTTAGGTCCTATTCTTGATGCACCGTCAAAGAACAATCACCAAATGGGGATTTCTTCAGTTGTGGGCCAATAATAACCCATTTCTGGCACAGGATGAGCTGCTAGAAAATCAGTTAACACTTGGACTTTTGCTGCCTTCTGAGGAACGAACAACATATCGTATAGAGTCAACAGCATTGCCCATGTAGCTAAACGAGAATTGAGGAAATCTAATTTAGTCATGAGTATTCTGAGAGGATTGACTTTAGATATGATGTAGATAGTCTGCCCAGACACATAGTGGCACGTCTTCTGGATAGAAAATACCAGTACAAGGCATTCCTTTTCCACAGGTGAGTATCTGTGCTCGGCACCCACCATTGTGCGGCTGAGGTAGTATTGCTTGTTCATGGCCGCCTTCATTCTTCTGAGCTAATAGGGCATCGAGGGAATGGTACATAGCACGGACATACAGTAAGACGGGCTTCCCCATTATTGGAGCTACCAATACTGGAGGGCTTGTGAGATACTTCTTAATTTCCTCGAATGCGCATTGACATTATTCAGTCCAGAAAAAAGATACGCCTTTCTTCATGGCTGAGTGAACGGTTGACATCTTCCAGAAAGGTTCGAAATGAATCGTCTGATGTAGGCTAACCTTCCTTGCAGTCCGTGTAGCTCTTTGAGGTTTCTTGGAGGATGCATATTGAGGATAGCCTTCACTTTTTTTGGGTCAAGATGTATACCCTTTGAAGTGATAACAAAACCAAGGAACTTACCACTGGAGACTCCCAGAAAAGACTTGGTTGGATTCATCTTGAGTTGATGTGCACGTATTAGTTCGAACACCGTTCTCAAGTCTTGGAGGTGGTTGTCCTTGAGATGACTTTTAACTACAATATCGTCTACGTAGTACTCCACTGTTTTGTACAAATGATCACGAAAAATTGTGTTCATGGCTCGCTGGTATGTTGCCCTACATTTTTCAATCCGAAGGGCATCACCGTATAGCAGTATACCCCTAACGGTGTTCGAAAAGATGTGTGCTTCTCATCGTTGGGGAACATCTTGATCTGGTTGTAGCCTGAGAACCCATCCATGAAGGACATCTGCTCAAAGCTGCAAGTATTGTCGATTATTACATCCATGATCGGTAGAGGGAACTCGTCTTTCGGGCATACAGAGTTTAAATTATGGTAATCGATACAGACTCGAACTTTATCGCTCTTTTTTATGACTGGAACAATGTTGGCAACCTAGTTAGGGTATTGTTCTTCGTGAATGAATCCACTGGCAATGATCTTCTTGACTTCATTCTCGATGGCCTCCATGACATCTGGTCGGAATCGTCCTTGCTGCTGCTTCACTGGCTTAGCTTTAGACAAATTATTTAGGCGGTGTATGGCGACTTTAGTGTCCAGGTCTGGCATGTCTTTATAGCTTCATGCAAAGACGTCGATGTATTCTCTTATAAGCTGTATAAGAGATTATCGTTCATCGCCAGATAAACTTTTGTTGATGAAGATTGGTTTAAAAGATGATTCATCTCCTAAATTGACTTGGACGACTTCGTCTTCGGTGGATTGTTCATGTTGTTCGAAATACAGCTCCCACCTAGTATCCATCTTTTGAGCCCATTGTTCAAGCTCGATCGAATGGACATTGTCTGCAATTTGGTCAACTGAAACCATGTTGATGGACAGAGTTGCTTTAAACATGTCGCCAATGCTGGAGTCTGGGTCCCAGAGGCAGAAATCAGAAGAATAAGAACAACGATCTGCTTCATTATCTGATCTTTCGGAAGTTGTTGGAGGAGTGACATAACCCAAACCAACACCGTTTCGTTGATAGTAGTTCTCGGGTTTGCTGGGAGGAGCAAAGTGACGTATTGACAACCGTCGTCCTCGGCCGTAGTTTAGCCCCTGGTCGTTTTTGATGTCATATCCCATATTCTGGATGATATTCTTGACCTGCCAACTATATCGAAAAAGCTACATTTTTCCAGAGTCATAGTCAGCTTCTGTATTGTGATTGGGAGAGGTAGAGTTCAGAACGAACTTTCTTTCGCCAATTATTCGACCGAAGATGATTAGTTCTTCACCTTTCTTTCTGGCTGGAACGATGAAGTAGTAGATATTTTCTGGGTAAACTTTTTCCCGCAGATGAGGCATCGTGATCGGCAAGCAGAGGTGTGGTCATATGCCGTTCACTAGAGCGTATATCGTATCTATGTAGTGGTTTATATATTGATAGACATCGGAGTAATTCAAAAATAAACCTTTACTAAGAAAATACGCAAGTTCTTCTTCAGGGATAACATCATCCGCTGAAGGTATATTATTATGAGTATTGATGTACTCCTTTAGAGGATCATCATCTGGAAGAGGAGCCACAGTCTTGGCCAAGTTCACCACATAGGGTAATTCTTCAGGATTGGGAGGATGGACTTCAGCAGGTTCCATCCGAGGTGTCTTACGGAGAGTGATGGTCAATGGTTTGACCTTATCAAGGTTCTTCTTTTTCATCCAAATTGTGAGAGGCTTCGGAGTACTTTTTGGAGTAGTACGTCCTTTGATTCGGATAATTAGGGGACCATCATTGGAGGATGAACTTGCTTCAGCTTCATCGTCAGCTTCGTTGCCGTCATCCTTGGAGGGCTGAGATTGGTAAAGTACCGAATCTCCATAGTAGGCTTCGATACCCTTAAAAGGATCGACATCGACAAACTCCGTCTTTACGATGCCAACGTTGTTGACGTACTTGAAGCACTGGTAAAGTATGGAAGGAACGATCATGTTCTCGTGTATCCACGGACGTCCCAACAAGACATTGTGGGATACAATGGCATCGATCACATAGCAAGAAACCTCTGTTCGGAGATCACCGATCTGGCACTTTAGATGAATCTTGTCCAGCGGGTGGCTTCTTCCAGCATTGAAAGCCATGATAGTTGTATTGGTTGCAGATAGCTTGCGCAGAAGGATTCCAAGAATTTGAAACAAACTTCTAGGAATGATGCTGAGGGAGGAACCTGGATCGATGTGCATCCGATCCACTTTAATCGCCCTGATATACCCTGTATAGTACAGAGGTCTATCATGACGATTATTTTTTAGTAGTATGTCCTCATGTGAAAAGGTGATGTTGGGCACCACTTCCATAGTACTGTGGCAGTGGGGACATGAGACAGGGTCTTCAGCGGGGGCTTTGACTTCAGCGAGAAAAGAGTCGGCATGTAGTAATGCCTCACTTAAGGCCTTTCGTATTTCTTTGGAGGGTCACAATAGATCGAACAGAGACAACCTGGCAGGTGTATTGGCCAGCTGTGCCAGTATATCAAAGTTGTATGGCCGATTCATGCCTTCTGGAGTTGGCACCTTCAGAGACTTGTCAGATCGCGTCTCCTTCTGCTTGGCTTTGTCGGTAGTTGAAGGCTTAGACGGGCCCGGCTTCTGAACTTGTGGGGGTAGCAGGAGCTTGAGAAGGTACTGTTTTTTCTTGTACGGGGTTGTAAGTCTATAGGTAGGCCTTCCTCGATCGCGACTCATCAGATAGAACTTCGTAGATGAGAGAAGACACCATATGACATGACTTATATTTCTTGCCCCTTTATGCTTTGGGAGATACCACCCCCTGTGTCACTTCTTGCACAAGGTCCAGATGGACCCACATGATCTCACCACGTTCAGTCGTAAGTGGTACCAAGGTTGAGTTGCGAGCTGGGGACAGGTTGACGACTTCTATTATTGCTTTGGGGATCGGGATCATGCCATCTGGGACTTCTGTGGAAGGAAATTCACCAAACTGAAGAGAGATCATGTTAAAAGATACGACCTTGTCTTCAGCTTCGAGGTTGATCACTTGGCTATCAATAAGCTGTTGTATCTTCTTCTTCAGAATGATGTAATCTTTGGTAGAGTGATGTACGTACTGATGATAAAGACAGTACTTGGGATCGTTGAGTTGGTTCGCCTCTGCAGGACGTCGTGGTGGAGGCAATGTCAGTTTGTTACCCTTCGTCAATGTGTAAAAAATGATAATGACATCGTCTTCATCAAAGGAGAAGGCCTCCTTAGGCTTGTCAGAGGTGCCTTGAGAATTGGAAGCTCCCTTGGAAGTGTCGACCTTCAAGACTTCTTTCCCTTTACCCCCACGGACAGGGATAGTTTGAGGATGCTTGTCTTTGTCTTCAGATTTGGGTGTTTTCAACCCCAGTAGTTCCAGATTAGGAACATCATTTTCAGTAGCATCAGCGACCGTAATGAAAGCTGGCCATGTATCATACTTATGTATACCCAGACAAAACTTTACTGTAGGAAGAAAGTTATGTCGGTAAGTATCATATGTTTTGAGTCTGGCATGCCGAAGGGCATCTTCAATGCTAGCCGCCTGAAGCATTCAATGAAAGCAATGACAGACTCAATCCTTCTTTGCTTGGTCTCAATGAGGGTGGACATACTAACATGCATGCCACTATCATAAAACCTGTTGAGGAACAACCTCTCCAGGTCTTTAAAAGAGTTGATACAACCGTCAGGCAGAATACAGAACCATTCAAAAGCTACCCCTGCAAGGTGCTAATAAATAGCTTTGACAAGAACGGATCGTCCCTAGGTAGGTGTAGAGTCTGCGTATTGAAGTATGTCATATGTTGACGAGGAGAAGTCATCCCGTCAAATGAATTTAGCGTCAACGACTTGTTGTTATGAGGGCAAGTAGCGGTCTCCCATTCAGGAGGATAAGGTTGAGATATCCCCATCTTCTGAAACTCGTCTTTGTGTGAGATGGTGTCAAGACGAGCAACCAGAGAATCAATTGCATCCTGTTGAATGAGCAGGTGATAGGAAACGGCTGATGTACGGTTGTCAGGCGTCGTTGGTGAAGGACCACCCCCAACATTTGCAAGATTTGGAGGAGGTGTAACGGAATGATACTCTTTTTGTAGTGCAGGAGGGTTGTTACTATGAGCCGGACTAACGTGAGTCGAGACGTTCTATTGAGGTGGAGGAACAGTTCCAGCAGCTTGGACCGCCATGATACTGGTAAGCATATCAATGATCTTGGAAAATGTTGTTTTAAGACCCTCTAGCCGTTTGCTGGTCTGATCACTTGCTTCTTCAAGTCTTTCTCTGTCTGCCATGTATGTAGATAACATGCAAGGAAGAACATAGGAAACAGTACAACTGGTGCTGATGTTGTCTGTCTCTATGTTGACAAGTCCCTCATCTTCAAGTATGGGAGATAGATAATCGCCATCAGACTCGAAGAGATCGTCGTCCTCTGGAAGGCTACCCCCAGTGTGAAGGTCATCCGCTTCAGACTGTAAAGGAATAGTACCCCCAGCTTGGGAGTCTTCGTCATCTATACAAAATCTTGCCTTTGACCGAGTACCCATATATACTCCTTCAGATGTGACAGCCTGCTGGCCATCTGTTGTTAGACTTCGTCTCCTTCTTATCACGGAACTGAGATAGAAAGTTGGGTTCGTAGTCCACCTTCTTTGATTGGGGCTTCCGTAAGGGGGACCCCATGAAGCCATGTTGGATGAAACACACAGCGACTTTTTATCGTCAGAGAAATGCAGTCGTAGAAACACGGACTACCTCTTAGGCACTATCATTGCTTTGGAGCAGCAACAGTTGATGACAATGCTGGTACACAGATGTGCAACATGAATTGTTGTGTCCTCCCTCGCTTTACACTTATGATTTATCATGTCGCGTAAGTCAGCGGAAGGGAGTTTTGCCTCAAAACCCATGTCGCATGCATCGCCGAGCTTTGCATATGGGTTTGTAAGGAGAGTTGGTGCAACCAGACTTAGTTCACGTGCAGGGGCAACCCCCACACCTAAGTTCTGTGATGTCCTTGAAGACAGCCCCGTGCAATACACGTTGGGGCCGGTCTTCTTGTTGTGGGCACATAGGCCGTGGAGTTTGTCTGTGGGCGCATGCTTCTTGGCAGCATGTCTGAGCTTCCTCGATGTGGACGCATAGTATGGGTCGGTTGAGCCTGGGCGCATGACCCTGGATGCCCAATCTGTCGAAGACAGAAGCCTTCTGATTAGAGTTATGCACCTACACACCCTCATGGGAGCATAGCTTTGGGCGTATGCTTTGTGGAGCAGTGTTATTTTTTTCCAGCTTTGCCTCCTTCGTTTGTGAGCCTCGCTGGATTTGCCCAGAGTGTCGAACACTCTGATTCTTAGCATTGTAGTATTTTCCTTTGCCAAGTCTCGAGCGTTGAACACACTGTTGTTGGTTGCACAAGAGAGAATTCCTTGGGCTAGTAGAGCCCAGAATGGTATGAGCCTTCTTCATTCGTGGAGCTTCTGTGGCGGAGCCATACGCCCATGTGACAGAGTCCTTCAGTTGCATATCTGCTATGATACTGGCAAGATATGCATGGCGAGCCTTCGGAAGCCAAGTCTTGCAAGACTTGTTTGGCTTCGCTGATTTTGAGGGAGTAGAGCCGTCCTTCGAGAGCATCTCTTCGAATGCCTGTTGATCGAACTTCACGATCAATATCTTCTGAGTGCTCCCTACTTTGTCGGTATCAGATTGTGTCACCACCTTCTCATCAGAGAAAAAGGTAGTCCCCAGCAGAGTTACCATTTTTTTGGACACACATAAAAAAAAAAGAAACATTGTCTTTTTTTTATTGGCGCAAGGCACCACAAATCGAGTACGCCTGAGAGATCCTGTGCTGAGGATCCTCGAGTACAAAAATAAATTCTGGGGAATAGGACGATGGAGATCGAGCGACAGTTGCTCCTTTACTCCATTGACACTCCGATTACAAAAGTAGGAAAAAACCTAAGAAAATTGCTAGCTCTCGGCTCACTGGCAAGAAGTGCAACAATTTGGCTCTTGAAATTGCTCTTCGTTCTCTGTTTTGAAGAGGGATGAGACCCCTTTTTATAGTCGTTCTTGAGCTGGAATGATGTTATATGCCCACATGAGAAAATATATTGGTTTTTATGTGGGCGCATGGTCTTACTTTGGGCACATAGGGTGCAGGTGCATGCAGGATGCGAGATCGTGGGTTGATCGGGGTGTTGACGTGGCCGCATGCTCTGGTGCACGACTGCTCGTGGAGACTAAGGTGGCCGTATGCTTCGGTACATGTTTTGATCATAGCTTTGACCGAGTTAGGGGCTATTCTAGCTTGGGCGCATAGCCTGAAATAGGGCTATGTGCCCCCTTTCTGGAGGAGCTTGTCTTGGGCGCATGGGCATATGACCTCACTGGAAGCTTGGGCGCATATGACCTCACTGGAAGCTTTGGGCGCATATGACCTCCTTGGTGGCTTGGGCGCTTAAGGCTCATTGGTAACTTGGGCGCATATGTCCAGTCTGCTGAAATTTTTATGCTTCTACAAGCTTCTATCCAAAAATACTTTGGAAGATTATACTGGTTAAGCATAACTCTGGCCATATCGCCAAGAGTTCTATTCTTCCTCTCCACAACGCCATTCTGTTGAAGAGTTCTAGGTCAAGAGAATTCATATGATAGTCCATTTGAATCACAAAATAATTTAAATTTATGGTTACCGAATTATCCTCCATGATCACTTCGTATCCTAGTAATCATGAATCCTTTCTCATTTTGCACCTTTTTAAAAAAAGATACAAATTCAGAAAAAGCCTTCTTCTTATTTTCTAGAAAGTAAACCCAAGTATATCGTGAATAGGCATCAACTATCACATAAACATATAGCTTACCGCCAAGACTGGCGATTCTACTTGGTCCAAAAAAGTCCATAAGAAGTAATTGCAAGGGTCTAGAGGTACTTACATTGTTAATATTTGAAAGATAATCTATGTGCCTTATTCTTTTCACATTCGGCACAGACCGTGTCTTCCTTGAAAGTTATTTTATGTAAGCTTCTTACCAGTTTCTTGGTGGACAAGCTTGCAATAGTGTCCATGTTCGCATGTACGAGACGCATATGCCATATCCAGCTTTTGTCTTGAGTTGTGAACAAACACTTCCCTGTACTCTTAGTCTTCTCTGACAAATATAGTACATATATGTTGTCCTCTCTTATTCCCTCAAAGGAAGTTATTCCAGAATATTTATCATAAACATAATATTTATTTTTAACAAAATTAATTCCATAACCATGATCAGTCAGTTGACTAAACTTAGTAGGTTATATTTTAATTCTGTTACTAAGCATACATCTTTAATAATAGGTCAAGGAGAAGTACCTACATCGCTAATTCCAATGATATGTCCTTTAAGATTATTCCCAAAAGGAAGGTCCGTCTACAACACAAGTTGAAGATGTAACCTTTAGTACCCATACATACACATTAAGATCTACTAGCTTTCTAATTTTACACTGGTGTAATACATGTTCTTTTATACCACAATAGTGACATGTAGCAGAAGTGTTAGTGCTAGGTGTGGTTCGAAGATCTGGTATATGTATTTTTGAAGATGTGTGTACTTTTTTACTGTGTGGAAAGGTATACATATATGTATGGCTTTTGACAGTTCTAGAAGTGTTGGTCAGGTTGTGTTTGTGTTTAGCCTTGTGACTTGTGTTCACTTGAGCTATGGGTTTAACAACCTGTTTGTCCAGTTTGATCTCTAACCTTTTAGAGATGTCACAGGCTTCATTGTACTAGACTGTGAGTGTATCTACTATCTGAGCAGCAATACTATACTTTTTTTCTCTACTTCATAGAGATCGTTAAGTTTTATATTTTTTGATTCTCTTTCTCAAGCTTTTCAAGAGATTCATGTAAGCTTAACTTCAAAGAAGTAATCTCATTGGTGTTAATAGAAGAATCTTTAATATCTTCTAGCATTCTAGATTGCTTTGAAAACTCAGATTGTACAAATTTTAGCTCTTTCTTAGCACTTTTGTACATGTCTATCATTTTTCTCTGATCTTCTAATAGATCAGTAAAAGCATCAGATAATTCATCAAAAGTAAATTCTTCATAGAGAGGGTTCGATATTACCTTAGCATCAGTAGCCATGAAGCATAGGTTCCCTATGTTACGATGCTTCTCTTCTTCTTCTTCAGAATCACTAGCTTCGCTTTCATACCAGATGCTAGTGTTGGCATAGTTTCTAGTAGAAGACCTTCTCTTGCTTGTCTGAACATGCTTTCTTCCCTTCCTTATGACAGGACAGTCTTTCTTGATATGACCTATTCTTTTACAGCTGAAATAGATAGGTTCTTCATCGTCTCTAAAATTTTTCTTCTTCTTGTTCGACTTCTCATATCTGAGGAATCTTCTGAAGTTTCTTATTATGAGGGCTATTTGTTTGTTGTCTGAGCAGTCTGTCTCACTTTTATCATCAAAAGTTGTCTTGTGGTTAGCTTTGAATGCTATCGCCTTTTCTTTTGGAGCTTACTCTTCAAAATCTTTAAGGTCTAGCTCATGTGTCATAAGCTTTTCCATAAAGGTTTCAAGAGTCATGATCATGAGATCTTTTCCTTCAATAATGGCCGTCGCATTAGGATTCCAGTTGTTGGTTAGCCCGCGAAGTACCTTCCGAAACTTCTCATCATTGATGTATTCTTTTCCAAGGGAAGATAGAGGATTAACAATGTCTAGGAACCGAGTAAACATATTTTTGATAGTCTCATTAGGCTTCATTTTGAAGGCCTCATACTCTTGTGTTAGTCGTGAGATTTTGGATTCCTTTACTTGTGAAGTACCTTCATGAGTAACCTCAAGAAATTTCCAAACCTCGTGAGACGTGACACGTGTAGAAACTCTATTGAACTCAGTTTTATCTATAGCACAAAATAAAGCATTGATGGCTTTTGCATCTAGACTAGTTTGTTTCTTTTTATTGTTGGTATATCTATCGAATGGTTTTTCTACTAAAACATCCTCTACCCTAATAGGCAGTGGTTTCTTATATCCATTCATGACAATCAACCATATATCAAAATCAAGAGACTTAAGAAAAAAGATCATACGTGTCTTCCAATACGTGTAGTTTGTGCCATCAAATAGGGGTGGCCTATTTGTTGATTGACCTTCCCCATTGCTTGGATATAGGGATGCCATATCTCAAGGAGTTTTCATCCGACTAGAGATAAACTGGGCTCCGATACCAATTATAGGATCGATGGCACCTCTAGATGGGGTGAATAGAGTGCAGCGAAAAATAATTACCAATTAAAAATTCTAAGAAGGTGAAGCAAATGATTAAACAAACTTAAATGCAAGTAAAAAAGTAAATAGTTGAGACAAGAAAGAAATATGTAGACACTACAGGTTTATACTAGTTTATCTCTGAGAGGACTAGTCTAGTTCATAAGAACTCTTGCTCGCTATAATCCACTATTTTGAATAGAGATTACACTGCGTGCTTTACTCCGAAGAACACGCCAACTTCAACACCGTCATATTTTTATCTGAAGCCCATGATCAAACTTTTACACCACCTTTCTGAGAAAAGCTTTTATACGCCAAGATTTATAAAACTCGAATACTCATAATCGGAAACCACCAGCACTAGAAGGATCGGAGTTGTCTTGAAAATTTGAAGATTAAAGCTTTGTAAATAGAATATAAAGCTTAGGAATAGATAGAGAAGATGGAGATTGAATGAGTGAATAGAAATATGATTTTTTTTTTCTCTTTTTATAGGAATTTTTGAGACAGAGTTCGGGCAGAACTCGGTAGGCTAACATTCACAATTTTGAACGTTGGTGATCCAAAAGAATAGAAAAAGCTGCTGACCAGGAGAAATTCTAGGGGATCGAGTTCGGTCCGAGTTCGGGCCGAACTCTGGCCGAGTTCAGTTGCCTTAGTTTCTAGTCAACTTGATTTGGTTTAAGCTTTTGGATGTCGGTTTGTTTTGGGTCAGAAAATGGATCAAGGATTGGTTTTAGGATAGAACTTCTAAATGCCAGTGATCCCGACTCACAAAATAATCTAGACTCAATAAATAAAAAATATAGAATAAATGTGAAACACTCAGTGGAGATGAAATCTACTATCTTCGATTTCTTTTCATATCAAGTTCGGAGTTTTAAGTCAATTATTGAAATCAGATTGACCATGACTTAATGGGTTAACAATTTCAAGCCGAAAGGCATTACTGTTTAGTAGTAGGCTCCCTGTGGAGTCCGAAAGTCTATGTGCTTGTCGTTAGTTGGAAATATTTTGATCTGGTTGTACCCTGAGAAGCCATCCATGAATGATATCCTCTCGAAGCTGTAGGTGCCGTCGATTATTATGTCAGTAATAGGTAGCGGGAATTCGTCCTTAGGGCAAGCATCGTTGAGATCCGATGGTCGATGCATACCCTGATTTTGCCATTTTATTTTGTGATGAGACCCAATCTAGGTGTTGTTCCTTACGGATGAAGCCTCAAGAAATCAGCTTATCGACTTCTTTCTGGATCGCATCCATCACGTCTGGGTGGAACTGACGCTATTGTTATTTCACCGATTTGGCATTGAGTTTGATATTTAGTTTATGTAACGCCAGTTGTGGATCCAATCCAGGCACATATTTGTAACTCCTGGAAAATATGTCAATATAGACTTTTACCAATTGGATGAGCGATTCTTTGTCGAATCCTGTTATGCTTTTAATAATAAAGATAGGCTTGGGAGTTATCCCATCGCGTAGGTTGATCTACACCACCTCGTCTTTTGTGGGAGTTGTGGACACACACAAAAAAGAAGAAAAAATGTTGTCTTTTCTTATTGGCGCAAGGCACCACAAATCGAGTACGCCTGAGAGATCCTGCACTGAGGATCCCCGAGTACAAAAAGAATTCTAGGGAATAGGACGATGTAGATCGAGCGGCAGTTGCTCCTTTACTCCGTTGACACTCCAATTACAAAAGTGGGAGAAAACCTAAGAAAATTGCTAACTCTCGTCTCACTGGCAAGAAGGACAGCAATTTGGCTCTTGAAATGCTCTCCATTCTGTCTATCTTTGTAGTGGGGGATGCCCTCTATTTATAGTCGTTTGGCGCTGAAACGACTGTTATGCGCCCACAGGTAAAAAATACATTAATTTCACTGTGGGCACATAACACCCCTTTGGGCGCATAGGATGCAGCGCATGAACACTGGGTGATCGTGGGTAGATCGTAGGGTTGACGTGGAGTTGATGTGGCCGCATGCTTCGGTGCACGATTGATCGTGGAATGACTGAGTCGTAGGGATCTGCTACCTTGGGCGAATAGTGTGGGGGTAAGTTTATGCGCCCACACTTGGGTGTATGTTTGATCTGCATGAAAACAATGTAAGTGCATAGCTCCTCTTCGATCATGTAGGCGCATAGCTCATTATCGATCATGTGGGTGCATAGCCCCTCTTCGACCATGTGGGCGCGTAGACTTCCTTTGGTTCTATGGGCGCATAGCCCCCTTTTGGTTATGTGGGCGCATAGCTTTTTTTGTCTTCTTTATGTGGGATACATAGTCTTGTATTTTTCATGCTTCTACAAGACCCCCTTCAAAGTTTTTGAGACTCGAACGAGAGTCAGAATACTTTAAAAGAAGCATGGGAAAAACTGTATCCACTAGCTTCATGGGCGCATGATAGGAATGACCCCTTTGGGCGCATAGGTGTTTTGCCAGGCTATCGAAATGTGGCTGTTGAGATCTTCCTTGGAAATCTGAAGTGATAGGCTCGTTTTGGAACGGAATTGAAAAGGTCCGCTCTTTATGCGTAGTCTGCATCAGCAAATAGCAAGCACATAATCTGCGTAAGACTGTCTCTGTGCAGGCGCATAGATCGTGTGGGCGCATAGCTCTCCGTTTATGCCTATAAATAGGCCTTGAAGAGAGAGAAAGCTCCTTCTCTCTTATTTTTCCTCAGAATTTTCAAAGAGTTTTTTCCTTTACTCTCTTTCGAGCAATCATGTCTCCCAAGGCTGCTTCGACTCCCAAGAAGTCTGCGAAGGGCAAGAAGGCTGCAGCAGCTCGTTCTCCTCCTTTTGCAGCATCTCATCTGGTTCAGGACCCCATCCTGGGTGAGGCGATGTCTCAAAAAACAAAGTCTCGAGCGTTAATTTATGATGCTCGGACTTTTCTCTGCTTGGGCGCATAACCATCGATATGCGCCCAAAGCAAATACTTCTTTTATGAGTGGTCTTATGCTCTCACAGATACATATGCCTACGCACTTTATTGTGTTATGCGCCTAGGCACTTGGTTGTGTCACGCGCCCACACACTTCGTGTTATGCACCCACACAGAACATGTGCTTATGCGCCCACATAGAACATTGCTTATGCGCCCACAGGCCCTTTGGGCGCATAACATCAGGGCGCATAGAATTTCTCAGTACTTAGCTCTTTTTTCTGTAGATTCTAACTCTGACTTTTTGTTATGTTTTCGCAGTTGACATGGTTGTCTCGGCTCTTGGTAGGATTCCTCTTGGCTCTGCCCTCCATGCTCTAGATTCAAGCCTCGTAACCGCAATGGTCACAAATGCTCAGGTAAAGATCACCTATGACTAGCGTTCGGTGCGGGTGATCGCTATGCTTGAGTAGGACAAAATGTTTTTGAAGCAGATGATGAATGATGAGACGTTCACAATCGGAGGGGCGCAGAGCTTTAAGAGGTCGTACTTCATGTTTGGTGATAGCCTGGGATTTGAGGATGACGAGACGATATGTCTAGAAAACCCTCTGGTAGTTAGGTTAAATAACCAACGGATATGGTTACCATCGATGAAGCGCCAATACCCTCTGTCAGCGTTTACTGAACTAGCTGTACGGAGGCAAATGAAATGGGCCCTGACCCCTGAACTGCATGGGGTCGTTTCTGGCAGGATCCAATTCAACTCTGGTGACCGAAAGAAGGACACTTTCAAGTGTGTCATGGGCTCCACGTCCTACTCCACGAGGGGGCTGCATCCTCGGGCCATAATAAACGATGTTCCGACTGATCTTCACCCTTACGCTGATGAGACTCTCTCCAACCTGATGATGTCAAAGAAGGAGTCGTATCCGGGAGGGAAGTCGCGGATGAAATATTGGAGATACTCTATCCCATTCTGGAGCGACCTTACTGGATGGGTGCTCTGGACTTACGAGGCCACCCTAAAAGCGATCGACTTTTTTATACCGTTAGAGCCACCCAATATGGCATAAAGGTTAACTGGCCTATGTTATCTCATTGGTGGAGTTGTACAACTATCACACGTGTACCTTCTTCACTCCGGGTGGGGAGATGGGTCTGGCTCTTCATAAGATGCAGGCGATATCAAAACATCCTTGGAGGACCGAGCCATACGAAGAATACATCCCCTATGATGAGGAGCTCCTGGATTTGGAGAGAGAGAACTCCGAGATGATGGAGGTGTACAAAGAGTTACTCTGTCACCTCTCATTTGTCACCAGGTCAAAAAGAAGGTAAGACTGAGGGGTCCCTTCCCCATACGAGAGCCTGGACCAACTACATCTTCATCAGAGAAGGAGATGACCCAGTCTCTTTCTCGACTCGCCAGCCCTCGACGAAATCTGAGATAGATCAATTGATGGCAGATCACGGGGCTGTAGACATCAGAGATAGTAATGATCCCAAAGAAAACTTCCCGGTCTATCATTTCTTCAGGTAGGCTGAGTTCAAGCTGTCGAAAAAGGCTGTGCTATCCACTTTCCTGATGACATAGCTCCACGATTGTGTAGTCCCTGGTGGTTCAAGGTCTATTGAAAAAATAAGCCAGGGTATGATACTTCCAGCTGTAAAGCTGGCATTTGGATGCCAGCTTGCCCTGCTTCCTGCGATGGTCTGCGCCATCCAACGAGGCTTACGATACTTCGTTGTTAACGCGGTGACACCCGATGGCAGAAAGGATTTTGTCAGGAGTGAATTTCCCTTTTATTATCTGATGAGATGGCTAGTGCTGCACTGTCCCAGATTAATAAATGTTGGGCTGATGGAAGACTCTTTGGCGGGAGATGCCTTTCTTTGGAGATTCAAATATGCAGATTGGACCGTCACAGGGGTGCTTATTTGCAGGAAGACTTTGAGTTTCCTGCAGAATTATGAATTCTTCAGAGTGTCGCCTCCGTCTGGTAGTGGCCATGCAGGAGACACTCTAGTAGATGTGGAAGCACTTACTACTAGCCTTCCTATTGGGGCATTCCGTTGGCTCCAGTCCATCAGGCCTTCCCATCTGGTGCTCAGGAATAGGAACCGTACTTTCCTGGAACCTTATCTGCCGAGTCGCTTTGCACGGAAGTTCGGCTACAGACAGCTTCTTTTGGGCAACCCCAGCCCTCATCTACAGTCGATAGGAAGCCTGATCGACGGGGCACGTGCATGGGGCTACTACAACGATGGATGTACGGGGGAAATTTTAACCCTGCCAGAAGATAAGCCTGAAACCCATATGCTTTTTGCTGCTGCCAAGTTCTATATTCAGGTCAATACCCTTCATTCTCGGTATGACTGTGAGCAGAGCCTAATAACGGGGACTAGGATTGCCCCTACTCTTGCTGATACAGGACGAGTGCGCTCAATGGAGGGTCACAGAAAGAAAGGCACCGCACCCTCAGCTGAGTCGGCTGCAGCGCCACAGTAGAGAGTCATTCTTGAGGAGCCTGTTGTTACAGCACCTCAGAGAGAGGATACTGAAGAACCTCTTCCTGATATTCCTCATAAGAGGAAAGCTTCCACGGAGCTGGTTTTACGGTCCAAAAAAAAGAAGGTTGTTGTCTCCCGAGGGAGAAAGAAGGTCACGGACGTGAGCGCCGGCTCGCCTCCTCCCAGAATATCTTCCCGACGGACCGGGTGGGGTAGAACAGCGTCGTGGGCCGTTACCATTTGGAAGGTAGATCCCTTCCAAGACTCCATAGCCGTTTTGGTCAAACCATTAGAAGCTTTCTCACCATTGCATTTGTCCTTTGCGCAGGACGTTGAAGTCACAACCGCGGCAGGTGCTTCTTCGTCTGAAGAGGTAGACATAACAACAGTGTCCCTTGCTCGTCCTCAACCGATGGATGAAGGTGGGTCTTCTTCAGTTGTAAGGCTTGAGTAAAGGGATGATCAGGGCGAAGGCCTAGACCATGATGGCGATCAGAAAGCCAGTCCCTCCTATGAAATTTCTTTGGGGGATATGTCTGTGATAGGAGCTATAATGAAGGATTTTGATGAAAATCAAGTCCAATCAGCTTATCCTCCTCTGGGTATGCCATTCTTGCACTTTTCTTCGGATGAGATTTTTCGACTTCAATTTTGCGTGCAACTTGTGATGCTGACTTCCATCGTATATTCCCTTGTAGACAAGGAAAGGGAACAAAGCATGGAGGTTGCTCCAGATACCGGGGCTAGACAGGAAGCTGCTCTTGGTTCTCCTAGTAAACCGACATCGGTTACTGAAGAAGTTCTTGATCGGCCAGTTGAGGCGGCCATTATTAAATCTGCTTCGGGTCTAGCTGGGACCGTAGAAGGCGAACAGCTTGATGCTGCTTTGGCTAATGTTGACAGTGAGCGACCTGGGTCTGCTCTCATTTTCCCGGTTCCAGTTGATGCTGAGCCAGCAGGAGGTATGAACTTACAACTTCTTTAAGTAAGTTTTTTTGTTACTGATATGTATATTGCTTTATTTGTCAGGTTCAGCTTCCTCCCAAGTAGCTCTTCCTGAGATAGAAGATCCCCATCAAGCTTCATCTCTAACGACCTCTTCTGAAGATGATGATATGGCTCAAGAATTCATAAGAGCTTTCTACTCTATTTTGAAAGTAAAGCTTCCTGGAGTTTTGAACCGAAATGCCGCGTTTGGGCCTGTGAAGGCTGTCGCTGAATGCCAGGTGACAGCTCTTGAAAGCATTGTTGGCTATGAAGAGCGAGCTAATGCTTTAAGGAAGGTCATGGCTGACCTGGAAAATCAAGTGGCCAAACTCTGAGAGGTTAGTCAGCGAAGCCCAACATTATCGTTTCTTGAGGAGGGCGTGCCTATGATTGCGGCTATTGAGGAGGAGAAAGCTACTTTCTAGGCGAGGAAGGAGGCGCTGGCTAAAGTGATCAGTGAGCTGGTTGATCATTATGAACAGTTTGATGGTACTGGTAGGGCTCGCATTACCTCCAAGAATAAGTTGGCCATCCAGACCACTGAAAAGTATAATCAGATTGTGCAGCTTTGCGAAGTGATTGCCCAGCTTGAGGCCGACTTACGAATAGTCGCATCTGAGCAGGAAGACTATGTGGTTCAGGCTTCTGCGACTGCCACAACTTCAGACCAATTGAAGGCTCAGCTGGTGAAGTTGGAAGAGGAGCATATGAAACTGATTCCTTTCGAGGATGAAGCTGTTTGGCAGGAAGAAGCACGTCGTCGCACGATCGTCAAATCTCAAGCTAAAATCAAGGCTCTGAGGGATAGCATCAATCGATTGTGTATCCCTTAAGTCTTTTCTTTGTAACTGTCTGTTTTAGCCGTCAAGACTCTTATATCTTTTTCTTTTCTCCGTCTTTTGATAGACGTTTTTAATCAAGAATCTTTTTGCTTTCAAAATTCATGAAAAAAGCTTGTGAAATATCAGAACTAAAGGTAATGTGGATGTAGTAAGGATATTTCTGGTGGATATTCCGCTGGGGAATTTGATGTGGGCTTATTATCTGTTTTATATTCAAGGTTCTTGAATATAGATAATAAGTTGAAAGAAGCTGTTAATAAAGATAATATGGACGTAATAGCATAGAATGTTCTATATCTGACCAGAGGTAATATGGACGTGGAAGGATATATAACATTAGGTAGGAGGGGATAATTTAGAGGTAATATGGACGTGATTATCTTAGATGAATGCTTTGCTCAGAGGTTATATGGACGTGGCAAAACATTTCTTAATTATCCCACTGGGGAAGTAATTATCGAAAAACAGTTCAGAGGTAATATGGACGTGACTTATTTTCGTCAAACCAAGTTTGGGCAGAGTCCAAAACAGAGATAATTTCGCTGGGAAATCTTTTTAAAGGACCTATTATCCATGGCGTATTCAAGATTCTTGAAATACAGATAATAGTTAGATGATTTTTTTTTGAATCACATAAACATTGTACTGTACATTTACATGACTGAAACAGGGTATATGTGAACGTTGTTCATGAAGGTTACACATAATATTTCTTCAGGAACTTATTGTTGATCGACATCATGTGCAAGTCACCATCAGGCTTGGTTAGTCGATACACACCGTTAGAATACACTGATTCTATAACGAAAGGACCTTCCCATTTAGGCTAAAAATTTAATTTTGTCTTATGCGTCATGACTATTGGTCTTCTTACTACTAAGATCGGATCACCAACTTAAAAGATTATTTTCTTCACCTTTTTATTAAAGGCTCTGGAAAGGCGTGTTTGGTATAGCTCAATACGATGTTGAGCTAATAAGCATTTTTCGTCTAGTGCTTCCAGCTCTTGTAGTCGCAGACGGTAACTTTTTTTGGCAGTCAACTCACTGGCTAAGGCTACTCGAAGAGAGGGAATCTGGATTTCTATGGGAAGAACTGCTTCACTCCCATAAACTAGAGAGAATGGTGTACTGCCTGTTGGAGTCCGGACCATTGTATGATAGGCTCAGAGACATTCGTCGAGCTTCTTATTCCAATCGCATTTGTTTGAAGACACGAACTTCTTGAAAAGTTTGATGATAGTCTTATTGAAGGCATATGCTAACCCATTAGCCGCAGGATTATAAGCAATAGAGGCTACATTCTGAATTTGATTCTTATCATAGAATCGATAGAATGCATGGCTCGTAAATTATGGACCATTATCATGGATGATCGTGCGAGGTAGGCTGAAGCGATAGATAACGTAATGTTTGATGAAACTGATCACGTTCGACGTCTTTACTTCGGTGAGCGGTATAGCTTTCGCCTATTTGAAGAAGTAATCGGTTATAGCATGGATAAACCGATGTCCTCTGGAGGATGGCGGGCTGATTGGGCCTATGACGTCCATACCCCAGGCTTCAAAAGGCCAAGATGTCGCCGTCGGGTGTAGAAACTCCGAAGGTTGATGAATGAAGTCGGCGTGGAACTAACAAACCTTACACTTCTTTGCATATTCAACAGCATCTGCTATCATCGTGGACCAATAATAACCCATTCGTCTGAGGCGATCTTATAATTTAGGGCTGGTTGATATGCACCACAAATTCTGCTGTGAGCCTCTCGGAGTGCATGTTTGGCTTCTGTGTCCGATAAAAATCGTAACAGTAGCCCGTCGTAAGAGCGTCGGTACAGCATTTTGGTAGCTGTATCACAGTAAAATCTGAGGGATCGCCTTTGGACAGACACTGTTTTCTTTAGGTCCTCAGGGAGGATTTCGTAGATGGCGTAGTCTATGAAAGGAAATCTCCAGTCTTTAATGTCGACGTTTATTTCTGTTAAGTAACTGTGATGAATATGCAAGGCATCTTTAACACAGAATAGTTCTCGACTAGACATTATGATCGAATGCTGAGTATTCGTATGGACGATCAAGGAAGCAGCAAGACCGGCTAAAGCATCTGCTTCTATATTCTGTAATTGAGGCACATGCTCGATGAAGAATCCAGCGAAAGTAGAAGCCAATTCGATTGTTGCTTTGTGATATGGGATGAGATCTTCGTGACGAACTTCATAATCCCCTCGGACCTGACTAACTATTAGCATAGAATCGTCGTAAGCTTCTAGATAGTCAACTCCCAGTTGTTTTGCCAGTTGAAGGCCGATCATTAGGGAATTATATTCGGCCACGTTGTTAGTACTGGATTCCACGAGAGAATATGCACGGTATATAACCAGATGGTCGAGTGACACAAGCACGATGCCTACTCCGGCCATGATATTTCCTTTAGGTCCTGTTCTTGATGCACCGTCAAAAAACATTCGCCAAATGGGGATTTCTTCAGTTGCGGTGTTAGACTCTACTACTTCATTCGGGATTTCGTCGTAGAGTTTGGAATATTCTGGCATCGGATGAGCTGCTAGAAAATCAGCTGACGATTGTCCTTTTACTGCCTTCTGAGGGACGAATAACATATCGTATGGAGTCAACAACATTGCCCATGTAGCTAAACAGGAATTAAGAGAACCCGATTTAGTCATGAGTATTCTGAGAGGATTGACTTTAGATATGATGTAGATAGTCTACCCAGACACATAGTGGCGTGTCTTCTGGATATCAAATACCAGTACGAGACATTCATTTTCCACAGGTGTGTATCTATGCTCGGTACCCACCATCGTA
This sequence comes from Iris pallida, assembly GCA_029216955.1. NCBI lineage: Eukaryota > Viridiplantae > Streptophyta > Magnoliopsida > Asparagales > Iridaceae > Iris > Iris pallida. Next base: position 17,518,493 of record JANAVB010013200.1, read on the forward strand.
CGGCTGAGATAGCAGATTGCTTGTACATGGCCGCCTTCATTCTTCTGAGCTAATAGGGCACCAATGGAATGATCTATAGTACGGACATATAACATGAAGGGCTTTCCATTATTGGAGCCACCAATACTGGAGGGCTTGTGAGATACTTCTTGATGTCGTCAAATATGCATTGACATTGTTCAGTCCAGATGAAAGATACTCTTTTCTTCATGGACTGAGTAAACGGTTGACACCTTCCAGAAAGATTTGAAATAAATCGTCTGATATAGGCTAGCCTTCCTTGCAGTCCGTGTAGCTCTTTGAGATTTTTTGGAGGACGCATATCAAGGATAGCTTTCACTTTCTTCGGGTCAAGATGTATACCCTTTAAAGTGATAACAAAACCAAGGAACTTGTCGCTGGAGACTCCCAGAAAAGACTTGGTTGGATTCATCTTGAGTTGGTGTGCACGCATTAGTTCGAACACCGTTTTCAAATCTTCGAGGTGGTTGCCCTTGAGACAACTTTTAACTGCGATATCGTCTACGTAGCATTCCACTGTTTTGTGCAAATAATCGCAAAAAATTATGTTCATAGCTCGCAGGTATGTCACCCCTGTATTTTTCAATCCGAAGGGCATCATCGTATAGCAGTATACCCCCAACGGTGTTCGAAAAGATGTGTGTTTCTCATCGTCAAGGAACATCTTGATATGGTTGTAGCCTGATAACCAATCCATGAAGGACATTCGCTCGAAGCCGCAAGTATGGTCGATCATTACGTCGATGATCGGTAGGGGGAACTCGTCTTTCGAGCATGCAGAGTTCAAATTGCGATAATCGATATAGACTCGAACTTTACCATTCTTTTTCATAACTGGCCCAATGTTAGCGACCCAGTCAGGGTATTGTTCTTCGCGAATGAACCCGCTTGAAATAAGCTTCTTGACTTCACTCTCGATGGCCTCCATGATATCTGGTCGGAACCGTCGTTGCTGCTGCTTCACTGGCTTAGCTTTGGACGAGATATTTAGGCGGTACATAGCAACTTTGGGGTCCAAGCCTGGCATATCTTTATAGCTCCATGCAAAGACGTCAATGTATTCTCTTATAAGCTGTATAAGAGATTGTCGTTCTTTGCCAGACAGACTTTTGCTGATGAAGATTGGTTTAAGAGATGATTCATCTCCTAAATTAACTTGGACGACTTCTCTTATAAGTTGTATAAGAGATTATCGTTCTTTGAGCCCATTGTTCAAGCTCGATCGATTGGATATCGTCTGCAATTTGGTCAACTGACACCATGTTGACGGATAAAGTTACTTTGAGTATGTCTCCAATGCTGGAGTCTGAATCCCAGAGGCATGAATCAGAAGAATGAGAACAATGATCCGCTTCGACGTCTGATCCTTCAGGAGTTGTTGGAGGAGTAACGTAACCTAAACCAACACCGTTTTGTTGATAATAGTTCTCAGGTTTGCCGGGAGGAGCAAAGTGATCTATTGGCAATCGTCGCCCCTGACCGTAGTTTAGCCCCTGGTCACTTTTTATATCATATCCCATATTCTGGATGATATTCTTGGCTGCCAACTATATCGGTAAAGTTACATTTTTCCAGAATTATAGTCAACTTCAGTGTTGTGATTGGGAGAAGTAGAGTCCCGTCAAATAAATTTAGCATCAGTGGCTTGTAGTTAGGAGGGCAAGTAGCATTCTTCTATTCAAAAGGATAAGATTAAGATATCCCCATTTTCTGACGCTCATCTTTGTGTGAGATGGTATCGAGACGGGCAATAAGAGAATCAATTGTATCATGCTGATTGAGCAGATGTTGAGAAACAGCTGTTGTACGATTGCAGGCATCGTTGGCGAAGGACCACCCCAGTATTTACAAGATTTGGATGGGGCGCAACGGAATGATACTCCTTTTGTAGTGAAGGAGGGTTATTGCTATGAGCCGGACTAACGTGTGCTGAGACGTTCGGTTGAGGTGGAGGAACAGCCCCAGCAGTTTGGACTGCCATAATACTGGTAAGCGTATCAGTGATTTTGGCAAATACTTTTTCAAGACTCTCTAGCTGCTTGTTGGTCTGATCACTGGCTTCTTCAGTTCTCCCTCCATCCGCCATCTATGTAGATAACATGCGAGGATGAATAGAGGAGACAGTACAACTGGTGCTGATATTGTCTGTCTTTGAGTTGAAAAGACCCTCATCTTTAGACAGGAGAAGTAGATAGTCACCATCAGACCCGAAGAGATCATCGTCATCTGGAAGGCAACCCCAGTGTGAAGGTCATCTACTTCAGATTCTGAGGGAATACTACCCCCAGCTGAAGGATCATCACCCCCAGCTTGGGAGTCCTCGTCATCTATACAGAATCTCGTCCTTGACCGAGTACCCATATAGACTCCTTCAGATGTAACAGCTTGCTGGCTATCTATTGGCAGACTTCTTCTTCTTCTGTTCGCAGAACTGAGAGAAAAGGTTGGGTTAGTGGTCCACCTTCTTTGATTGGGGCTCCCGTAAGGAGGACCCTATGAAGCCATGTTGGATGAAATACATAGCAGCTTTTCATCATCAGAACGATGAAGTCGTCAAAATACGGACTGCATCGAAGGCACTTTCGTTGCTTTAGAACAGCAACGGTTGATGACAATACTAGTGCACGGATGTACACCATGAATTGCAGTATCCTCCCTCGCTTTACGCTTATGATTTATCATGTCACATAAATCAGAAGAAGGGAGTTTTACCTTAAAATCCATGTCACATGCATCGCCGAGCTTTGCATATGGGTTTGTAAGGAGAGTTGGCACATCCGGACTTAGTTCACGTGCAGGGACAATCCCCACACCTAACTTCCGTAATGACCTTGAAGACAGCCCCGTGCTATACGCGGTGGGGTCTGTCTTTTTGCTGTGGGCGTATAGACCCTGGAGCATGCCCTTGGGAGCATGCTTCCCTGAAGTCTTGGTAGCAAGCCTGGCCCTCATGGATGTGGGCGCATAGAATGGGTCATCAGAGCCCGGCGCATAGCCAATCGAAGACAGATGTCCTCTGGCTAGAGTTATGCGCCCACATACTACCTTGGATGTATGACTCTGGTCACATGCTTTGGAAAACAGCGCTATTTTTTCCCAGTTTCGTGTTCTTCGTTTGTGAGCCTCGCTGAGTATGTCCAGAGCGTCGAACACTTTGATTCTTAGCATCATAGTATTTTTCTTTGCCAAGTTTCGAGTGTTGAATACTCTGTTGTTGGTTGCACAAGAGGGAAGTCGCTGGGCTAGTAGAGCCCAGAACGGTATGCGCCTTCCTCGTGTTAGGAGCCTCTGTGGCAGAGCTGTGCGCCCACAGGGGACCTCCATGCGCCCATATGGAAGGCCTATGCACCCACGTGACAGAGTTCTTCTGTTGTATATCCTCTATGACACTGGCAGGATATGCACCACGAGCCTTCGGAAGCCAAGTCTTGCAACACTTGTTGGGATTCACTGATTTTAAGGGAGTAGAGCCATCCCTCGAGAGCATCTCTTTGAACGCCTGCTGATCGAACTTTACGATCAACATCTTCTGAGTGCTCCCCTCTTAATCGGTATCGGATTGTGTCACCACCTTCTCATTAGAGAAATAGGTAGTCCCCTGTAGAGTCCTCGAGTACAAAAAGAATTCTGGAGAATGGGACGATGGAGATCGAGCGGCAGTTGCTCCTTTACTCCATTGACACTTCGATTACAAAAGTGGAAGAAAACCTAAGAAAATTGCTAACTCTCGGCTCACAGGCAAGAAGGGCAGCAATTTGGCTCTTGAAATGCTCTCCGTTCTGTCTGTCTTTGTAGAGGGGAAAGCCCTCTATTTATAGTCGTTTGGCACTGAAACGACTGTTATGCGCCCACAGGTGGAAAATACACTGATTTCACTGTAGGCGCATAACACCCTTTTGGACGCATATGGTGTAGGCGCACGACGTGGAGTTGACGTTGCCGCATGCTTCGGTGTACGATTGCTCATGGAGACTGACGTGGCTGCATGCTTTGGTGCACGATTGATCGTAGAATGAATGAGTCGTAGGGATCTGCTGCCTTGGGCGCATAGTATAGGGGTATGTTTATGCACCCACACTTGGGTGAATGTTTGACCTGCATGAAAACAATGTGGGCGCGTAGCTCCTCTTCGATCATGTGGGCGCATAACCCCTCTTCGACCGTGTGTGCGCATAGACTCCCTTTGGTTCTGTGGGCGCATAGTCCCCTTTTGGTTATATGGGCGCATAGCTTCTTTTGTCTTCTTTATGTGGGATACATAGTCTTGTATTTTTCATGCTTCTACATGAGTCTCTTTCTATTCCAAGCGTTGTTCATACAGTGATTCGGGTCGCCGAGCCTATGAATCGTCTTCAACAATGTCAAAAGGTTGCTCATCGTCTTTATTTTGCTCGACTGACACCATGTTGGCCGAAAATACGTTTCAAAATATTTCCTGTATGTTAGTGTCAGAGTCTCCGCTGACTGATTCTATCGGGTGGGAGCACGTTTCGGGTTTGTCTTTCGGATTCTCGAGGGTTTCTTTTGGTGGTCCATAGACCGGCCCACAGCGGGTGCAGTGGAAGTAGTCTTCCGATTTTTCTCTAAAAGATTTTAGGGGGATTGGCAAACTCCGGCCTTTCCCATAGTTTAGGCCCATATCGCTATCCAGCACGTATCCTATCTTATGCATAATATGCTTTTCCTGGGCAATATAGCGGTGCAGCTGGATTCTTCTACTGTCGGCGTCTTGTGCCTTTAGTGAAAGATCTTGGTGTCTCTCAACCCTTCCAAAAATGATGGGTTTCTTTCCTTATTTTCTGGAATGCACGATAAAATAAGCATTTTTGGGGTAAGAGAGAAAATTCACCGAGTGGTCAGATGCTATGGGCGTGTAGAATTTTTGGCTCAGATCTTGCCCTAGGAGATGTGTTAGCATTTCATGCGAGTAATTTAAAGAGATTTTTTTATTCGAGAAAAGCGGAATATCCCTTGACGGGACTACATCTTCTAAGAGTCGCATGTCCTCTCGAGCTATCATGCTTTCTCTGGACTCATTTTTGATGACGCCTCTCTTACCGGGTTTTTGGGGCCTCACCAATACTGGCCCTCTCAGTCTCGCTGCCAATAAGCTTGGGTTTTGCCCTGATGAAATCTAGTATTGATTATTCGTCTTAACCTTCCCAGGGATAATGACCACCATAGGGATAGGAATCTTCGGAGCTCTCTCTTTGACTTGGACTTTCAAAGGCTCTTAAGTGGTTTGTCCTCCTCCTATCCCATCGCTTGGAGTGTAACCTTCCGTTTGTTTCTCTAGCGAACGAGGGGTTTCCCTGGCTCCTTTGTCTTTGTCGACATTCTGCGATACTTCCAGCAATGCCTCTTGATATATGGCGGCATCTGCATAATATGCGTCAAGCCCCTGAAAGGATTGACGTAGGCAAATTCTGTTTTGATGGCTCCGTCATCATCGACGTACTTTAGATACTGATAATAAATAGATGGTACAATCATGTGCTCATGTATCCATGGTCTCCCGAGTAAGACATTATAGGATACATTTACGTCGATGACGTAGGAGGTAGGTTTCGTCTTTAGATTTTCGATCTGGCGTTAGCTTCTCTCGACGCAAAAATCGCTAATGGTTGTGCTAGTGGCTGGCAACATATGCATGGGGATCCAGAGACTTTGGAGGAGATTCTACGGGATAATGCTGATAGAGGAACCTGGATCGATGTACATCTGGTCCACCATGATGGCACCAATGTATCCTGTATAATATAGGGGTCGGCTGTGCCTGTTATTTTCAGTAACATGTCCTACTGTGAGAATGTAATGTTCGGTATGCTATCTGTCACATTATGGTACTGGGGGCATGCCTCTGGATCGTCTTTCGACTTCTTGACCTGTGCCAGGTAAGAATCGGTGTTTTAAAGCACTTCCTTAGTGCGTCCCACGTAATCAGGGACAGGCGGAGGAGCTCAAAGATTGATAGCCTAGCCAGAATATTGGCTAGTTGAGACAGGATGTCGAAGTTGTAGGGCATGTCCAGCCTTGGCGAGGAGCCATTCTTCAGCAGTTTATCGAGCCAAAATCTCCTTACGTCTATTCCTGTCTGCGGAAGGTTGTTTCAAAATCGCTTCTTTTGGTGCCTCGATTGCAACTGGAACACGTGAGGGTGCGACCTCTTCTTGATCAGGGCCGCTATCACGCTATATGCTTTGTCGATCCAGCTTGCCCGACCATGGTCTCGTTGTCGGAGGCCATGTAAACTGACATGCATTACCCGAAGTTCGACGAAATCATGGTGTAGGCTGACTTCATCACATTGGCTCCATCTTTGTTGAGGTAAGGACCCATGGCGGCATCATCTTCTAACTCTGGCGGCTGGCTACCCCCAGTCAGTGTAACAGCTTGGTTGGATGATGGTCTACCCCCAGCTCTGTGCCTCATCTATGGCAGATTGCTACTCCCAGCGTGGGAGAGGTGGAGAAGATGTGTTCCCTGGCTGTGACACGTCTTTCCGCAGGACTCCTCTCATAAGACACAACACACAACCTTACACATATGTATACCCACATGCATACACTCTATGACATTCACTAACACACTCTGGCTAAACTCTCTCTCTCTCTCTCTCTCTCTCTCTCTCTCTATATATATATATATATATATATATATATATATTATATGAGGAGGGATTCGCATTCCCTCACTTTTGCATCCTCCAAGCATCCCCATGATAACACCAGTTGGAGCTTGTTTAAGTCATCTAATCTTAACCATTGAAATTTCAACGGTTAAGATTAGATGACTTAAACAAAATCCAATGGATGTGAAAGAGGGAATGCATGAGGGATACAAAAGTGAAGGGATACGGATCCCTCCTCTTTATATATATATATATATATATATATATATATATATATATATATATATATATATATATATATATATATATATATATATAGGCACACACAAGACACATGTCAAAAAAATCTAACCGTGTGTATCATGAGATACCATGACACAACACCACGTATTCTATTTAGGACGCATACCCCAAATCTTGACTTAATTAGGACACAAAAATCCCTATGAGGACACGTATCGAACACTTGGTGCACAAGCTTACGATACGCTCAAGTTACTTTATCAAACCTTGTCCAAATTCTACCAAAACACATGAGCATGCCTAAAATGACAATTAGAAGCTAACTAGAGTGGTGTCCAGCTAGTGCAATGTATCATGTGAAATATGACATGTTGTAACAAGTTAGAAGAAGTAAAAACCCTCAAATTGATTATGTGTCCTAGTATAACATAACACAACCTATATACATATGTGGACACAATACTAGCCTCATACATCATTCACATACCCATTTAGCCTATTAAACCTTATGACAAACACTTCGTGTGTCATCCTCGGATTTTCCAAAAAATGTAACAAAAGCTCTAGGGTTCGCTACTAATCTAGAATGAAAATCACAGATGCAAGCTATAGGTTCTAATAAATCAATCAAGTAATCAATAGATGGAAAGCAACATGAAGAAAGAAATAACAGAACCTAACCTTCTAGCCCGTCACCTGCCGTATAGGACTCCTCGGTCGTCATCGTAAATGCCCTGCCATTATGGAGTGTCTCCTACTGCTAGTGCAGGGCATGATGCGATGCTACATGTGGCCTAGATGGGCCCCTCTTTCATTGCCTTAGACACCTATACTCCCACTCTCATGATACTCCCTACAATTAATACTGATACCTAACCTGACACAACCTATCTATAAGTTACTAAGCTATTATACCATCTACGGAAGCTGCCTTGAAACTAATAAAGGTGAAGCCTAATGAGGAACTGAACTAGAGGAACTAAAAATATCTCTACCCTGGGCTACTAGGATGATGGAATAAAACTCAATGATAATCATATGGAATGTTAGAGACGATGTGATAAGAACCAATTTAACCATACACGTCTATCCAGAATTATGTTATCCAGAATCCTCGTCATGCCAGTAAGTTTGGCTGCGATAAACTATAGGGTCCATGACTACGGTACATATCTCTAGGATCATGGTATCTAGAATTTTTGTCCTGCCGCATGTCGGCTACAAAAATGCTAAATTCCATAACCAAGAGAAATATATCCAAAATCAGGCTCTATGTATTCGCTACGCCAGCTAATATGGTTGCGGTAAACTCTAGACTCCATAACCAAGATGGATGGCTGCAATCCTCACTACCTTGCCTAGTATGTACTAATAGAATATACCTTTGTAGTCCATAAACTCATTTTGGTACAAATTAAAGTCAACAATCGAACACCAAGAGTCAATTTCAACAACGAACAAGGGTAGACAAAAATATTGGGAACAGAATTCGAGATAGGGTTTATAGTGAGATTATCCGAGGTCGTCCCAGGAATCTCTCAAGAAGTCTAAATTGTGATTGAGTACTCTATTATCCTAATATCCTATCTCATATATCATATCGCAGGCTCGTAGTAGTACAACTAAGTCATTGCACCACCACGACATTGCATAAATTATGAAGCTGGACCTGCATGGGCCACCATAAAAATGTGTTACGACCCACACCCTGTGTAGGGGCACAAGTGCGTGGATATGTCCAGCCTACGCCGCAGCATCAGCGGTAGAACGTTGTATAGGTCAACAACACTATCTAGACAGTCCACATATATGAAATACAATATGTCAACAGTATAACTCATCTCCGAACGGAGGAATAATATGACATCTAGAAACATATACTCAATCACATAAATCTAGAGGAAGATAATAGCATGAAAAGATATCAGATAATGAAATAATAAAATAGAATAGTAGTATAAGTCTCAAACAAACATGTCTAGAAGTCTATATAAAATAGTATATGTCTTGAATAAATATAACATCCCAAATATATATCAAAGTGGAGACAAATCTAGCAAACCTAGCTACTAGCTAAAGTACTATTGGAGGTGCATCCTCAGTGAGCACCGACTCCAAGGGAAATCTCCTGGGCATAGTCGTCAGTCATCTAAATCCTCTGAATTTTTTTATCCAATCAAGATTGAAGCAAAGTACAAACACTAATAATAGTTCCAATAAATTGACAAAAACTATAAGGCAATAATAAAGAAGATGCTATATACGATGAGGAACATAACTAATGCAATAAAAGGAATGAAGAGTGATAGGCAATATAATCAATAGTATATAATCAGTGTAAGCAAGAAATAAAAGAGAAACTATAATATCAGGGATAGAGTAATGTAACCGATAAACTGAATATGAAAACTACAATATACAATGTGTTTTGAAATATCAAATAGATATAAGATCGGCTTGGGAGATTCAATGATTTATACTAAGGAATACTAACTCAACCATACATAAAGTGTACAATTAGCTAGTAGCTGATGATTTACACTACTTGTTAATAGTTCTTGATCACATACCTAACTAGTATTTTTCCACCCTGACTTATACGATAGATCCAACCATGACACGTTACTAGCCAATGTATCCAATGTTTACCAATATTATCCAATGTTATCCAATACCAACGAGGAACAGTATCCGATACCAACACGATGAGTCAAGGTAACATCCCATGACTGAAGATCCAATATCAATACCAATCCATGTACCATCGTGTCAAGAATCATAAGTAACATTTCTAAATACTTGAATTATAGTAGTAATAAAATAATAGAAACTATCAGAGAATGTACTCGTATGTGGTCCTGAGCAACAAGTGAGGATAGATATTCAAAGTGGTGTCACACAGACCTAAAGATTAAATAATAATATTAATTGGTGTTTTGGTGTGTTAAACAAGGATATCTAAGATGAAATATACATTCTAGGTCAATACTAGGTCTTCGTGGTCAAAGTAGGTCAATTTGACTTAAAGATTGACTTTTAGGGTCAAACTGGTCAACTGTGGTCAAACTAGGTCAAATCTAGATTTTTAGGTCATTACATTGTCACACCAAGGTATTTTAGCCAATATTAGGCAATACTAGCTCGATACCCTAGGTATCTTTATGATACCTAAGATACTATATCCATAATGTCCTATAAAAACCTATGTATCTATATCCTACTTCCTAATTTCTCACACCATGGTATTACTAAGATATCCCTATACTATACATGTTGCCTATACCAATATCCATATTAGACCCATTACCTATGCTATATAGCATATACCAATGCCTTACACCCTAGGTACACTACCGTACCACATTACCTATTATCAACCCCCACCTATAAAGGAACATCCCTATACCTAAACACCTAGACACACTCAAACCTTAGCTAATTACCTATACACCTAAACTATAATCACCAACACTCCCATACACAAATACAACACATCACATTGCCTGACACAAAGACCCCATGCACAAGGACACACATAAGCTAACACACATATATGTGACACTCTCTCTACTAGGTACACATGGGTATATAAATATATTTACTCAAAGGTAATTACACATGTGTATGCATAACACACATGTACACTCACATCCATATACATGTGTTTGTGTGTTACCCACAAACACACTCACACACAATGATACTTGACACAACCCATACTCTAACACACACAGCACTGACACAGAGCTCCTGCACAAGGCCACTGGCCTGCTGTGTAGAGCCAAAACCAAGGCCAATGCTGTCTGTGCTTGCACATAGGGGAAAACTTCTTGCTTAGGGAGAAAAACTCTCATGCCTACCTGCTGGTGCTTCCACTACTCAATCTCTCTCTTGTACACTAGGTGCAAGTAGCCAGGGACCAAGTCCCCCCATCACCTATGCAGTTTAATAAGATTTTATATATGAACTGCATGCCAAGTTTTAGAACTTTATGTCATTGTCAATTAGAATTTATGTGATTGGTAGGATATCAATATTATATCCTAGTTTAGGACACTGGTATCGAGATCGAGATACGTGTAGGTTACTGTGCTTCACTTCCGAACTTGGATAGCAACGACACTTTATATTATGTCATGCTACTTGTATATTGGAATTGATTTTCAAGAATGTTTATGATTCTGAAACAAAGTTAAAATTGGGATTGTCTGCTTTGAATTACTAATTTATGTATCTAAAATAGAAAGAAGCCAATGCACGAGCCTAGCGAGTCGAATAATCCTAGGCTCTGGCTCGGGCTTATTTATGAAACCAGCTTACCAAACGACCATACCCTTTGTGATACAGCCACCACACTTCGATCGAGCTTGTTTCCCAAGGAGCCTCAGCCCCTAATTTGATCGATACGAGGCGCGAAAGGCACCCGAAGTCGACCGAATTAGTGTTGAATTCGTCAAAGCAGGTTAGTCAACTTGTAGACGAGATTTCATCAACTTTTTCTCATATGTTTTACTTCAAAGCAAATTTGAGAGTTTGTGTGTCTACTCCAACCTCTGATCATCGGATCCCCCAGTTCCAAGCGGTTTGTTCGTGGCATCGATTCAACGACAGGGTGTCCAAAAATGACAAATCTAGTTGCGAGTCATTTTTTACCTATCTAAGGTCAGTTTTTGACCTTGTTATATTTTTATTCAGAATCTAGATGTCGATACCATTCCGACGCATATCTATTGGATAGGTTTCGCATATGTTTACTATTTTTAAAATTTATGACATTTGTCGTGTCACCGAGCTCCAAAAAATTCTGCTTTCCTTGTGTCCAAAAGTGTCAATACTCCATGAAACCATATTGAACTTTATGTTGTGCAAGATTTAACATTATAAATACTATTTTAACTAAATTTTGGAATTTTTATAGAATTTAATATTTTTAAACATTTATTGTTTTGGGCCTCAAATCGCAAACCAAGTCTAGGAATAATGTTGTATAATCAATACAAATCTTGTACAAATATTTTTCTATGTATAAAATGTACTGTTTATTATTATATAATATTTATAAATATTTTCCATAATTAAAAGTGATATTTTATGTTAATAATATATTACCTTTATATGTAGATTTAATACTATATATGTTATATTAAATAGAGTAGTCAATATGACTAGTTTTGGTATAAATATATTACTAAGGTCTATATATGGTAAGTACAAATATAGTAAGTTATTAATTAATATCATGTTCGTATTTCGGGATTCGAGTGTCAAAACTGAGATCCGTCAATTCCAGTGATCTCACATCGCTAAAATTGACAAAGCGACCGTATGGATCGCCAAGACAAGATTGTTAACCTTGTGGTTAATCGTCTTGTCTCGATTCGTGTGGCATAGGTTTCGTTGTATGAATTACGAGATACAAATGTAATATTTGAACCTAGAGTTTGTAATCCATAATATTAACGAATAGTGATCATAGAGATTAGTATAAGCTAGCTCTAAGTGGTATGATTAATAAAATTGTTTATGTAACATAGGTATTACACGACTTAGAACGACCCAAGCTTTCTGGGTAGGAGTGGTTAGTCATAATTGTATTTAGTAAATAATATATTTTTTTTTATGATTTGGGTTGGTAGATATTGTACGGAGTATGATTCATTCGTTCATGGATGGTTCGGGTAGATTTTGGTTCTGCACTCTCCGCACAGATTGGACAAAACTCCAGACAAGTACACCTTGCCAAACTTAACAGTATTTGTATGCTTTTCTATAGTTCCATTATTTCTTGCTTGGTTATGTATTTCTTTCGCTTTATGTTATGGTTACTTTCTAGTTTCACGTGCACGTAGATTGTTACTTTTTCTTTCCATATTTACTTGTTCTATCTTTCCTATCTTGTTTGTGTCTAGTGATAGTATTGATATGCATGTGCCATGTTTCCCCTGACCTGCATAACCCATACTTGACTTGGGCACAGGGAGCATCCTCCCATGTATTTGTACAAAGTACACAGTAACCTACAGTAGCCTGCTGCAATTCCTGTACAGGAATTTCCTATACACGTGCTATGTGCTGCTCAGAAAATCTAGTTTCCCTCACTTTTTGCTTGTGCACTTGTGCGCAGGTCTAGAATGGGCCTCCCCTACTGTATAGGAATGATAAATACCCCTACCTCCACCTATGCAGGCTCGTATACATGGAACAGATGTCCTTATCAGTGTGCGAGTCACACTAGCCAACACAGGACAAGGCAAGGCCAAATATAGAGCAGCCACGGCTCTTACCTGGCTTGCAAGGAACCTCTAGCATCTGGACACTCCTGTGCACACTTGTGTACAGGTAGAGCCTCACTCCCTCATTCCCACATCTGTGTAACAGGTTGTACTTCCTCTCTCTAATGCACTCACTCTCTTCACTATACACACCGCACATGTATACACACTATGATAGTAACACTGTTGCCACTTCTTTATTGCCTATCACTCCCTGCTCCATATTCACTCTTCTTCACATACTATTCGCCCTACTCTTATTCACTTTTCTTTACATTACGGGTGCCTACTTCTTCTTCCTATTGTATACATACATACACACAATACAACACACTAAACTACATACACTCAAGTATATTCCTATTTGTCACGACCCACAGCCATTTTTTTTTATTTCTATTTCTTATTTCTTTTTCTTCATATATTTAAATCTATAGATATAATAAATAATATACATGTATATCAATAGATATTCAGAAAACTAAATAAAATCCTAGCAATACTCCTCTAGGCCAGCGTTATACATTTATACATATGTACATATAATTTTATATATATATATATATATATATATATATATATATATATATATATATATATATATATATATATATATATAATATATATATATATATATATATATATATATTCTACGAATGCAGATATAACCAATTAATGACTATATTAGATAATAATTATAATATTGATAATAATAATAATAATAATAATAATAATAATAATAAAATATAATAAACGAATACCAGAGTGTTGTGTGACACAATATACTCCTACGCTACTGGGACCATAATAAGTCGTGCAAGTACTCTAAACATCATATAAATATTTATAGTACTTATATTATACGAAATAAAATTAAGAAAGTATTTGTAGAGTCCCAGAATAATCTAACATATAAAATGATGCATATGCTTAAAATACGTCTAGATGGACGTCTTCGGACTCAGTATAAGTCTACATGGGCTTGGGCTCGGTTCGGGCCCAGTCTGGACTAATTTGGTACAACCGGGTCACTACAAAGTCAATAAATCTAATAATAAATAATTAATCTATTTATAATGGTCATGATATAACTTGGTCTGGTTTTCTTACTTAGGACATCACTATAGCTCGGCATTCCCTATCAGGGCTAATACCCTACTCAAAGCATGCCATTGCACTACCTGTGCCACGATTCTTAGTCGTCTTGTACTCCAAAACTCCACTATGGCTAAAATCATCTACCAAAAAATTAACTAAATAATTATTTATAAAAAATCTAAGGATCACCATTTAATAAAATAAATAATAATAATAATAATAAAATATTCTAATTTTCTGGGAAGGGCAGCTACAAATCTACCCACCTTAAAATAATTTCGTCCTCGAAATTCTAATTCATAACTATTCCTTAGATTCAAAAAGAACTCTACCATTACCTTAATCTCCTCGAATTTTTAATTCCTCAAAAATGGTTTATATCCTCCTCCTAACTATTTTGTAACTACGAAACTCTGAGGGCTTCTACCCACCTTTGGTCACATTACTCCCTCAACGCTATGTCACTAAAACTTTATAATCATCAAACTACTTGCTAAAATTTCTACGAATAGATATCTATTGCTTATGGCCTCTATAATCCTCTCTTATCTATTAAGTAACCCAAAATGTACCAAGCAACAAATTTGCACAATTAGCTAAGGATTATTGATAAATTCTAATAAGCATGACCTTTGTTGCTCCGAAATAAAGGACAGAAAGGTAAGGCGGAATAATCGAGGGCAATTATGAAGTTTCAAGTGCGGTAGAGGGTTTCCGATGATACAGATAGAAAGAAAGTTTATGAACCATTAACTTATTTGCTAGATTGGGCTACTCTAGTCCAGTCGCTTGCTACATTGAAGAAACCTTCGTTTCTTAGAGGGGCTCACAATCCATGCAATACAGAAGTTCCGTTCTCAAAGTTGATTTTAAACAAGGTCCCATAATAGAATAGAATTTGAGAAATCAAGATTGTGATCTTTCTCGTGGTTATTTAAACACACAAGCAAGGAATATACTGCAATGCGAGATCGTATCACAACTTCCAGGTAGATGGAATAAGGGTTACGAATGACTGCACATTCTAAGAGGTGGAGCCTACGTAATCGGTATAGGGACCTATTTTAACAGTTCGATTTTGTAGTCCAAATATAGTGGTATGCATGGATGAATTTTTACTGGATCTTAATAGGTTATCTGATTGGACATCAATCGTTGGTTGGATGAACCTTGGACTTCTATCTACATTTACCGGACAAGATCTCAATGGTAAGACTATTTCCACCAGGCTAGGGTAACCTTAGAATAGATTTCAACCCAAGTGGTTGAGCTAGTTGCTAGTCGGGTTAGTTAGCCAGGTCTCTAAAGCCCAAAAGTACGCCTTCAGCGTCCTTTGTGTTTAAGTAGTACGAGAAGACACCATTAAGTGGCTTACTAGTGACATGAGCGTAGTGGGCATTCGAGTAGATCACAACCATATAGTGGTTCGAAAGGTTTGAGTCGAGGTTGAAGCTCTAATGAAAGACGAAAAGTATACCGGTGTTACGGTAAGGGTTATAGCTATTCCTTTCGTCCTAAAATTTCTACCATAAAAATAGAGTACAAGGGAACGTGTTTGAGTGGGACATGATATACCTAGATGAAGGTGGACTCGTCTAGATCTTGTATGTGAAATTTGTTGAAAGGTAACAGCTGGTCTCGTGCTCCGAATATTAATGACACGGCCGGGGACACAAAATGATCTAAATGGAAAGTGGGAGTCCATAGGGCACTAACTATCATTCTAGTAAAAATTTGTTCTAATCAATCGGTGATCTTCGTATATCCTAAAATTATAGGAGGCTTACAGTCTTCCCACCTTAGAAATAGGACATGGTCTTAGGAATATTGAGGTTAGAGGGTTCCCAAAGTCCGGATACTGTACCTCGACTCTTTGTTAATAGGGAATAAGGCACGGCGTATCGGGATACGGTAGATATAAGTCAAGTCAAGGATCGTTCCTCAATAATGGAGAACGATGTGTACAATGACACATGGTCGATAAAAATAGGATGATCTACTCGTCTATAGTATACTAGAGTTATCGACGGGGTAACCAACTCTAAGGCACAAGATTTCTACAACTGAGTCATGAATTTCTATTTGCGTCAACCTGCCAGACTATCGTCATAAGAGTCGTAGTGATCGTGTATTGCGGTTGACAACTGGTAGATCATAATATGACACGGTATTTAAGCTATGGTATTGGCTAAGCTAGTGATTGTGGTGTTCCAACACTAGTTAGGTCTTAATAATAAAATTTACATAACTAGATTAATATTTGTTGGAAACCAATCTCGGGATGAGTGTCTACCATAGTCACGGTAAATTATTGTCCTTAGCCTTGTCTATTCATCTCATGTCTAAACTATGGGCTTTGGTCGAGGGACGGTTGAGTCAAGGCACAAGGGTTGAAAGTAAAGGCAATATTCAAGAAAATATTTAGAGACACAATGAATTGTTTCTTGAGAATAGATAGTCTCCTGGGTTGGCATTACGACTAAGGGTAAAATCCTAATCATTCTTAAATTCAGATGGCATGAAAGTCCCGATAACAGTTTGGGGTCCAGAGGAGGACGAGTAACTCGATCACATGGCTGGCTGACGATAACTACCCTTGTGTATACAACAACCATAGCCATGGGGATACGCGGTATCTCTCTACCAATTACGAGCTTCCGCCTTTCCGAACCAGTGAAAGGCAAAACCATAAAGAGTTCAAGAAAGATGTTACTGAATACAATCACGTGATTCAAGGGCGAACATATAATTTAAGAGGAATTGTCAAGCAGTCGCAGATGAGGTCCTAGATACCTATATATCTCCATCCACGTAGTTTAATTAAACGAAGAGCGAACCAAATGCATCATGGTTGATCAGACCATAATACACTGATTCTGATTAGACAATAAGTTAGCAGGCGTCCCCACTAAACCTATGCCTCGAATCAAGCTCGAGAACAGAGTGAGCTTGCAAAACTAGGCTGTGATAGCAACATTGGCTGAAAAAGTCAAATTACAGGTATACAAGATTTTTGAAAGAAGGCACAAGTAGTACGAGTTTTGTGAGAATCAAAATTTACCAGGTGTTCTTGCTTATACGGCCTCCCTACTATCTTCTTATTCATAAGGCCTTAGTCGACTAATAGGTTATGCAACTCTAAATTCTATATTCTAGGTAAACCTACTAATGTCAGTCAATTTTCCTGTCAATAGGTCATAAGAACCACATAACGCTAGGTTGGGGGACATGCTACTCAACTTACAAAACTTCTACTAGTTTTGACCTTAGGTCTTATGGTGCACACAGGGTGTTTCTATTCTCTATAGTATCCTAAACTGATAATCACGTCCGAAGTCACTTCACCGAGGATTATGCCTCGCCCATATTCTCGGGCTGTGGTAAAACCTTTGGTTTCGTAACTCAAATATGATACAAAGTTAAACGCTTCTGAACTCTATCCAATATCGACTCAAGGATAACTACGATCAAGGAGGACCACCAGCCCTAGTTTAGCAATATTCTATAACCTACATTTTCTTAAACTTATTTCAACTCTAGGGGTCATGCCTCGCCAGTGCGCTGCTGGCTAGTCTTCATAATTGAAATAAATGGCGACAGTGCGCTGCTGTCCTGCCATTATGAGTTAACTACCATCCCTTTAACTAAATCTGTAGAAATTCCTAGGCTTCTGGAGATTCAAACAAGTCGACTATGTAATAAGGCGTAAATATTTGTCCTATCAGTCATAATCTTTAAAATAAAAGATTGAACAGGAAGGGAATAACTGAAGACAAAGAATTACAAACATTCTAGTATCTATTTTCATGTATATCCAAACCATTGAGGAAAAACTTTGAACCAAAACTAACTCGAGGTCCTTATATGGATAATCTAATCAGAGATTATATAAAATAATAATCCTTAGGGAAAAATAGGGACTACAGAGGCAATTCGGACTAAGATGTGAGGATGATATCTAAAGGGGCAAGGAGAAGGAATTGCACCATTTATCAAGGTTAGATCATTATTTCTAGAAAATCCTGTCTCACCAAGTGAATAATCTATCAACATTGGATCATAACGTCATATCAAGAGGTAATAGTGTACCTATGGGGATCTGATAAACTATCAAAATT
Organism: Iris pallida; assembly: GCA_029216955.1. Lineage (NCBI taxonomy): Eukaryota > Viridiplantae > Streptophyta > Magnoliopsida > Asparagales > Iridaceae > Iris > Iris pallida. The sequence continues at coordinate 17,536,876 of JANAVB010013200.1, forward strand.
AATAACTCCTCATTTACATTGCAGGGTCTAAACTACCCAACGGTAAATTTGTATAAGGGACTCCTAGTCCTAGTCATCCTCTTAAATTAAATTAATTCATAATTCGTGAATGAGCATTTCTTAGTCGCAGGCTCGCAATAGTACAACTAACTTGAGTACTATCACGAGTTCGCATGATTTGCAAAGACTGACCTGCATGGGCCACCAGAAAAACTTGTCACGACCCGCACCCGTTTTTTTTATTTCTATTTCTTATTTCTTTTTTTTCATATATTTAAATCTATAGATATAATAAATAATATACATGTATATCAATAGATATTCAGAAAACTAAATAAAATCCTAGCAGCACTCCTCTAGGCCAGCGTTATACATTTATACATATGTACATATAATTTAATATATATATATATATTCTACGAATGCAGATATAACCAATTAATGACTATATTAGATAATAATTATAATATTGATAATAATAATAATAATAATAATAATAATAAAATACAATAAACCAATACCAGAGTGTTGTGTGACACAATATACTCCTACGCTACTGGGACCATAATAAGTCGTGCAAGTACTCTAAACATCATATAAATATTTATAGTACTTATATTATACGAAATAAAATTAAGAAAGTATTTGTAGAGTCCCGTAATAATTTAACATATAAAATGATGCATATGCTTAAAATATGTCTACATGGACGTCTTCGGACTCAGTATAAGTCTACACGGGCTTGGGCTCGGTTCGGGCCCAGTCTGGACTAATTTGGTACAACCGGGTCATTACAAAGTCAATAAATCTAATAATAAATAATTAATCTATTTATAATGGTCATGATATAACTTGGTCTGGTTTTCTTAGTTAGGACATCACTATAGCTCGGCCTTCCCTATCAGGGCTAATACCCTACTCAAAGCATGCCATTGCACTACCCGTGCCACGATTCTTAGTCGTCTTGTACTCCAAAACTCCACTATGGCTAAAATCATCTACCGAAAAATTAACTAAATAATTATTTATAAAAAATCTAAGGATCACCATTTAATAAAATAAATAATAATAATAAAATATTCTAATTTTCTGGGAAGGGCAGCTATACTATTTGACTGATACCAACACTCAACCTTACTATCTCCTAATATGCACTAGATCAGTGCACACTGCATAGGAAGTTTTTCCCTACCTGTACAAGCAACCTATAACTTCCCTGTCTAAACACAAATACAAGTGCCATATATTCACACACACATTCAGAGAATACAGACACCCTCACACACAGACTCCTTTACCTACATCCACCTGTACACTCACACAATAGTCACTCAAGTGCTCACACACACATATATATTACACCTGCACAGTACCTCTTTTGACTAATATACTACATATACATATATACCTATAGGATATACCTTAACTTGATTGAACTCATAATCAAACACAGCCCTTGCACCAAGCCCCCTGTTGTACAGGGGCTCAAAACCCCTCCCCTCCTTACCTGGTTGTTTCCTAGTCCCTTGCACTCTGGTGGACATGTGCATAAGTAATACCTGCGGCCCTATAGCCTGTAGGGAGGTATGCACACTGCCCTCTCCTATTTGCCTAACACTACACTCCTCTTCATATTACACACTCATAAATATGTAGACTTTACATGTATCCATATATACTCTATACATTATATTACCCACCAACAAATACATAAATGTCATCATATACACACACACACAAACGGGTTCAGTTACCTGTTGCAATTGAACAGAATGGAACTCCTCATTCACACAACTTATGTGTATGCATTTACACACACACACACACACAAATGGCCTCACAAGATGTATTTCTTTATATACATTCCAATGAATCTCACAAAAAACAACACACAACCTTACACATATGTACACCCACATACATACACTCTATGACATTCACTAATACACTATGGCTAAACTCTCTCTCTCTCTCTCTCTCTCTCTCTCTCTCTCTATATATATATATATATATATATATATATATATATATATATAGGCACACACAAGACGTAAGCTGCCGAAGGACGACCACTAGGAGGCCTACAAATTTATTATTTATTAATTATTTCAATCTACCAGTAAATTAGATATCAAATTTGTAAATGTTTAATTTTTTAAATTTGTGAAGCAACCAAGATTTAATGAACTGCTTTGTTTTATTACATCTTAGGAGAAAAACTTTTGACAAAATTAAATGCAACTGCTTGTGCTTGTGTCGTTTTGATTTATCGATCTCTTGGTTCTTTAAAAAAATTGCAAGATTAAATCTTCAGCGCATGTCTTAGATTGTTTAGTAATTAAGGTTAATTAGGTCACTGTATATAATTAACTAAGCCTAAGAGAGAGAGAAAGATACTTCCAACAGTAAATATTCAAAGTATGAGTTAATTTATGTTTGCATCAATGATCAATTTTAAGATTCCAATAGTGAATGTTGACTGAGACCAATAGTTGTCACTTTAATTGATTTTAATACTTTAATTATTTTTTAGCTCTTCTTAAATTTGTTTTTATTATAATCAAAACTCTCCCCCCATCCTTGTTCACATTGCATAAAAGTACACTAATTACTCCCCGTGGGATCGATCCTTACTCTCACTACTACATATAATTTTAAGTGCAAAGGTTTTATTTTTGGGTGCTTGCGATAGCATACCAAATTTTGGCATCGTTACCTGGTGAGGCGGCTATGATGGCTGGCTTACAGGTTCAGTCTACCATTACGGAGAGGATCAGAGCAGTACAGACAGGGAATGTCAGGCTTCAGTGGCTCAGAGCAGAGTGTGTGGCAGGGCACAGAGTAGAGTTGTGCATCCATGAGGATGGGACACCCTGGTTTGGGAGTCATTTTTGTGTACCGAACAAAGATATCTGGCATGAGATTATATCAGAGGCCCAAAGTTCTCAGTACTCTATTCATCCAGGAGGGACGGAGATATACCGTGATATTCGTCAACATTTTTGGTGGAATAGTATAAAGAGGGAGATAGCTCGGTTTGTCTTTCGGTGCTTAGTTTGTCAGCAGGTTAAAGCTGAGCATTAGAGACTGGCCGAACTTCTTCAGCCTTTATCGATTCTTGTGTGAAGTGGGACCATATTACTATGGACTTTGTGACTCATCTTTCTAGATCCCCGACTGGTAGAGATACCATTTGGGTGATAGTAGACCGACTCATGAAGGTTGCCCACTTACTACCTTTTAGAGTTGGTCAGTCTACAGGGCAGTTGGTCGAGCTGTACATGAGGCAGATTATCAGATAGAGTGTCAGTGAGTATAGTCTCAGATCAGGATTCCAGATTCACTTCTTATTTTTGGCAAACAATTTAGCAGAGTCTGGATACCTGTTTGAGTTTTAGTTCAGCAAACTATTCTCAGACAGATGGTCAATCGAAGCGTACTATTCAGACTTTAGAGGACATGCTTCGATCATGCACTCTTGACTTCAATTGTTCTTGGGAGGATCACTTGCACTTAATAGAGTTCTCTTACAACAACAGCTTCTAGGCGAGCATTCAGATGGCACCTTTTGAGGCCTTCTATGGTAGAAGATGTAGGGGCTTGGGATGACATTAGATAGAGATATATACTTGGTTCAGAGTTGATTGCTCAGTTAGTTGGAGTAGTCAGGCAGATCAGAGAGCATCTCAGAGTGTCTCAAGATTGGCAGTGTTATTGGGCATACCAACATCGGTGTTATCTTAATTTCTCTATCGGCGACCACATATTTCTTCAAATTTTACCTACCCATGGTGTCATCAAATTTGGCACATGGAGAAAGCGTAGTCCTAGATTTATTGGGTCGTTCGATATTCTCGAGCGAGTATGAGATGTATCATATCGTCTTGCTCTTCTGTCATCGCTACGCGAGGTACATGACATATTTTACGTATCTCAGTTGCGCTGATATGTTTCGGATAAGAGCCATATCCTAAATCATTCTGAGTTGGTCGTTGGTATCGACCTATCGTATGAGGAGAGGCCCGTATCCATTTTTGACCAAAGGGAGAAGGTTCTCAAGAATCGGACTATCTGATTAGTTCATACTTCCTGGGATCAGCACTCACCAGGCGAGTCGACTTGGGAGCACGAGTATGATATCCGAGCTCATTACCCGTATCTGTTTGACTCTTGAGGTATACTTATTCGTGTACCTATGCTTTACCTTTTTGTTTGAGTGTGATTCTAGGAATGTATGATATCTTTGTTGTTATATATTTATGGCTTTTATATTCCTGGTATATTATTCTGGCTGGATTTCATGATTTATGAGTTTCTTATCCTGATCCTGATATCATATTTCCTTGGATTTCTAGCCTGTTTTACTTGCTTGCCTTTAGGAAATTTCGATGAAAGAATTTTTCTAAGGATGAAAGAGTTGTGAGACTCGTCTCACAATATTCGTATTTGTATACGAATACATATTTTATACTGTGTTCTGTATTTTCTTGGACTCCGGAGAACCAGAAAAAAAAACTTGATTTTTGAAACTTTTCTGTAAAATCAGCATACCGCCGATATACCGATCTGTACCGATGTATACCGTCCGGACAGATTTTCCACTTTTTAGATATTTTCGATTCAAAATATTTTCGTATAGATATTTTCATGAATAGTATTTAGATATTTTGATAAATAGTGATGACACATTCTATTATCCAATGAATATTTGGTTTTCTTCTAGACGGTCATAATTGATCCTGATCGACTCACGGATCGCGATTTGATAGTCATAATTAATTCACCTCCTCCATATATACGATTACGTTTCTTTTCGATTTCATTTTTTACTCTCTCTCTCTCTCTCTCTCTCCACTCTTCACTTCTTCTCGTTTCTACTTTGTATTTCTCGGAAGCTTGGTCCCGAGACCTCAAGAGTGTAGTTTCAGAACCCCTCTTGGTGGTGGAGTTGAAGAGTAGGCTTAGAACTTTATTAGTCAAGTACATCTTGCCGAACTACTGGACTATTTATTATTTTACTATCACTTTCTTTCCTGTAGCTTTGATGGCTCAGTATTTCATGAGATGTCATTTACTGAATATATTTACCTCGAGATTTGCGTCATTTTGATCGTCTCAAAATTTAGTTTGAGCTAGGCTTATCACGACCCGCTACCCAAATTGTTGGGCCGGGCCAAGTCATGTCCAGCCTATGCCTGAGATAAAGCGTAGTAAGCTGTTCTAAAGACAACAAGATAGGACTAAATGTGCTAACAGTTCTATAAGTAAATAAAAGTCATAAATGCTCCGAACACAAAAGTCGTCTCATATAGTAATAAGTCCAAGTACAAGTCTGAAATGTAAAACTGGATACAGGTCCAGTTACAAAATACGTAGTCTAATACATGACTACACTAAATATT
>JANAVB010013200.1:17547277-17734777 GCA_029216955.1 Iris pallida
TGTTGGGTCTCCAGTCAGGAGAAAGCAAAGTACAATTCATGCTAATTTAACAATTAAAATAATAATAAAATCATGCACTTTTAAACAATTTTGAAAATCAACTAAGCAGTTACAGTATTAAAATAGTTACAGTTTATATGATGTGAATAGGCAATGAATATGACCGGCTTGGGTTGTACAGTTGTATCATATTGATACGATATGGCTTATCCCCGTGTGTATGAGGGGTAAGCTAACACAGTCAGTATACAGTTTTGGATGTGGTCATACTCATTACACTACTCCCCCAGTCCCCAATAGTTACAGTAGTTACAGTCAGTGCTCTCAGAGAGAGTTTCGTGTTGTATCGTGGTTCAAACTTGCATTAAAACGATTACTAAATAATTGTAAACTAACACAAAATATACTTGCCTTTGTTATTGTGACTGGATCGAGAGTCTGTACCGGAGAACTAGGTCAAACACTTCCTCGAAATCCTACATTTGAGATTCCAGACTTAGAAACAATATTCAACCCATATCTAGATGTGCTAGTTACAATCTCTAGTTTTTGTCCTAATCAATTTTAATTCTTTTAATTAACAAACACAGAAAACACGATTATTTGGTGCGTTGATTTAATACGAGGGAAAAATGATCATTTTAACTTTGAATTTGGAAAAACATCGTCGCTGCCAGATTATTTTAGAAAAACTCAGTATTTTCTATAAATATAAATATAAAACTAATTTTCTTATTTTAGTGAGAAAACTCGTGATTTTTAATTATTAATAAACTTGTCAATTTTAGGTGAGAAATATTAATTATTTTTTTTATACGAAGATACTTTTTAATCATTTTAATCGTTAAATAATAAAACACGAAAAGCCAGAAAATGACAGGAAAACCTAAGCTATTACAGTTACAGACCAGCCAGCTGGGCTTATGCCCATTACAATTTATTTACATAAATTGAAATAAGATAAGACTGACGTTAGTCCTAAACTGAAAATATTAAATAAATGTAAACAGAAATAAATAATAAAATAATGATAAGTAGTAAGTCTCAGATAATGGTCCGATCCTCATCTTGGCTAATTGCCTCAACGTCCGGGCGGGGCCGGTATCGTTTGCACTTAGCCGGGTCCATTGACCGATACGGTCGTCACCCAAAAATCAAATATCGAATAACTTCCGAAAATCATTTTAAATTCATTTTGAAAATAATTCAGGATTTACGGAAAAATCGGGCAGCATCTCCTCTGTTTTTGGTCAACCCAAAAACTGGGAATTGGCGCCGATAATTCCTGCAATTGTCCCAAACCAAAGAAAAACTCATTTATACAGAAAATATAACCACAGAAATTGTTTCTGAAACATAATCGAAAACCCGAAATGAATCGGAAATCCCAAATCATTACCAAATAACTCAGAATCCATCCATCCCAAACTCGGAATTTTCGAGAATCCAAACCGACAGAACCTTCCCGAAATACTCGGGAATTCCGAAATCAAACTAACAGCATAAAATCTCAGTACAAAATGCTAACGTTGCTAACCAAACTACAACGTAGCTAAACCGGATTTTCGAGGGGAAACCGGGGACCGTTATCATCATCGACCACCGAATAAAACGCAACGGGGCAGAGAATTTATACCTCGGAATGCTCGGCTAGAGCTCTTAGATGATATAATAAAAGAAATAGGAATAGTCCAGCACCGCGACGTTCCGAAATCGGCGCTGGAAATCAACGACGTCGACGACGAAATGCCGGAACTCCAGAATATAGGGCACAACAGGGAGAAACAGCAGGGTACTCGGCCAGAGCAGCGCTAGGGCACGCTGTCGGGGCACAGAGGGGAACGGGTCGCCGGAGTTGGCGGAGAATCTCGCGGAAAACAGCGCGGAGGAGCGCGCGGTCGCCGGAGAGCTGACGGGAAGGGGCGTGCGGGGGTGCGCGCCGGAGAGAGGCCGCGCGGGGTGGCCCTGGACGGCGGGCGGGGCTCCGACGTGGTCGGCCGGCCGCTCGGGAAGAGGGCGCGGCGCTGGCTTGGCCGCGATCGGCCTCGAAGTCGCCGGAGGGTGGCGCGGGGAGACGCTGTCGGGCGGACGCGCTCACGGGGAAGCGGGCGGCGTCGGCGAAGAGGAGGCTCGGCGAGAGGTTCTGGAGGGAGTGGGGTTTGGTAGTTCTGGAAGAAGAAAGAGAGCGAGGGAGAGTGTTGTTCTTACTGAAAGGAGTTGAAGAGAAATGAGTTTATAAGTAGAAGAGTGGGATAGTGGTGAGTTATAAAAGGAGAGGTGGGTTTAATGCTGTGGGGAGTTATAAGAGGGGGAGTGGGAGAGTTTGTGAGTGAACGTGAGTGGGGGAGTTGATGGGTTGGGAGTTATAAGGAGATGGGAATTAAGTTGGGGAGTTACGGAAATGAGGTGGTTTTGCCAATTCGTGTGTGTGAGTGAGTAGATGCTGGTCCTACGGGACCAGCTGACTAATTATTTATTAATTTTTTTTTAGAACCAATCAGATATTAGAAAATAAAGGAAAGGAGATTGGGTTCACGCTCAGGCCTGGGTCTGGGTCTGGGTTCGGACTTGGGTCTGGGTCTAAATCAAAAGTCCATGTTGTTAATAATTTTGAAATAATTTGCACCCAAAAATATTTAATAATAATAATAATAATAATAATTAGAAATACTAATTATCACACTAAAACACTATTAATAATTAATTACAAAAATATGGGTTTCACAATCTTCCCTCCTTAGAAAATTTCGTCCTCGAAATTTAAAGGCAGGGTAGGAGAATCAAACAGGTACGGGTACTACACTCGTAACTCAGGTCCAACAATAAAAATTTCTAAGACATTCGTAGATGAGACGGTTTATGATATCATCCATGTAGAAAAATACAAAAGCGAACCAAAGTACACGAGGTTGATCAGACCATCATGCACCGGTCCTGATTAGACAATATATTAGTGGGTGCACCCAATAAAATATCGTCATGATCAAGCTTGATAAAGAAATAGCTTGCAAAACTAGGCTGACTTAGCAGCATCAGTCAAGTTTAGAACAAAAAGATAAGAAGTAGGAGTTTAAATGATGGCTAAAAATCTGATCTTCTTCTCACCTCTGACTACGCTTGCAACTGGTTTCTCTGGCACTAAAAGGTTGAGTCCAATCTTCAGCTCTGAATTATCCAATATGGGACTCGGATCTGGAATGTAGCGTCTGAGCTGGCTCAACTTTCCTGCTCTGCTAACACTGATCGTTCCTCTGGTAGGAGAAAATCTTCACAAAAGACGCTATCCCCTTCTTCAAACTCCACTGATTGATGATGCTAACTTGGTAGTTGTTGTAAGGAAACTCTACCAATTTTAAATGATCTTCTCCAAGACCCTCCAATTTCCAAAACACAAGATCTAACATATCTTCAAGCGTCTGGATTATCTTTTTTGATTGTCCGCCGGTTTGTACTCCATAAATCCGGTAGGGGTGCCTCTCGTACAATGCTGCCAACTTCTCGGTGAATAAACTAGCCTTGAAGGGAATAAAGTGTGCTGACTTAGTCGGTCCACTATAATCCAATTGGTGCCCTTCCCTCCTTGGGAACAAGGTAATTCTTACTCAAAGTTCATTGTTATATGCTTCTACTTCTACTCCGAATTGTCCAGCGGCTGCAACAAACTTGTTGTTCTCTTGCTAAATTCCTCATGTTGACAAATTCGCATCTAATCCCATACCTGGAATTGTTCTTCTTCATTCCATAGCACCAATCAATGGAGGCATATTCCGATACATCTTATTAGCTACTGAATATATGGAATACTGCGACTGGTGCATTTCTTTCATCAACTCGTTCCTCCGTTTGTCAGCCGATACGCAAAGTCTCGTACCATTCTTCAGAGTTCCACTGCTGATCAATTTAGAAACCCTCAAGTGTTCCTGCCAACACTTAATCTCTAAGCCTGTAAAGTGCCTCGTTTTGAAACTACGTCCTCTTGATTTTGTCCATCAGCCTCGAACTTCATCAATACTGAATCAGCATCCAACTTCGTCCTTCTATCTCCAGGTAGTATAACTTCCAGTCCAAGCTTCTCGACGTCTTCTTGTAGGTGCCACTCCTTGGTTAAGAACATCGCCTCTGGGTATCGACTAAGTGTATCAGCGATCACATTAGCCCTACCCGGGTGGTATAGCGGGTCGATGTTGAAATCCTTCATTAGCTTCAGCCATCTTCTTTGTCTTACATTCAGCTCTTTCTGAGTGAAGACATATTTCAGACTTTTGTAGTCCGTATATATTTTCACTCCCTTTCCATAAAAATCATGCTTCCATAGCTTCAAAATAAAGATAATTGCAGCAAATTCCAAATTAGGTGTGAGATAATTCTTCTCATGAGTCTGTAGTTGCCTAGATGTGTAAGCAATTACTTTCCCATGTTGTTGAAGAATGCAACCCAGTCCTTTTCCAGGGGCATCACTGTAGATTGAGAAACCACCAGTTCCTGCGGGTAGCGCAAGGATTGGTGTAGTGGTAAGTCTCTTCTTCAGCTCCTCAATGTCGCCTGGCAATCTTTCGTCCAGATAAACTCTTCATTCTTCCAAGTGAGCTTCGTCATCGGCTCAGCAATCTTGGTGAAATCTTTCACGAACTTCTGATAGTAGCCAGCCAAGTTCAAGAAACTTTCGAATTGAACTTGGGGTATACCACTTTTCAACAGCAGCTATCTTCCATTGAAATTTCTTCTCTTGACAACTTGGCCAAAAATCCACCTTGTCAAAGAAAATTCACGTTCAGATAACTTACCATAAAACTTCTTTTTCTTCAAAGTTTCCAGAACTTTCCTCAAATGTTCTTTATACTCTTCTTCAGTCTTCGAATATATCAGAATGTTATCTATGGAGAAGATAAACTGATTCAAATACTCATGAAAAAATTCTGTTCATGAGATTCATGAACACAGCAGGAGCATTTATCAGTCCAACTTCATGACCAAAGAAAACTACCCATACTTGGTGTTTGAACGTCGTCTTGGAAATGTCCTCCTTCCTGACTTCGATTTGATGGTAGTCAGATCTTAAGTCAAACTTCGAAACACCCTAACTCCACACAAACAGATCAAACAGATCCTCGATCCGGGCAGAGGGTACTTGTTCTTTAGTGTCTGGTAATCGATGCACATCCGTTGTTCCATCCTTCTTGGGCACAAACAAGATAGGTGTTCCCTAAGGTGAAGTTCCTTCCTGAATAAATCCTAGAGCCTTCATTGATCTGGTCCTTCATCTTCTATGAACCCCGAGTCTGCATCATGCCTTATTGTAGGAGGCAAGGTCTGCTGGATAGGAAGAGAGTCCCTAGGTTGTGGCCTAACAGGTGTTGCTGGGATAGGTATTCTGGTATGATGGAAAGATAAGGGGCAATCCTTTACCCGATGTTCAGCAGATCCACATGCCAAACATTGTCCCAATCTCTTGCGGCAACTAACGGCCTGATGACCAGGCCTCTTGCAGTAGTCACAAGCCAATAACCTCCTACGACAAGACTGCCGGAAAGTAGAGTACTTGATGGGACCCAAATATCTTCTAGATTCAGGGGTATCCCTCCTAGGACGAGGTTCTGCTCCAACTTGGTTTAAGATAGCTAAGGCTACATCATTGACGTTCTTCATGTCTTCTCTCGTGATATTCATCTGTTCCTGCTGGGCTTCATCTTGAGCTTTCTGGAACTCCAGGATTTCTTGAAATGGGACAACCATTTGGGAGGCGTTTGCTGGTACTGGTAAGCAACAGGAATGGGTACTCCACCAAGGAAATACAAGTTTGAGAAGAGGTAGGAATCGCCAGTGTAGTAAAAACTTCACTGGATGCATTATGAGGACGGTCAATCAGTCGCGAGGGAAAAGACCCTGGACTTGGTTGAGGAGATGGGGTATGATCCAGAGATGACACCTCATCGCCAGCAGGATTGGTCTTGTCAATGGTCATTCTCTGGAAGGTTTAGGATGCAAACATAAGCAAGGTATCCTACCAGTCTATAATCAAACAAAAATATTTATTTATAATATATTTCGGTCCTATGTTGTGACAAATTGATGTTCTAGTGTTCTAATTGTTTCTAAATATGTTTTCCTAAGTTGTTGTTCTGACCTGCATGGGCCACCACTAAAAACATGTCACGACCCGATCCCAACTAATTGGATCGAACCGGATCATGTCCAGCCTGCACCGTTGTTGAGACGGCGGCAGTAAGCTGTTCAGTAGCAGGTAACCATACAACAACACTATATTTGTCACAACTCAAAATTCGAAAATTTAAAACTTTATTAAACTTTTACAATGGAATGAAAGATACAACTTAAACCATTTTTTCTACATACATCAAGAAGAAAAGAAAACTCTAGGCAAACAGCTCATCAGTCTCGAAATCCTCGTCTTGGGATCGCGGAACAAAGCCTCATCAGTGATACCTAAAATGTTGGGTCTCCAGTCAGGAGGGAGCAAAGTACAATTCATGCTAATTTAACAATTGAAATAATAATAGAATCATGCACTTTTAAACAATTTTGAAAATCAACTAAGCAGTTACAGTTTTAAAATAGTTACAGTTTCTGTGATGTGAATAGGCAATGAATATGACCGGCTTGGGTTGTACAGTTGTATCATATTGATACGATATGGCTTATCCCCGTGTGTATGAGGGGTAAGCTAACACAGTCAGTATACAGTTTTGGATGTGGTCATACTCATTACACTACTCCCCCAGTCCCCAATAGTTACAGTAGTTACAGTCAGTGCTCTCAGAGAGAGTTTCGTGTTGTATCGTGGTTTAAACTTGCATTAAAACGATTACTAAATAATTGTAAACTAACACAAAATGTACTTGCCTTTGTTATTATGACTGGATCGAGAGTCTGTACCGGGGAACTAGGTCAAACACTTCCTCGAAATCCTACATTTGAGATTCCAGACTTAGAAACAATATTCAACCCATATCTAGATGTGCTAGTTACAATCTCTAGTTTTTGTCCTAATCAATTTTAATTCTTTTAATTAACAAACACAGAAAACACGATTATTTGGTGCGTTGATTTAATATGAGGGAAAAATGATCATTTTAACTTTGAATTTGGAAAAACATCGTCGCTGCCAGATTATTTTAGAAAAACTCGGTATTTTCTATAAATATAAATATAAAACTAATTTTCTTATTTTAGTGAGAAAACTCGTGATTTTTAATTATTAATAAACTTGTCAATTTTAGGTGAGAAATATTAATTAATTTTTTTATACGAAGATACTTTTTAATCATTTTAATCGTTAAATAATAAAACACGAAAAGCCAGAAAATGACAGGAAAACCTAAGCTATTACAGTTACAGACCAGCCAGCTGGGCTTATGCCCATTACAATTTATTTACATAAATTGAAATAAGATAAGACTGACGTTAGTCCTAAACTGAAAATATTAAATAAATGTAAACAGAAATAAATAATAAAATAATGATAAGTAGTAAGTCTCAGATAATGGTCCGATCCTCATCTTGGCTAATTGCCTCAACGTCCGGGCGGGGCCGGTATCGTTTGCACTTAGCCGGGTCCATTGACCGATACGGTCGTCACCCAAAAATCAAATATCGAATAACTTCCGAAAATCATTTTAAATTTATTTTGAAAATAATTTAGGATTTACGAAAAAATCGGGCAGCATCTTCTCTGTTTTTGGTCAACCCAAAAACTGGAAATTGGCGCCGATAATTCCTGCAATTGTCCCAAACCAAAGAAAAACTCATTTATACAGAAAATATAACCACAGAAATTGTTTCCGAAACATAATCGAAAACCCGAAATGAATCGAAAATCCCAAATCATTACCAAATAACTCAGAATCCATCCATCCCAAACTCGGAATTTCCGAGAATCCAAACCGACAGAACCTTTCCGAAATACTCGGGAATTCCGAAATCAAACTAACAGCATAAAATCTCAGTACAAAACGCTAACGTTGCTAACCGAACTACAACGTTGCTAAACTGGATTTCCGAGGGGAAACCGGGGACGCAAAGAATTTATACCTCGGGATGCTCGGCTAGAGCTCTCAGATGATATAATAAAAGAAATAGGAATAGTCCAGCACAGCGACGTTCCGAAATCGGCACTGGAAATCAACGACGTCGACGACGAAACGCCGGAACTCCAGAATATAGGGCACAACAGGGAGAAACAGCAGGGTACTCGGCCAGAGCAGCGCTAGGGCACGCTGTCGGGGCACAGAGGGGAACGGGTCGCCGGAGTTGGCGGAGAATCTTGCGGAAAACAGCGCGGAGGAGCGCGCAGTCGCCGGAGAGCTGACGGGAAGGGGCGCACGGGGGTGCGCGCCGGAGAGAGGCCGCGCGGGGTGGCCCTGGACGGCGAGCGGGGCTCCGACGTGGTCGGCCGGCCGCTCGGGAAGAGGGCGCGGCGCTGGCTTGGTCGCGATCGGCCTCGAAGTCGCCGGAGGGTGGCGCGGGGAGACGCTGTCGGGCGGACGCACTCGCGGGGAAGTGGGCGGCGTCGGCAAAGAGGGGGCTCGGCGAGAGGTTCTGGAGGGAGTGGGGTTTGGTAGTTCTGGAAGAAGAAAGAGAGAGAGGGAGAGTGTTGTTCTTACTGAAAGGAGTTGAAGAGAAATGAGTTTATAAGTAGAAGAGTGGGATGTTGGTGAGTTATAAAAGGAGAGGTGGGTTTAATGCTGTGGGGAGTTATAAGAGGGGGAGTGGAAGAGTTTGTGAGTGAACGTGAGTGGGAGAGTTGATGGGTTGGGAGTTATAAGGAGATGGGAATTAAGTTGGGGAGTTACAGAAATGAGGGGGTTTTGCCAATTCGTGCGTGTGAGTGAGTAGATGCTGGTCCTACGGGACCAGCTGACTAATTATTTATTATTTTTTTTTAGAAGCAATCAGAAATTAGAAAAGAAAGGAAAGGAGATTGGGTTCAGGCTCAGGCCTGGGTCTGGGTCTGGGTTCGGACTCGGGTCTGGGTCTAAATCAAAAGTCCATGTTGTTAATAATTTTGAAATAATTTGCACCCAAAAATATTTAATAATAATAATAATAATAATAATTAGAAATACTAATTATCACACTAAAATACTATTAATAATTAATTACAAAAATATGGGTTTCACACTGTGATAACCCTAGTTAGCTAATGTATCAAGCTGTATTCATTGCTTGGCTGTAATCGATAGATGAAGTCCATTTCTTGTCTTGTCTAGTCTGGTCTTGCTTCAACAAGTTTATTACAGTACTTAGATATTTACTATTCCTATACATACTATTATTCCTGCTACATGTCTGGCTCTATCTACTTGTCTTACATGCTTGGTTCATAACATGCTTATATGCTCAGTTTTACTCTTACATGCTTACATGCTATTTCTCTTACATGTTTTTAATATTCTTTCATATACGCTGTGGTATCTTTTACATTATTCTTGTCATTTTATTGCTTTACTTTAGTATTGTTATGATTTTTGCATACTGGTTTCCACGCTGGCTTTAGTTCATAGTTTGGCTTCCTTTATGGTACTTGCTATTGGGGGTCTGACCCTATTGGTTTTGTTTGCCAGGTCTAGTTGAGAGCTCGAGGATCTTCTGGATCTCCCACTCGATGGTGACCACCCTGAGCACCAGAGGACTTGAGTGGTGTCCTTTCTCTTACCCACTCTTAATTTTTTGTATATTCTTTTGTGGCGTTTAGCCACCGAGCACGTGTTTAGCTCGTATTTTGAACTTGACTTTTGGCCTACGAGCTTAGACATGATCGAATATTTTCTAGACTGCAGCTATAGCTGATCATGTATT
Organism: Iris pallida; assembly: GCA_029216955.1. Lineage (NCBI taxonomy): Eukaryota > Viridiplantae > Streptophyta > Magnoliopsida > Asparagales > Iridaceae > Iris > Iris pallida. The sequence goes on from JANAVB010013200.1 coordinate 17,557,094, forward strand.
ACTTACACCCTTGCTAGTTCTTCATTTTGTATTACTAGTTTCATGATCATATATATACTATAGTTTGGGACGCTTTACTGTCCTATATGCCTGATGATCGTACTCTTGTAGTTTACTCCTTGCTTGTGATTAGGATGTCTAGGATTATGTGACCTAGGATTGACTATTAGTTTGTAGTAGTAACCCCCATATTTACAGCTTATATATTATTTCAGAGTACTGGAGTACTTTGGTATACGTAGATGGGCTTGTCCGTCCCTACTTGCCAATATTCTGGTTCTGGAATGTCATAATTTTGGTTGTCCTACGACCCGATCCAACGGGCAAAATTGTGCACGGTTCACCGAAATACAAATTTGGACATACAGTTGAGTTCATTTTGTTAAATTGGACCTGTAACCATATAACTTGATGACTTAAGAGACCGTAGGATTTGGTACGCTTTTCGGTGCAAAGTACATCCAATGGCAGATACCGATTTGACCCAAAATTATAATTTTGCCCATGTGTCGAGAATTGGAGTTATGGGTAGGTGATCTAAGACATTCCTCTTATTCTAAAAATGTTGGTCATGTCTGTTTCAGCATCCAGGATGTTTGTCGAAGTTCTACTTTCACATCTTCATTAATCTGACAGTTTGAGTTACTGGATATTGTCATTCTACACACTGCCTTCAGGCAAGATATCTTGCCACTATTTACTATTTATTTACTTATTATTTCAGCATATTTATTTAGTTGCTTATTTATTTTATTAAATAGTGCGTCCAAGTCGTACTTGGGTGCAGAAGATTGAGTTAGTCGTTTCCTTTGCTTTTACTTAATTTATGCATGATGACTTAGTACTAGAGGACCACCCCATTCTTATGAGATATTGCTATATTTTCTATGGCCTTGATACTTGAGTTCCACGAGTTGTGAGTCACATGTAGGACATGGACTCGCGTATTCGACTAGCCACCGATATGTATGGGACATGCGACGAATAGGATATAACTGCTAATAGAATTTGCATGATTAGTAGACTTGGCAGTTATTAGAGGTTTATGTGTGTCGTAGAGAAGACACAGATAGGTATGGGGTGGGGAGGACAGTTCCTTAACGTATGGGCCAAGTACGTACTTTTATTTTTTGAACCCAGAAGCTTCGCTGGATATATGGGTCAGATTACCCCTTTACCGATCCTGCTGGCCTCTGTCGTTCGAGGAACGTCATGCTGAGACCCCTGGTGCCCAAAGAGAGGACTATTCCAATCCCACTACAGCCAGAGTGCCTATGTGTTGAAGGTTTGTTCTTAACTTCATATTCACTATAGAATGGTTAGGGACCCTGTTGCATTTATTCTTTTATATACTCAGTTGATATGTCATATTTTTTTATATATTGTTACGTCCCTCTAAGGACCTGGTGATCTAGACGACCAGGACTACCCTCAGGAGTACGACTCAGCTTTGGATCCTTCGTTCTCTGTTGTAGAGGTTTCACCTTCCGAGTTTTAGTGATCATTGATTTAGTGGACATGACATTGATACATTTGAGTTTGCTTTATTTTCTCCTTTATTTTATTTCACCTTTAGGAGGTCGGACTCCAGTATTCTCAGACTCTTTTTCATAGTTGTTTAGTAGTGGATTTGTCTCCACCCAGCTATATATTTTCGTTTGACATTTATTTCATTATGGGACTATTTCTTTTATTGTGTGTATGGATGAGATATAGAACTACCTGGCCTATTGTTGCTATAATTTATTTACAGCTTGTGTGTGTATACGAAAATTTTATATATTAGAGTATTCTCCGTATAAGTATAGCTGGCATGTTACGTATGCCTAGTCCTATGTATAATGGGACTGGAGTGTTACAATTTAAAATCAATCCCTTCCTTTTGAGCAAAATATTTATCTACAAGATGTGCTTTATACCTCTCCATATTACCCTTCGGATCTTTCTTGGTTTGAATATCCATTTGCAATCAATAGGCTTCGCCCATTTTGGTAATAGGACAAGTTTCAAACTTTATTGTTTTGCATAGACTTGTACTTATTTATTACACCAATCCACTTTTGAGAGTTGGAACATTCCATGGCCTGGTAGAAGTTGATTGGATCATCTTCCAATATTCTATAGTCTTCCTCGCGTTCTTGGAGAAATATGACAAAATCATCCAAAATTATATTTCTCCTTTCTCTAATGGACCGTCTTAATGGTACTGATTCTTGAGGTTGTTGAGTTTGTTCCTCATTAACAATTATCTCATCTTAAATAGGGGTTGCCTATATGTTGTTTTGTTGAGGTAGCTCAACATCAACTTTTGGAGGTAATTCAACATTGTCTTGATGATGTTCCGAATTCACTTTTTGATCAATGACAGGTATAAAAACATGCACATCGTTAAAAATGATAGTAGGAATCAAAATAATGTCCCTGACTTTATTTCTCCTCCAAACTCAACATCCTAACAAACTAGTGGAGCCATAGTATGGAGGAGCATCAAGCAAAAATGTATTGCTGATTCCACCATGGAAGTCGAGTATGTGGCAGGCTCTGAGGTAGCCAAAGAAGCGGTTTGGCTCAGAAACTTCCTATTGGACTTGGATATGGTACCTAATTTGCCTAAGACTATTATACTTTATTGTGATAATAGTAGTGCAGTTGCAAACTCGAAGGAACCACGAGCCTATAAGATAGGTAAACACATTGAGCGCAAGTACCACCTGATACGAGATATCGTAAAAAGAGGATATGTTGTTGTGACCAAAATAGCATCAGTAGACAACCTAGTTGATCCCTTTTACAAAGAGTTTACCGGCTAAGGCTTTTAATAGTCATGTTGAGAAAATAGAAGTCAATGCGTAGCCGCATGGCTTTAAGTATAAGTGGAAGATTTGTAAAAGTATACTAAAAAACAATGCTTTGAGTATAAGTGAGAGATTGTTAGGATTATATACTAAAAATCACTTTTGTATTAACTATCTATTATTTTTGAGTGAAATCATATGGGCAAATGTTGGCATTTTATATTTGTTATATGTTAATGCAAGTGTCTGACATTCTACATTGTAGATAACATGGTGTGTGCTGACACACAAAAGATCATATTATCAGTCCCTTATAGAATATATAAATGGTTCACAACCTAGATAGATTTGGACAAACCATTGGTAAGGTTGTAGTGTAATCTAGTATTAGTCTATCTTGACTATAGGTTTATACTAGTGCACTTTGTGTGTATTGAACATGACCACTTGAGGTTGTTCTCTTTGTACTGACTACATAAGAAAACAAATACCTCAGTTATTATGGATGCTTGTCCTCTTAATCTGGATATAATAACAGACATGTATATATAGTGTGCATTACTTTGATTTATAAAAGAGTGAGATTCATAATGAGTCAATAACCTATATGAATTGGGTAATGGTATTATGTGTATGATGGGCTGTTGATTATAAAAGGACTCCATGTCCCGATGTATCGGGTTGATGATGTCCCCTTCAGGACCTCATAAGGATTGCCATGTAAATCCTGCATGTGGATTATATCTGACATGACAAATAAAGTTGAGTGGTACTACTTAAGGATAAAAGATGTCGATCAATGTAGTTGTCAGTAACTTATTTTGATTGACGGACATTAGAAATCTTAATATGGGGGGACAAACAAGCATATAATAAGATGGAGCCCATAAACGTAATTTGGGATTAGGAAGGTGCAATAGTAGCTCTTTAGTTGACCGAACTATTGTTAACAGGCCTGGGTTGTGTGTTCGTGCTGAACACAGGATACATAGACCCGTTATGAGACCTAAACCTAATTTTTTCTCACGGCCCCTATCATAGCCTATATATATCCTTTATTCTCTAGCCGTCATATGTATCAAAAGAGGAGCATATTTCTCTAATTTGTTCATCGTGAAAGGAGAGAAATGGAGGACAGCCAAGGAGAAGAAAATGTTGGGAGTCCGTCGCCCACACGACGTCCAACTCGAGAAAGGAATACGGTAGAATATTTTGAGGTTGTAATCAAATAAGAATTGTTGGAAACTATCATCAACTCCTTGACGCTTCAGGTATAATTCGTGAACCCTGGATTTCGTCATTGAAGGGTTACATCATGAGATTAAACATGTCTATGTTTTACTAATCGATATGTACATCAATCCGTTATCCTAGAATTGTCCCCGTTGAAGTATTCACATTGTAAATTAACATTGTCGTCATGCCGCATGGGCATGGTTATGTCACATAAATCAATGCGCGGTCCTGGGGATACCAGTTCCATCATTGGGGACGGATCTTTGTTTCCTTTTACCCTTACTAGTATATTTTGGTCGCTCATCGGAGGAACTATCTCGGGCTTTGCGATTGGTGTCTTTTCTATAATATCTCTTCCTCGAAAAGCTATTTCTCGAGCCTGTCTGAGATCATGGGTAGATGTTTTCAGTTTGGTCTCATGTATGAAGCTCAACTCTCGATCATAATTGGTCGGAGGAGAATTTATGGTATAGTAGAATTTGTCGACGGCATACATGATGTGTGCTTCTTCACTTTTCTCCAACATGGTAAAAGAGGTATTGGTCCTACCCGCATTGTATTATTGCCATGCCCAGATACCATCAAGCAAGCTGCCTTCATACTGGAGGTAGAGGCTATTGTTTTCAAGGAACCATTGGTTGTAGCCAAATTGGCGAGCAAAATGGCTTGGCAGATATGGTTCGAAATAAATATCCTTATGCCTCTGCAACCTCAGATGTAAAGGATGGATGGACTGGAGCCAGTGGAACGCTCCATCTGATAAAATGGAGATATGGTCTATTCCAGTGTCTTTTAGTACATTCCAGTGTCTTTTAGTACACTACCATCTTCGCTACCCAAAAAGTTTAAAAATATCTTGAAAAAGTCATAGGGTTTTAAAAAAATCCGAGTGCTCTTCTACAAAATACAATTTTATTGAAATTCCAAATCCTGCCTTTGTAGCGCCTGAGGATACCATCTCCTGGTAAAGTATATGATTCTAGCCCCGAATGCATCAATTTGGGATAATGTAGAATCAACCAACACAGTAGATAGTGGAATAGCAGCTTTGTTCTTGTAAGATCTTTTTCTCTTGGACTGTGTATTACATTATGTACAAAATTGTGCAGTCCTTTCTGAATGCTACATACCATGGCTGGGAGTAAGGCCAGTTTCTAACCAAATAACATCTTCACTGCGGGAAGAATAAGGTTCTAATTTAACCTTTCGATGGCCCCTGCACCTCCAAAGACCATGCAGTTTCTTAGCCAGGCCATCAAGTATCCCGTTACAACCACTTTATCAAATAAGGGGTGAAATAGCTGATAGAATATGATAGGCTGGAGCATTATCATTATTTGCTCTTAAGTTCTTCTCATCAAAGTCCTTCATCAAGGCTTTGATTTCAGTATCTGTCATTATGGGACATATCGTAAAATTCTTCTATTTCGATTTTACGGCTAATTCTTTGAAGATATAGTTTATCTAGTGATTGGTATGAGGAATTGGGCCCTCAGTTCTTCCTGGTCTATATATTCTGTAGAACATGTGATGATGCAATAACAGTTCTTTGTACACATCTACCCTATCTGGATTGGTCTTCTCTGTGGCGGCCAATTCTGCATCTGTCGGGGTATACTCTTCACATGGCTCACTATCCCGCGGGAGTTTGGATACCGCATGCATCTTGTGAAGGGATAAACCGATTTCACCAGCGGGTGTAAAGAATGTACCAGTATTACAATTGTACATTTCTGCGAGGGAAACAAACATGTGCTTGTTCATCTGCAGTCCATGAAAAGTGGCCCTGACGACATAATACAGGTCACATTCTTTCATGATGTCTTGATAGTTTGCCAGAAACTATTCTAACACCCTACTCCATAATTTTTCACTATGGGTCCAGTTTAGCAACCTCAAAGCACCAAACGTAGGGCCAGAGACCACTCCGACACCTTGCTCCCTAAACTGTCATAAGTTTTTAGCAATCAATTTGTTGGTTAGAGTTGCAATAGCATATCCCAGAACATCGGGCCCTACGTCACTCTTAATGGCTCCAAGCAGCAAACCCAACTGAGTGAAAGAAATGGCTCCCCTATGACATTCAAAAGTATTGTCGTATTAATGAATGATGTATCCAGCAAGGACACTAACTTGTGTTGGGGTAATCAAATATTCCATCTTTCTTAGAAAAGCAACCATAGCATAAGCTGTTAAAGGAAAATGACGTTATGCAGATGATACAAACATCTTATGGTTGTTTGAAATAATTATTCAAGCATGTTTGTCTTTTTTAGGTTTGGTGGTGTCGCTCCATGTTAAAGTCAAGACGTCATCAAATAAAAAATTTTGCCTTAAAAACTTTCGTTGTTTTGGACAAAATCATTGTTATTCATCATCAACTCCAGAAAGCTCTTGGTCTAACCAATAATCATCTCTTGTCTCAAGAAAGGTTGACCCATGTTTATCTAGGTCTCCATGAAATATACTTAGACAGAGTAGTTTATGCTTAGTAGTCCCTCTGGTGCATCCAAATAGGACTCTCCAAGCAAGTTGACTGGAAATTGGACTACAAAGTGGAAAAAGAAGATAAGCTAAATGACTTAGTCAAATTTTGCATCATGGTCATTGGTGACAAAAATAGGTGAATAGAAGTTCATGCGCGTCTTTACTGTCATCAAGACTGGAATTTTTATGATGCATAATGCAAGGAGCGCATAAGTGCAAATTAGATACGTTCATGCGGCCAATTACAGAAGCACATAGTCCAAAACGTGTATTTTTCTGTTTAAGCTTTACAGCAAGAACTATGTGCGTAATGGGATTTATTCTAGACATTTTACAGCTTAATTTCCTCACTAACGCGTTAAGACATATAGGCGCATAGCCTTATGGATTTTTGGTTTGCAAACAGCAAAGGAAAAACAGCAAGGGTTTTAAAAGTAGGATTTTACCCCCAATCGGCAGCTGAACTCCGACGAGAATAGTCTCAGTTGAGTCATCGACTGACTTCCCCTTATTTTTGCTTGTTGATGCTGCCTTGGACGAAGCTTTGGGAGCCATTTGTTTTGAAGTTCTCAGTGAAACGGTGGAAGAAGATCTTTTCTTGGAAAAAAAAAATTTAAGAGAAAGTAAAGCTTTTTTTTTATCTTTCTTCAAGTATAATTATAAACTGTTATCAATTAGCCGCATAGGATATGGCTCTTGGAATCTTGAGTCGTTCGGAATGAATCATACTAAACCCCTTGATTCTCCTGCCAAACGACGGCTATATTAATGGCACGGAAGCCGTAGAGGATTTCAAAAGATTGATAGTTGTTCTGTCAGAGTTACAATCTTATGCATCTCAGTCAGAGTTGCGATCTTATGCATCTCAGTTGGAATTGCAATCTTATGAGTCTCAATTAGAGTTACGGTTTATGTGCCTCATTTAGTTTGAATGTTTCATGCGTCAAGTTGACAGTGAAACTCATGCATCTATCTGATGGCATATTTTATGTATATCATAATGTTTCTAAGTCTTATGTGATAGAGTTCATTTGTGACTATACAAAATTTTTCTATTTGAAGCAAGTTATGCGATATTTTGGAGACAGTGATTCTTCAAAAGTAAGCCAGAACTCACACAAGCAGAAAATTATAAGCATATAAAAGAACATTTAAGATAAGACAAAATTTTATTTCAAAATCATGATTACATATGATGGAGATCTATTACATTCTGGATTTTTATCTCTAAGTCATGGTAATGGCTAATGGAGATCTAATACATTCAAGGTCTTCTCTATTAACTTGTCTCTCAGTACAAACTGCAATATATGGAAAATATTATACTAAAAGAGACAATTGCAGAGAGGGGAGACTGTTACATATAGTCTATTGCCAATATTCCCACAATCTCAAAAGGTTGGTGGTAGGAATACAACACTAATTTGGCCGTTCAGAAGGTGCTCAACCCCAAACCCACCCTTTACATCTACAAGTGTGGGTAAACCTCTACAGTATCAGGCAGTATGCCTAGGTGAAAGAATAAAAAATTGGGCCTGCATTAAGCCCATGTATCCCCGCCACCTGCCAACACTATCTGTCACTGATGGTGTTTTGATTGGGACTCAAACCCAATCTCGTCGTGAATGCCACGACAGCGAAACCAGCCAATCATAAACCTCGTCATATGGGTGCAGTCAGCTAGCTGGGTTTGAAGACCGCCAAGGACCTTCACGTAATGTGTTTGATCATGTCGAATAAGACATGTTATGATGTGATTCCAAGCTCCATCTGAGCTCCAGTCATCCAAGGAGTATCCTGAAAGTAAGACAAGTTGGAGTTAGGTGCATGAAATCGGTTGTTTTTTGAAGAATCATGCAGTTTTAATCTTTGTCGCATAACAAAAAAAGGTGCATAAACAAGCATAACAGCCTTATGCGCCTATCTGCTATATGACAAAAGTGTTTTCCTGTAACATATTTCTCTGATGTAGTGGCAACTCCATCTATGTGTGCGATGGAATTCCTTACTAACAGTACATTTTGCTAAAGTATTTATAACTACAACTATGTACTCTAGTGATGTATTGTGCTCAAACAGAATCAGAGTGAAGTTTCTTCCATGAACTGTGTGAAAAGAAGTGATTGGTGGAAAATAAAGGGGGGAATAGATGAAGAACACTTCAAGAAATGTTACCTTCTGAAGGTCAATTTTTTTCTGACTTCTGGCACAACCAAAGAGCAATGCTCTTGGCAAAATAATGCTTAATCCTCTCGCAAGTTTGCATAAGTTGGATGGAACTCGAACTTGCAAATACATGATAAAAAGTAGTGAGGAAAAGTTCTGCCAAGACATCCCCTATTTATAAGAGTGGAAAGTCACATGAGCGCATCAAGCTACAGTATGCGGCAATGCATTATGTGGCATGATTTCTCATGAAGAGATCAAACCAACAATTAACTGTTGCGTGATCTTCTATTCTTGAAATCACGGGAGACGGTTGACTTAGCCTTGATCCAAGTGATTGTAAGAAAAGGTTGCTGTGAATTTCAAAAACGGTTCAGATTTTAAGGGATAAAGTCAAAGCAACAATAGCATGACAAGTGTTCTTATGCGTCTAGGCTTTATGCGACAAAGTTCCCTCTCATGCTTCTTTTAAAGTATTTCGAAACTTGTTCAAGGTTTAAAAAACTTTGAACTTGATCTTGTCGAAGCATGAAAAATACAACAGAGGGGCGCGTAGACTTTATGCGTCTAAATATGAAATCTTAAAGTTTGAACAGCTCCTGAAGCCTATGAGTCTTGAAAGATTAAGAATGCTGGTCTTTTAGGCACATAGTCAAAGAGTAAGAAGGACGCATGGTATATTTTGATGCATGACTTTTATTATCTCCTAGAACAAATAATGAACCTTAGGCAATGTGTGAAAAAGGTGTTAGTGATTACATCACTATCATTATTTTTCTACAGATGTACAAAAACAGTCTTATGCGGCTATTTCAAAGACATTATTAATAGTTATTTGCAGTATGCAGTCAGGTGCTATGTGTCTGAAGCTATTTTGATGCATAGCCAATCCATAGTGAAGAGATCGTGTGTTGACATGATAATGTTTCGTGCAGCACGTCTCAAGCCACGTGGCGAGCTATACGTGATCCTCAAACACGTTAACTCCTCACTAACTTCAAAGTCTTATGCGCCTATTCATTTCCATTGCCTCTGAGACAGAAGACAATGTATCTTCTGCCCTTGTGCGCATAGTTATTCCAGTAAAGAAGAGGATAGTGTCTTCCTCGCCTAAATACGCACAGAGAGGTTACGTATGTTGCATCTTTGCTAAAAACTTTCAGAAAGAGCTTTCAATGATAGAATTTCCTTTGTTGTCAAAAGTTTGTTAGTGAACAAGCTTCATCAACCTTCGCATCAAATCGTCAGCGGAGTAAAGAGTCGAAGTAGACTTAACTTCCATCGCTCCAATCCCCGGATCCATTGTACTTGGAATTCCTATTAATGATTCCTGATGTACTCTTTTCTGTACTTTAATACAAAAGTTTCAGTCCTTTGTACTTTTTGTGTTGAAATAGTATGAATATACACACACAAACATCCGACATCCCTCATAGACTATCTACGCAAGAGAGATCATTTTGGCGACATCTTGTTTCAATGGATCTAGTTGAAATGTTAGACAACTGTTATAAGGCATAAAGAAGCACCAAAAATTTGAATGTTGACTGAATTTTATATGACTAAATCATGACTAAATCCTTATATAGATGTATATTTACAAAATTATAACTCAAATAAAATAACTGTAAGCATGTGAATCACTTTGCATGATACATTATATGACTAAATCATGACTAAATCCTTATATAGATGTATACATTAGATAACGCTCTATGGTCGTTGCAAACACAAATAACGACCGTCCATCATGTAAATCGAGTAGTCCCGTCCTAAGGGGTCTGTATTATAGTACCGCCGCGGAATCGAGACGAAGAATCCATCATCTTCGGCAAAGTCGAGCGTCATCAAGACCTCCCGCCACTCGAGCAAGAACCAGATACCGGCAGAATACAAGTCTATCGGTACACGGACAAGGCAAAGTACCTCATCCAAAAGATGGGTTACGATCTAAAAAGCAACAAAGGCCTGAACTACGGCAAGGGTCGACGTCTTCCTCTCCGGCTCCCAACACCTAAAGGAAAGCCGCAGGACTACTATCATCGAACTCGACGGGGGGTGGGCTATGTCACGCCGCCGACAACTCCAGAAAGTTCGGAGGCAGAAGAAGTAGAACATTCTCACTCGTCCGAAACATCAACTTGGGATTCCGATACTAGTATCGGCTCAGTCTTCAAGAAGGTGTTGTCAGCCAACATGGCATCTGCACAACCTCAAGAAGATAAAGTCGAAGACCAAACGCCAGAATTCTTCGAGGAAGAACCCTGGGCTCGACGCCTAGGAGAACAGTGGGAGTCTTGTTTTGAATTACGTGAATCCCCTACCGAAGACGAAGCCGAACAGATCGACCTTGGGGATGGATCTTCTTCCAAACCAATCTTCATCAGCAAAAGCCTAAAAGGAGAAGACCGGGAATCTTTGGTCCAATTGGCCAAAGAATATATCGACGTCTTCGCCTAGAGCTACAAAGTTATGTCGGGACTTGATTCCCAGATCGCGATGCACAGGCTCAACATCTTACCTGATGCCAAGCCTATAAAGGAACAACAGCGACGTTTTCGTCCTGACATCATGAACGCTATCGATCAAGAGATGGACAAACTCCTGACCAGCGAGTTCATCCGTGAGGAGCAACATCCAGATTGGGTGGCCAACGTCGTCCCTGTCACCAAGAAGAACGGAAAGATACGGGTCTGCATCGACTTCAGGGATCTCAATACTGCTTGCCCGAAGGACGAATTCCCGCTTCTAATCACCGACGTAATGATCGACAATACATGTGGCTTCGAACGCATGTCTTTCATAGGCGGGTATTCGGGCTACAATCAGATCAAGATGTTCCCCGATGACGCAAAACACACGTCATTCAGGACTCCGAAGAGGGTTTTCTGCTACACAGTGATGCCCTTCGGCTTGAAGAATGTCGGTGCGACATACCAACGAGCTATGAGCACCATCTTCCGTCAGCATCTTCGCAAGACAGTTGAGTGTTACGTCGATGACATCGCAGTCAAGAGCCGTCTCAAAGATGATCATCTACAAGACCTGAAAACAGTCTTCGATCTCATGCGAGCACATCAACTCAAGATGAACCCCGCTAAATCCTTCCTACGGGTTTCTAGCGGAAAGTTTTTGGGCTTCATTATCACGGCGAAAGGCATTCATGTCGATCCCGAGAAGACTAAAGCCATCCTTGACATGGACCCTGCGAAGAACCTCCGAGAACTTCGAGGCCTGCAGGGGCGTCTGGCATACATCCGGAGGTTTATAGCAAATCTTTCTGAAAAATGTCAACCCTTCACCAGCTCATGAAGAAAGGGGTCTCCTACGTCTGGACGAAAGAATACCAGAAAGCTTTCGACGATATCAAAGCTTACCTGACAAGCCCGCCAGTCCTAGTGGCACCCGTCGCCGGTAAACCATTTATCCTCTACGTTCGGGCCATGGATCATTCCCTCGGCGCTCTGCTGGCTCAGAACAACGATGCGAGCTATGAGCAAGCTATCTACTACCTCAGTAGGACACTGATCGAGGCCGAACACCGGTATAACCCCATTGAAAAGGAGTGTCTGGCTTTGGTGTTCGCCATCCAGAAGACTCGCCATTATGTCTCGGGCCAGACAATTTATGTCATCTCCCGAGTCAATCCACTCAGGGTTCTCATGACGAAGCCAGGATCATTGAACTCCCGGCTAGCTACATGGGCGATCCTGTTGATGCCATACAACATGGTGTTTGTTCCACAAAAAGCCGTCAAGGGTCAAGCTCTGTCCGACTTTTTAGCCACGCACCCCATCCCAGAGTCCTCCAGACTCTATGAAGACATCCCAGATGAGGTCCAAGAATCAAATGTCACCGAAGAAAGCTCCGTCTGGCGGATGTTTTTCAATGGCGCTTCAAGAACAGGCCCCAAAGGCCAAATCATCGCCGGAGTGGGGGTAGTCTTAGTCTTCCCCGATCAGCTGGTCATCCAGCGTGCTTACTCCCTTTCAAAGTCGTGCTCCAACAATGTTGCCGAGTACAACGCTCTCATCATGGGACTCCTACTGGCGCAACAGCTGGGGGTAGATTATCTGGAAGCCTACGGCGACTCAAAACTCGTCGTTAACCAGATCAGAGGGCAGTACGAAGTTTGCCATGAAGATCTGGTTCCTTACCATGAGGTTGCATTAAACATTATTGCAACCTTCACCAAGTTCTTCATATAACACGTACCCCGGTTATAAAACCTGGAGGCTGACGCTCTGGCTGGCCTCGTAGCCTCATTGGTAGCACCCCTCGGAACTCAACACTATGTCACGGTAGTTGGTCGAGACTTGGTCTGTCCGAAAACTAACCTATGCTCACAAACGGCCCATGCCATGTCAACAAGCGCTAGTGTTAATGTCCGAGACTGGAGGTTCCCGTTCATCGACTTCTCTGTCTACGGAATTCTTCCAGAGGACTCGAAGGAAGCCGTCTCAGTCAGGAGGCGTTCCCTTCGACTCTATTATGATACAGCAACTAAAATGCTGTACCGACGTTCCTACGATGGACTTCTCCTTTGATGCATGTCTAACGAAGAAGAAGCCGAAGCCCTTCGGGAAGCTCATGACGAAACTTGCGGGGCTCATCAACCTGGCCCTAAGCTGCAAGATCGACTACGACGCATGGGCTACTATTAGCCAATCTGAAGAACAGATGGCAACTCTAGAGGGGGTGAATAGAGTTTATAACGATAATAACCAATTAAAAAATTAAACTCTTTCACAAGCTGAAAGTAATCAGAGTAAATCCGAAAATAAATAGGGAGCAAGAGAACATACGCAAACATAGCCGATTTTTAACCTGGTTTTTCTCGTGGAGGACTAGTCCAGGCCTGAGAACTCTAGCTCAGGATTAAATCTACTATTTATGAAATAGTAGTTACATCCCGTGCCTTTTTTTCAGAAGATCACGTCAACTTCTTACAAAGATCGCAGTGGCGATGCTTGGAATTTTCCAAGCGACTTCTTGAACTCTTGCACAAACTTCTGACTGAAAAGTACTGAGCACTTGAGGCTTAGGAAGCTTGTGGCTAGTAGATGAAGAAGGGTATGGCTTGTATGGAGCTATAGAGAGAAGAGAAGAGAAGACTGTGAAGAACAGATGGCAACTCTAGAGGGGGGGTGAATAGAGTTTATAGCGATAATAGCCAATTAAAAATTAAACTCTTTCACAAGTAAAACTAATCAGAGTAAATGCGAAAATAAATAAGGAGCAAGAAAGCATACGCAAACACAGCCGATTTTTAACCTGGTTTCCCTCGTGGAGGACTAGTCCAGGCCTGAGAACTCTAGCTCAGGATTAAATCCACTATTTGTGAAATAGTAGTTACACCCCGTGCCTTTTCTTCAGAAGAGCACGTCAACTTCTTACAAAGATCGCAGTGGCGACGCTTGGAATTTTCCAAGCGACTTCTTGAACTCTTGCACAAACTCTTAATTGAAAAATGATGAGCACTTGAGGCTTAGGGAGCTTGTGGCTAGTAAATGAAGGGTATGGCTTGTATTGAGCTTTAGAGAGAAGAGAAGAGAAGATTGGATGAATGAAAATGAGAGAATTCATGGCCTATTTATAGGATACCAGGTAGGCAGAATTCGGCTAGAATTCTGGTTGGAATTTTCAAAAATTTGGCCGTTGGACAACTTGCAACCAGCCAACCCTAAAAATTAGGGTGCTGATTTTTAGGGGACAGAGTTCGGCCCGAACTCTGTGTGGAGGCAGAGTTCTGCCCGAACTCTGTCTCCAGAGCACAGAATGGGTCATAGGTCCAATTGGCTTATTTGGATATGTGTGGAGCTATAGGATTTTGGGTATGGGTATAGGCTAAGTCTCAGATGCTCAGTACAGCTCAGTTTACATAAGTCTAGACTCAATAAAATTATAAAATACAGACTCAAAAATGACTTGCATTTGCAAAATTGAGCTGTCGTCTGACTTGAGCTGGATGTAGTCTTCATGTGTCGTATTGAATTATCACAAGTATTATTTAGTCAATTTTATCAATATTTGGTTGACTGTGACTTTGTGTCAACAATCTCTCCCATATTGATAATTGATAAAATAATAATTATATATTCAATATTCATACCTGGACATATTTAAGGACAAAAAGCATAGCTCCCCCATAATCAGTGCCGAGCTTAAAAAATAGCTCCCCCGTAATCATTGCTTTGAATCTTGTTGGCCTGATAAGAGTATTCTCCCAAAAGCACAGATACAGAGACAAGAAATAATATGGAATATACAAATATCTCCCCCTTTTGGCATTTAGCAATTAACGATAAACAATGAGCTGGCAAACACACCAAAAGATAAGAAACTGCATATAAACTGATATAACGACTAAATGTCTCAAGAGTCACAACTCATAATAAGTCTAATACAATCAAAAGTGCATAAAAGTGACTAAAATCTAAAGTGCAAAAAGAAACATAAGCTATGATCCTCAGTAGCAGCAGCAAATAGCAGTCCATATCCATCATCGAGCTCGTGAAGGCCCAGCGTCGTCTGATGGATCAGTGAAGGAACGACGAGGGTCCACGAAGGCTGCATCTGGATCCAAGTAGCGAATGACCCAAGGGTCATCAATACGATAGCCCTCACGATCGGGGTCCCGCTCCATAGGGATAGGCATAGAAGGATGGCGAGACATGGAGTACCGAATGTCGTGCAGCGAGTTGCTGATAGCACTCATCTGCAGGGTAGTCCGGTAATCCAGCTGAGTCCAGCGATCATCCTCTAAGGTGAAACGATTGTGGAGCATGGTCTGAAGAGACTCGAGAGTGGCAGGAGGAGGAGGAGGATCCTGTCCCAAAGGAGGGGCATCTGGCTCATCATCAGAATGCTCAGACACGACTGGTGAGCCAACGGCTGCCTGAAGCCTCCGTGTCTTTGAAAGAAAGGCAGGGGCAGGTAAGAACGGACACTCATCAAGTGGTATGTGAAACGCACGAAATACCATAGGAAGATACAAAGCATAAACCAAGGATCTTGGTTTCTTCCTAGAATTAATCATCCAATCCATCATTGTACGTGGAATATTAAATGGTACATAAAAGTGGAGGTGATATAAGGCCGAGATTTCAAAGTAGGTGACTTCATCGGTAGAACCCGCTTTGGGTAGAATGGTGTTAAAGATAATCCGATGAAGTTCATAGAAATAGGGATTGAGATATTTGGCCAAAAGCTTACGAGGACGTGTGTTCGGGGTACACAAGTCGTCCTTGAAGCTTTCAAGTGAAGACCCATCGGGAAATTGAAATGATCGAGCTTCAACAAGCTTTTCCCATGAGTTTGGCTCTTGGAGTTCAAGGTATTCGGCCAAATCGAAATCGTCAAAAGAGATATCAATTCCCGCAACCCGTGAATAAATATGTGTATCATCATGGGTTAGGTTGCAGTAGAATATTTGAATAGCACTACGATAAATGACCGAGTTTGTGGTGACAAGTTCGTCAAGGCAAAGGTCATGAAAAAGTGCATCATATTGAGAGAAAATAGTAAAATTGATAGGGTGACCCGCAAACACCGGACGTGTCCAAAAATCACTAAACCAATCATTAGATGCGTCGAATGATACCAATATTCGGTCGTCAAATGTGTTTGGGTCATGCGGACGTGGAGGATTGAACAATGGATGGATAGGTGGTTGTTGTTCAACGGGCGGTTCAACGCGAGGAGGAGCATTCGAAGAGGATGCTCCCTCTGTTCGAAGTCTCTTTCCGCGATTGAACAAACGTGGTGCCATGAAATAATAAAGATAATGGAGGAATTTGAAATAAGAAAAGTGTTGAGATATACCTCAAAGAGATGATAAACATTGAAGGAGAATGGTGAAATAGGCCTTCTCCTTGAGTTTGGGGAAGAGATGAGCTCTAGAAAGGAAGAATTAGGGTTAGGGTTTTGAGAAAAAGTGTTTGGAGAAATAGAAAAGGTGGCAATGGAAGAGAAGAGGGAGGAGAACCCGAATATATGTGAAGGGTTCCAATTGGTCGGAGCAAATAATGGCCATTAGATCTAAATAAGATCAGCGGCTGAGACTGTTCCCGGTTCTGGAACAGTCAGGCCGAATTCGGCCTGAACTCTGGTAAGGGCAGAGTTCGGCCCGAATTCCGGATTCTGTTGACAGAATAGGAATCAGGCTGAGAAGAAGAAAGAAATGGTTAAGTGAGAGAGACCAAAGGAAAAGTACGTATATAAGTGAAAAATCTAAGTTGAAAAAGTCAAGAAAATTGATTTCGAAACAGAGTGAAGTTTGAAACTCTGCATTTCAGCATGTGATAAATTAAAATGAACCATATAATAAACAAGGAATTATGTCATAATTCAATATTTTGAAGTTGCCATGGGTTAGCTGCAAGGGCCGGATCCCAGCTAGCGGTAGTCTTGAGGACTAGTGCATCGTGTCGCTTAGGCTTTTACGCCTTGTTGTCAGAATGACCCTTTCTACTTGTACCCATAGCAATTTCACCATAAAGGAATCAAAACATACTCAATTTTTATGCAGGTTTATTTTAATTAATAACAGCTTCGTCCAAAATTCCAAGTTCACGACAGAAAAAATTGAAGCACTCTTCGGATAATAGTTTTGTGAAGAAATCTGCTAGCTGATGATCAGTGTCAATAAATTCTAAGTTAATAGTACTATTTTGCTGATGATCACGCAAAAAGTGGTGACGTATTTCAATGTGCTTCATGCGTGAGTGACAAATGGGGTCCTTAGTGAGATTTATAGCACTAGTGTTGTCACAAAAGATTGGAATGTGCATAAAAGATAAATTGTACTCTTCAAGGGTTTGCTTCATCCACAGAATTTGAGCACAACAACGCCCAGCTGCGATGTATTCAGCTTCTGTTGTGGATAGTATGACAGAATTCTACTTCTTGCTAAACCAAGAGACTAAAGCCTTTTCTAATAAATGACACGTACCGCTCGTACTTTTACGGTTGACCTTGCATCCGGCGAAATCAGCATCAGAGTAACCAATAAGGTCAAATGATGTTGACTTGGGATACCATAGGCCCACTGTAACCGTACCCTTAAGGTATCGAAAGATACGCTTAACAGCAGTCATGTGTGATTCCTTAGGATTTGTTTGATATCTAGCACACAGGCAAACGCTAAACACAATATCAGGGTGCTAGCAGTTAAATAGAGTAGACTGCCTATCATACCTCGATACTTATGTTGGTCTACGGGTTTGCCGCTTTCATCTGGTTCTAGTTTAGTTGTAGTAGCCATTGGAGTGCTGATTGGTTTGACGTTGTCAAGGTCGAATTTCTTCAGCATGTCCTTTGTATACTTCGACTGACAGATGAAAGTTCTATTTGATATTTGTTTGACTTGCAGTCCAAGAAAGTAGTCGAGCTCCCCCATCATGCTCATCTCAAACTCGGTCTGCATACACTTGGCAAAATCTTGACAGAGGGTTTCATCAGTAGAACCTAATATAATATCATCTACGTATATTTGGACTAAGAGAAAAGTGTCTTTAAAAGATTTTATGAAAAGTGTGGTGTCAATTTTCCCTTTAGAAAAACCTTTCTCAAGTAAGAAATTGCTTAGCCTTTCATACCAAGCTCTAGGGGATTGTTTGAGGCCATATAGCGCTTTTTCAGCTTGAAAACATGGTCGGGAAATTTGTGATTTTTAAAGCCAGGAGGTTGTTTCACATAAACTTCCTCCTTAATAAATCCATTCAAGAAAGCACTTTTAACATTCACTTGAAATAATTTGAAATTTTGAAAATTTGCAAATGCACAAAGCATCCAAATGGATTCCAATCTAGCAACAGGAGCATACGTCTCATCGTAGTCGATACCTTCCTCTTGGTTGTATCCATGGGCTACTAGACGAGCTTTGTTGCGTGTGACTGAACCATCTTCATTTACTTTGTTTCTAAAAACCCATTTAGTACCAATGATCGAGTGATTAGCCGGTCTAGGAACGAGTTCCCATACTTGGCTCCTCTCGAATTGGTTGAGTTCCTCTTGCATAGCAGAAATCCAAAATTCATCATTAAAAGCTTCTAAAATATTTTTTGGCTCAATTTGTGAAATAAAGGCAGTGCTAGCAATAGAGTCTCTTATTGATGATCTAGTAGTTACTCCACGTGAAACCTTACTATTACCAAATTTTCAGGATGTGACGGCTTGAAAGAGAATTTCTTTGGTAAGTCCTCCAGAGAATTGGTTTCGGTTGTGGTATTCATTGGAGTAGAAGTTGATGGCTCAACATCATCATCAAGAGTAGCTGCTGCACTGTTATCTTCATCAAAAGTCATATTTGTAGACTCTTCCACAATTAATGAGCGTTTGTTAAAAACTCTATATCCCTTGCTCTTGGCAGCATAGCCAAGGAAAATACCATCGTCAGCTTTGGCATCAAATTTGCCTAAGTTGTCTTTGGTGTTAAGCATAAAACATCTACAACCAAAAACTCTAAAATAAGAAACATTTGGGGTTCTTCCAAACCAAAGCTCATAGGGTGTTTTCTTCGTAATAGGACGAATAAGCACCCTATTTAAAATGTGGCATGCTGTACTGACAGCTTCAGTCCAAAAGTATTTTGGAAGTAAAAACTTGTTCAACATGACTCTAGCCATATCGCCAAGAGTCCTATTCTTCCGCTCCACAACACCATTTTGTTGAGGAGTTCTTGGACAAGAAAATTCATGATCAAAACCATTAGAATCACAAAACTTTTCAAAATCTATATTTTTTAATTCGCCTCCATGATCACTTCGGATTCGAGTAATCATGTAGCCTTTTTCGTTTTGAACTTTCTTTGCAAAAATCTTGAAAACCAAAATAGCATCACTTTTATTTGTAAGAATGAAAACCCAAGTAAATCTAGAAAAATCATCAACAATAACAAAGGCGTAGAGTTTTCCACCAAGACTGGCTACTCTACTAGGGCCAAATAAATCCATACGAAGAAGTTGCAAAGGTCTAGAAGTACTTACAGAGTTTATGGAATAAAATGAGGACTTAGTTGCCTTATTCAATTCACATTCGACACATACCGTGTCCTTTTTGAATGTGATGTCGGGCAAGCCTCTAACTAGCTTCTTAGTCGATAGCCTAGATATAGTATCCATGTTGGCATGACCAAGACGCTGGTGCCATAATAATCTTTCATCCTTATGAGCATATAGGTATCTACCTGCATTGTTAGTATCTATAGACAAATAAAAAATATAAATATTATCCTCTCTTACCCCTTCAAAAGCAATGTCTCCCTTTGACCTATCATAAATAAGGCATTTATTTTGTCCAAAGTTAATGTCATATCCATGGTCAGCAAGATGACTAATGCTGAGCAGGTTATGCTTTAGCTCGGTCACTAGGCAGACATCCTTTATTACGGGAGAGGGAGGATAACCAATAATACTATTACCTATAATATACCCTTTTAGGTTGTTACCGAAGGATACATATCCTTCTCTCTTCATCGATAGTGATGCGAAAATATTTGCGTCTCCCGTCATATGCCGCGAGCATCCACTATCGAGAATCCACTTACTCTTAGTTGAGGAGGGAAGGTCCACCTACATCAAGAGTACATGTGACCTTTGGTATCCAAGTTCTTGAGGGTCCTGAAAAGTTAGTTTTTGGAAACCATGCATATATCTTTCTATCTACTAATCTTCTAATTCTACATTGTGGTGAAATGTGTCCATGTAAACCATAATAAGTACATATAGCATTCCTATTTATGTTAGGAGCGTGCATATGATGTCTACGAGTAGAGTGATGTGGAGTAGCATGATGATATGTAGAGTTAGCATGGTGATGATGTCTATATGTAGAGTGATGTGGAGCAGTATGGTGATAATGTCTATGAGGAGTAGCATGGTGATGATGTCTATATGGAATAGCATGGTGATGATGTCTATATGTAGAGTGATGTGGATTTTGTACAACATACTGATGGTTGTATCTATGTGTACTATGATGATTATTTCTACGTGCATGTGGTTTGTGTGTATTATGAAAGTATGTGTATATGTAAGCATGATTATGAGCTGCAGGTGGATGACGTGTTTGACTAGTATGAGTAGTGTCATGCTTTGTGTGTGTCTCATGTGATTGGGTTTGAGGTTGAGCAACCTGTTTTCCCAATTTAGTCTCTAATTTCTTGGAGACAGCCTGCAGTTCAGTAACCTTAGCATTCAAACCATGTATCTTAGTAATAGAAATCTTGTGTCTACTCTTTTCTTCTACAAGCTCCGTGTTGAGTGCTGTGATTTCTTGTGTTTGTTGTTCAATGCGTGCTTCGGCATCATGTAAGGTTATTTTAAGCTTAGATACCTCATTTGTGACATCCGTGGGTGAAGTGTCCCTAATGTTATCAAGCAGTAAAGAAAGTCTATGAATTTCGACTTCATGACTTTTGATCTTTTCCTTGGCATGTTTATATTTACCAATGACCTTTTTGTGATCATCAAGTAAATCGGTGAAAGCATCGCCAAGTTCATCAAAAGTAAAATCATCATGAGTTTCGATTGATACCTTGTCGGACGTTGCCATTAGGCACACGTTTGCAGCGTCTTGAGGAGAGTCCTTTTCTTCCTCAGATTCACTAGCTTCGCTTTCATGCCAAATGCTCCTGTTGGCATATTTCTTTGAGGAAGTCTTCTTGTATGGTTTCTCATAACGGTTGCTCTTCTTTAAGAATGGACAGTCTTTTCGGACGTGTCCCGTCTTCTTGCAACCGTAGCAGGTTGGCTCTTCTTCGTCGTCTTCTTGTGGTTCCTTCTTTCTTCGGTTGAAGCGAAGGAATTTCTTGAAGTTGCGGACAAGGAGAGCTTGATCATCACCTTCTAAGTTGTCGTCATCTGTCTCTTCGGGGTTAGCCCTCCGTCGGTGAGCTTTGAGTGCGATCTCCTTAGCCTTAGGAGCAGGCTCTTTGAAGTCCTTGAGGTCAAGCTCATGAGTCATCAGCTTTCCCATCAAGGTCTCCATGGACATGGTTGTGAGATCATTTCCTTCTATGATGGCTGTCACCTTAGGGTTCCAAATCTTTGGTAGCCCCCTAAGTAGCTTACGATCTTCTCGTGATTTGAATATTGTTTGCCGAGCGAAGATAGAGGATTGACGATGTCGAAGAATCTTGTGAACATTTGCGTGATCGTCTCATTTGGCTTCATCTTGAAAGCCTCATATTCTTGAGTGAGACGGCTTATCTTTGATTCCTTGACTTGGGTGGTTCCTTCATGCGTCACTTCTAGAAGTCTCAAAATACTTCGTGAGAGGTGGTGCATGTTGAGACCCTGTTGAACTCATTCATGTCTATAGCACAGAACAAAGCATTAATAGCTCTCGCGTCGAGACTTGCCTGTTTCTTCTCCTCGTCAGAATATTTGTCATGTGGTTTCTCAACGAGATCACCATTGACAACTATCCTGGCAGGCTTTTTATAACCATCGGTGACGATGGTCCACAGGTCGAAGTCTAGCGACTTGAGATAAAAACTCATCCTAGTTTTCCAATAGGTGTAGTTAGTTCCATCAAATAGGGGAGGCCTATGAGTGGACTGCCCTTCACCGTGATTGGAAATCAAAGATTGTGTGGTTGCCATGGATCAGCTCTAGGATGTTAGTCCTTGTTGAGAGAACCGAGCTCTGATACCAATTGAAGAACAGATGGCAACTCTAGAGGGGGGTGAATAGAGTTTATAGCGATAATAGCCAATTAAAAATTAAACTCTTTCACAAGTAAAACTAATCAGAGTAAATGCGAAAATAAATAAGGAGCAAGAAAGCATACGCAAACACAGCCGATTTTTAATCTAGTTTTCCTCGTGGAGGACTAGTCCAGGCCTGAGAACTCTAGCTCAGGATTAAATCCACTATTTGTGAAATAGTAGTTACACCCCGTGCCTTTTCTTCAGAAGAGTACGTCAACTTCTTACAAAGATCGCAGTGGCGATGCTTGGAATTTTCCAAGCGACTTCTTGAACTCTTGCACAAACTCCTAACTGAAAAATGCTGAGCACTTGAGGCTTAGGGAGCTTGTGGCTAGTAGATGAAGAAGGGTATGGCTTGTATTGAGCTTTAGAGAGAAGAGAAGAGAAGATTGGATGAATGAAAATGAGAGAATTTATGCCATATTTATAGGATACCAGGTAGGCAGAATTCTGGTTGTGATTTTCAAAAATTTGGCCGTTGGACAACTTGCAACCAGCCAACACTAAAAATTAGGGTGCTAATTTTTAGGGGACAGTTCGGCCCGAACTCTGTGTGGAGGCAGAGTTCGGCCCGAACTCTGTCTCCAGAGCACAGAATGGGTCTTTGGTCCAATGGGCTTATTTTGATGTATGTGGAGCTTTTGGATTTTGGGTAGGGTATAGGTTAAGTCTCAGATGCTCAGCACAACTCAGCTTACATAAGTCTAGACTCAATAAAATTATAAAATACAGACTCAAAAATGACTTGCATTTGCAAAATTGAGCTGTCGTCTGACTTGAGCTGGATGTAGTCTTCATGTGTCGTATTGAATTATCACAAGTATTATTTAGTCAATTTTATTAATATTTGGTTGACTGTGACTTTGTGTCAACAGATTGGATGATTGAAAATGAGAGAATTCATGGCCTATTTATAGGATACCAGGTAGGCAGAATTCGGCCAGAATTCTGGTTGGAATTTTCAAAAATTTGGCCATTGGGCAACTTGCAACCAGCCAACCCTAAAAATTAGGGTACTGATTTTTAGGAGGCAGAGTTCGGCCTAAACTCTGTGTGGAGGCAGAGTTCGGCCCGAACTCTGTCTCCAGAGCACAGAATGGATCATGGGTCCAATTGGCTTATTTGGATATGTGTGGAGCTATAGGATTTTGGGTATGGGTATAGGCTAAGTCTCAGATGCTCAGTACAGCTCAGTTTACATAAGTCTAGACTCAATAAAATTGTAAAAATACAGACTCAAAATAACTTGCATTGCAAATCCGAGCTGTCGTCTGACTTGTACTGGATGTAGTCTTCATGTGTCGTATTGAATTAACACAAGTATCATGTAGTCAATTCTATCAATATTTGGTTGACTGTGATTTTGTGTCAACAATCTCCCCCATATTGATAATTGACAAAATGATAGTTGTATATTCAATATTCATACCAGGACACATTATATAGAAGTGGTATAGCTCCCCCGTAAGCAGTGTCGAGCTATATAGAAGTGGTATAGCTCCCCCGTAAGCAGTGCCGAGCTAGCAATAGCTCCCCCGTAAACATTGCTTTCAATCCTGTTGGCCTGATAAAAATATTCTCCCCAAAGCACAGATACAGATACAAAAAGAATATAGAATATACCAAAATTTCTTCCCCTTTTGGCATTTAGCAATAAACCATAAAAAAATAAGAACTGGCAAGCACACCAAAAGGTAATAGATGAAACTGCATAGATACTGATAAAACTACTGAATGTCTCAAAAGTCACACATAATAATAAGTCAAATACAATCAAAGTGCATAAAAGCAACTAAAATCCAAAGTGCATAAAAACATAAGCTATGATTCTCAGTAGCAGCAGCAAGTAGAAGTCCATATCCATCATCGAGCTCGTGAAGGCCCAGCGTCGTCGGATGGATCAGTGAAGGAATGACGAGGGTCCACGAAGGCCGCATCCGGATCCAAGTAGCGAATAACCCAAGGGTCATCGATACGATACCCTTCACGACCAGGGTCCCGCTCCATAGGGATAGGCATAGAAGGATGGTGAGACATGGAGTACCGAATATCGTGCAGTGAGTTGCTAATGGCACTCATCTGCAAGGTAGTCCGGTAGTCAAGCTGAGTCCAGTGATCATCCTCCAAGGTGAAACGATCACGGAGCATAGTCTGGAGGACTCGAGAGTGGCAGGAGGAGAAGGAGGATCCTGTCCCAAAGGAGGGGCATCTGGCTCATCGTCAGAGTGCTCGGACACAACAGGTGAGCTAACTGCTGCCTGAAGTCTCCGTGCCTTAGAGAGGAAGGCAGGGGCAGGTAAGAACTGGCACTCATCAAGAGGTATGCGAAAAGCACGAAAGACCATAGGAAGATACAAAGCATAAACCAAGGATCTTGGTTTTTTCCTAGAATTAATCATCCAGTCCATCATGGTACGTGGAAGATTAAATGGTACATGAAAGTGGAGGTGATATAAGGCCGAGATTTCAAAGTAGGTGACTTCATCGGTGGATCCCGCTTTGGGCAAAATAGTGTTAAAGATAATCCGATGAAGTTCATAAAAAAGGGATTGAGATACTTGGCCAAAAGCTTGCGAGGACGTGTGTTAGGGGTACACAAGTCGTCCTTGAAGCTTTCAAGTGAAGACCCATCGGGAAATTGAAACGATCGAGCTTCAACAAGCTTTTCCCATGAGTTTGGCTCTTGGAGTTCAAGGTGTTCGGCCAAATCGAAACCATCAAACGAGATGTCAATGCCCGCAACCCGTGAGTAAATATGTGTATCATCATGAGTTAGGTTGCAGTAGAACATTTGAATAGTATTACGATATATGACCGAGTTGGTTGTGACAAGTTCGTCAAGGCAAAGATCATGAAAAAGTGAATCATATTGAGAAAAAATAGTAAAATTGATAGGATGACCCGCAAACACCAAACGTGTCCAAAAATCACTAAACCATTCATTTGACGCGTCAAGTGATACAAATATTCGATCGTCAAATATGTTTGGGTCAAGTGGACGAGGCGGGTTGAACAATGGGTGGATAGGTGGTTGTTGTTCAATGGGCGGTTCAATACGAGGAGGAGCATTCGAAGAGGACGCTCCCTCGGTTCGAAATCTCTTACCGCGATTGAACAATCGTGGAGCCATGAAAAATAATTAAGACAATTGAGAAAAAATTGAGATAAAGAGAAGTGTTGAGATATACCTCAATGTGATGAAGAACAATGAAGGAGAATGGTGAAGGAAGCCTTCTCCTTGAGTTTGGAGAATAGATAAGCTCTAGAGAGGAAGAACTAGGGTTAGGGTTTGAGAAAAATATGTTTGGAGAAGTGGAAAAGGTGGCAATGGAGGAGAGGGAAGAGGAGAGCCCGAATATATGTGAAAGGGTTCCAATGGTCGGAACAAATATGGGCTATTGGATCAACTTATGATCAGCGGCTGAGGCTGCTCCCAGTTCTGGGACAGTCAGGCCGAATTCGGCCCGAACTCTGTATAAGGCAGAGTTCGGCCCGAATTCCGGATCCTGGAAACAGAACAGAAATCAGGCTGAAAAATGATTAAGTTGAACAATGATTAAGTGAGAGAGACCAAAGGAAAAGTACATATACAAGGTTGAGAAAAAAAATCTAAATTGAAAAAAATTCCAAAAAGTTGATTTCGAAGCAAAGTGAAGTTGAAAAATCTGTATTTCAGCATGTGATAAATAAAAATGAACCATGTAATAAACAAGGAATTATGCCATAATTCAATATTTTGAAGCTGCCATGGGTTAGCTGCAGGGGCCGGATCCCAGCTAGCGGTAGTCCTGAGGACTAGTGCACCGTGTCGCTTAGGCTTTTACGCCTTTTTGTCAGAAGGGCCCTTTCGGCTTGTACCCATAGCAATTTCATCATAAAAAAATCAAGACATACTCGATATTTATGCAGGTTTATTTTAATTAATAACAGCTTCGTCCAAAATTCCAAGTTCACGACAGAGAAAATTGAAGCGCTCTTCGGATAATAGTTTTGTAAAGAAATCTGCTAGCTGATGATCAGTGTCAATAAATTCTAAATAAATAGTGCCATTTTGTTGATGATCACGCAAAAAGTGGTGACGTATTTCTATGTGTTTCGTGCATGAGTGCCATATGGGGTTCTTAGTGAGATTTATAGCACTAGTGTTGTCACAAAAGATTGGAATGTGCATAAAAGATAAGTTGTAGTCTTCAAGGGTTTGCTTCATCTACAGAATTTGTGCACAACAACGCCCAGCTACGATGTATTCAGCTTCTATTGTGGATAGTGTGACAGAATTTTGCTTCTTGCTAAACCAAGAGACTAAAGCCTTTCCTAATAAATGACACATACTGCTCGTACTTTTACGGTCGACCTTGTATCCGGCGAAATTAGCATCAGAGTAACCGATGAGGTCAAATGATGTTGACTTGGGATACCATAGGCCCACTGTAACCGTACCCTTAAGGTATCGAAAGATACGCTTAACAGCAGTCATGTGTGATTCCTTTGGATTTGCTTGATATCTAGCACACAGGCACACGCTAAACATAATATCAGGACGACTAGCAGTTAAATAGAGTAGACTGCCTATCATATCTCGATACTTACGTTGATCCATGGGTTTGTCGCTTTCATCTGGTTCTAGTTTAGTTGAAGTAGCCATTGGAGTGCTGATTGGTTTGACGTTGCCAAGGTCGAATTTCTTCAGCATGTCCTTTGTATACTTTGACTGACAGATGAAAGTTCCATTTGACATTTGTTTGACTTGCAGTCCAAGAAAGTAGTTGAGCTCCCCCATCATGCTCATCTCAAACTCGGTCTACATACACTTGGCAAAATCTTGACAGAGGGTTTCATCAGTAGAACCAAATATAATATCATCTATGTATATTTGCACTAAGAGAATAGTGTCTTTGAAAGATTTTATGAAAAGTGTGGTGTCAATTTTCCCTTTTGAAAAACCTTTCTCAAGAAAGAAATTGCTTAGCCGTTCATACCAAGCTCTGGGGGCTTGTTTGAGGCCATATAGCGCTTTCTTTAGCTTGAAAACATGGTCGAAAAATTTGTGATTTTCAAAACCAGGGGGTTGTTTTACATAAACTTCCTCCTTATAAATCTATTCAAGAAAGCACTTTTAACATCCATTTGAAATAATTTGAAAATTAAAAATTTGTAAATGCACAAAGCATCCGAATGGATTCTAATCTCGCAACAGGAGCATACTTCTCATCGTAGTCGATACCTTCCTCTTGGTTGTATCCTTGGGCTACTAGACGAGCTTTGTTGCGTGTAACTGAACTATCTTTATTTACTTTATTTCTAAAAACCCATTTAGTACCAATAATCGAGTGATTTGCCGGTCTAGGAACGAGTTCCCATACTTGGCTCCTTTCGAATTGGTTGAGTTCTTCTTGCATAGCAAAAATCCAAAATTCATCATTAAAAACTTCTAAAATGTTTTTTGGCTCAATTTGTGAAATAAAGACAGTGCTAGCAATAGAGTCTCTTAATGATGATCTAGTAGTTACTCCACGTGAAACCTCACCTATTACCAAATTTTTTGGATGTGACGGCTTGAAAGAGAATTTCTTTGGCAAGCCCTCCAGAGAGTTGGTTTCGGTGGTAGTATTCATTGGAGTAGAAGTTGATGGCTCAACATCATCATCAAGAGTAGCTGCTGCACTGTTATCTTCATCAAAAGTCACATTGGTAGACTCTTCTACAATTAATGAGCGTTTGTTAAATACTCTATATCCCTTGCCCTTGGCAGCATAGCCAAGGAAAATACCATCATCAGGTTTGGTATCAAATTTGTCTAAGTTGTCTTTGGTGTTAAGGATAAAACATCTACAACCAAAAACTCTAAAATAAGAAACATTTGGGGTTCTTCCAAACCAAAGCTCATAGGGTGTTTTCTTCGTAATAGGACGAATAAGCACCATATTTAAAATGTGGCATGCTGTACTGACAGCTTCAGCCCAAAAGTATTTCGGAAGTGAAAACTTATTCAACATGACTCTACCCATAACGCCAAGAGTCCTATTCTTCCGCTCCACAACACCATTTTGTTGAGGAGTTCTTGGACAAGAAAACTCATGATCAAAATCATTAGAATCACAAAACTTTTCAAAATCAGTATTTTCGAATTCACCTCCATGATCACTTCGGATTCGAGTAATCATGTAGCCTTTTTCGTTTTGAACTTTCTTAACAAAAATCTTGAAAACTGAAATAGCATCACTTTTATTTGTAAGAAAGAAAACCCATGTAAATCTAGAAAAGTCATCAACAATAACAAAAGCATAGAGTTTTCTACCAAGACTGGCTACTCTACTAGGGCCAAATAAATCCATATGAAGTAGTTGCAAAGGTCTAGTAGTACTTACAGAGTTTATGGAATGAAATGAGGACTTGGTTGCCTTATTCAATTCATATTCGGCATATACCGTGTCCTTTTTGAATGTGATGTCGGGCAAGCCTCTAACTAGCTTCTTAGTCGATAGCCTGGATATAGTATCCATGTTTGTATGACCAAGACGCTGGTGCCACAGTTATCTTTCATCCTTATGAGCATATAGGCATCTACCTGCATTGTTAGTATCTCTAGACAGATAGAAAATATAAATATTATCCTCTCTTACCCTTTCAAAAGCAATATCTTCCGTTGACCTATCATAAATAAAACATTTGTTTTGTCCAAAGTTAATGTCATATCCATGGTCAACAAGATGACTAATGCTGAGCAGGTTATGCTTTAACTCGGTCACTAGGCAGACATCCTTTATTACGGGAGAGGGAGGATGACCAATAATACCATTACCTATAATATACCCTATTAGGTTGTTACCGAAGGATACATATCCTTCTCTCTTCATCGATAGTGATGCGAAAAGATTTGCGTCTCCCGTCATATGCCGCGAGCATCCACTATCAAGAATCCACTTACTCTTAGTTGAGGAGGGAAGGTCCACCTACATCAAGAGTAGATGTGACCTTTGGTACCCAAGTTCTTGAGGGTCCTGAAAAGTTAGTTTTCGAAAACCATACATATATCTTTCTATCTACTAATCTTCTAATTCTACATTATGGTGAAATATGTTCATGTAATCCACAATAAGTACATATAGCATTCTTATTTATGTTGGGAGCATGCAGATGATGTCTATGAGTAGAGTGATGTGGAGTAGCATGATGATATGTAGAGTTAGAATGGTGATGATGTCTATATGTAGAGTGATGTGGAGTAGTATGGTGATAATGTCTATATGGAATAGCATGGTGATGATGTCTATATGTAAAGTGATGGTGATTTTGTGAAATATAGTGATGATTGTATCTATATGTAGCATGATAATTCTGTGATATATGAGAATTATTTCTACGTGCATGTGGTTTGTGTGCTTTATGAAAGTATGTGTATATGTAAGCATGATTACGTGCTGCAGGTGGATGACGTGGTTGACTAGTATGAGTAGTGTCATGCTTTGTATGTGTCTCATGTGATTGGGTTTGAGGTTGAGCAACCTGTTTTCCCAATTTAGTCTCTAATTTCTTAGAGACAGCCTGTAGTTCAGTAACCTTAGCATTCAAACCACATATCTTAGTAATAGAAATCTTGTGTCTACTCTTTTCTTCAGCAAGCTCCGTATTGAGTGCTGTGATTTCTTGTGTTTGTTGTTCAATGCATGCTTCGGCATCATATAGGCTTATTTTAAGCTTAGATACCTCATTTGTGACTTTCGTGGGTGAAGTGTCTCTAATGTTATCAAGCAGTAAAGAAAGTCATTGAATTTTGACTTCATGACTTTTGATCTTTTCCTTGGCATGTTTATATTTACCAATGACCTTTTTGTGATCATCAAGTAACTCGGTGAAAGCATCGCCAAGTTCATCAAAAGTGAAATCATCAAGAGTTTCGTTTGATACCTTGTCGGACGTTGCCATTAGGCACACGTTTGCAGCGTCTTGAGGAGAGTCCTTTTCTTCCTCGGAGTCACTAGCTTCGCTTTCATGCCAAATTTTTGTGTTGGCATATTTCTTTGAGGAAGCCTTCTTGTATGGTTTCTCATAGCGGTTGTTCTTCTTTAAGAATGGACAGTCTTTTCGGACGTGTCCCATCTTCTTGCAACCGTAGCATGTTGGCTCTTTTTTGTCATCTTCTTGTGGTTCCTTCTTTCTCCGGTTGAAGCGAAGGAATTTCTTGAAGTTGCGGACAATGAGAGCTTAATCATCACCTTCCGAGTTGTCGTCATCCGTCTCTTCGGAGTCAGTCCTTCGTCGGTAAGCTTTGAGGGCGATCTCTTTAGCCTTAGGAGCAGGCTCTTCGAAGTCCTTGAGGTCAAGCTCATGAGTCATCAGCTTTTCCATCAAGGTCTCCATGGACATAGTTCTGAGATTATTTCCTTCTATGATGGCTGTCACCTTAGGGTTCCAAATCTTTGGTAGCCCCCTAAGTAGCTTGCGAATCTTCTCGTGATTTGTATATTGTTTGTCGAGCGAAGATAGGGGATTGATGATGTCGAGGAATCTTGTGAACATTTGCGTGATCGTCTCATTTGGCTTCATCTTGAAAGCCTCATATTCTTGAGTGAGACGGCTTATCTTCGATTCCTTGACTTGGGTGGTTCCTTCATGCGTCACTTCTAGAAGTCTCCATACTTCGTAAGAGGTGGTGCATGTTGAGACCCTGTTGAACTCATTCATGTCTATAGCACAGAATAAAGCATTAATAGCTCTCGCGTCGAGACTTGCCTATTTTTTTTCCTCGTCAGAATATTTGTCATGTGGTTTCTCAACGAGATCACCATTGACAACTATCCTGGCGGACTTTTTGTAACCATCGGTGACGATGGTCCACAAGTCGAAGTCTAGCGACTTGAGATAAAAGCTTATCCTTGTTTTCCAATAGGTGTAGTTAGTTCTATCAAATAGGGGAGGCCTATGAGTGGACTGCCCTTCACCGTGATTGGAAATCAAGGATTGTGTGGTTGCCATGGATCAGCTCTAGGATGTTAGTCCTTGTTGAGAGAACAGAGCTCTGATACCAATTGAAGAACAGATGGCAACTCTAGAGGGGGATGAATAGAGTTTATAACGATAATAACCAATTAAAAAATTAAACTCTTTCACAAGCTGAAAGTAATCAGAGTAAATGCGGAAATAAATAAGGAGCAAGAAAGCATACGCAAACACAGCCGATTTTTAACCTGGTTTCCCTCGTGGAGGACTAGTCCAGGCCTGAGAACTCTAGCTCAGGATTAAATCCACTATTTATGAAATAGTAGTTACACCCCGTGCCTTTTCTTCAGAAGAGCACGTCAACTTCTTACAAAGATCGCAGTGGCGATGCTTGAAATTTTCCAAGCGACTTCTTAAACTCTTGTACAAACTCCTGACTGAAAAGTACTGAGCACTTGAGGCTTAGGGAGCTTGTGGCTAGTAGATGAAGAAGGGTATGGCTTGTATGGAGCTATAGAGAGAAGATTGGATGATTGAAAATAAAAGAATTCATGGCCTATTTATAGGATATCAGGTAGGCAGAATTCGGCCAGAATTCTGGTTGGAATTTTCAAAAATTTGGCCGTTGGACAACTTGCAACCAGCCAACCCTAAAAATTATGGTGCTGATTTATAGGAGGCAGAGTTCGGCCCGAACTCTGTGTGGAGGCAGAGTTCGGCCCGAACTCTGTCTCCAGAGCACAGAATGGGTCATGGGTCCAATTGGCTTATTTGGATATGTGTGGAGCTATAGGATTTTAGGTATGGGTATAGGCTAAGTCTCAGATGCTCAGTACAGCTCAGTTTACATAAGTCTAGACTCAATAAAATTGTAAAAATACAGACTTAAAATAACTTGCATTATAAATCCGAGCTGTCGTCTGACTTGTACTGGATGTAGTCTTCATGTGTCGTATTGAATTAACACAAGTATCATGTAGTCAATTCTATCAATATTTAGTTGACTGTGATTTTGTGTCAACACAATCATAGCAGCCAACGCTGTCGACTATGCTAAGAAGTGCCATGCTTGCCAACTCCATGCCGACTTCATCCATACACCATCGGAACCACTACATCCTACGGTCGCCTCTTGGCCCTTCGAAGCTTGGGGCATGGACATTGTAGGACCTATCCTTCATTGAGGGGACACCGCTTCATCCTGGCTATCACTGACTACTTCTCCAAATGGGCGGAAGCAGTCCCACTGGCGGAAGTGAAAAGCTCTAGGGTGATCAGCTTCATCAAGCATCATGTCATATACCGTTTTGGGGTACCCCATAGGATTATCCATGACAACGATCCACAGTTCATCAGCCATGTGTTCAGCAGATTCTGTGACAAGAATCGCATTCAGAACGTGGCATCAATCGCCTACAATCCGGCAACAAACAGATTGGCCGAGGCTTTTAACAAGACTATCGTCAGGCTACTCAAAAAGGTCGTGTCATCCAACAAACGCAACTGGGACGAGAAGCTCGGCGAATGCCTCTGGGCCTACCGCACAACGGTACGGACCCCGACAGGCAACACTCTATTCTCCTTGGTCTACGGGAGCGAAGCGGTACTGCCTCTCGAGATCCAGATACCCTCACTCCGTGTAGCCATCACAAATCAACTCACAGAAGAAGACAATCAACGTCGCCGTCTGCGAGAATTGGAGGCACTTGACGAAAAATGTCTCCTAGCTCAACAGTGCATCAAACTCTATCAAGCCCGCATATCACAGGCTTTTAACAAGAAGGTTAAGCAGAGGACTTTCTAAGTAGGCGACCGGGTTCTAGCAGTCAGGAGGCCGATGGTGTTGACTCACAAGACACCAGAAAAGTTTGAACCCAAGTGGGAGGGACCTTTCATCATAGAGACGGTGTACTCAAACGGTACTTACCGCCTCGCCAAACCCAATGGGGACTTATTTATAATGCCCATCAATGGCAAGTTCCTAAAGAAGTACTACTCTTGACATCCTTCAGACATGTACTTCTATCTCCACCCAATAAGGGAGTTTGTGGACCCAATCATCAGGGCTCACGTATATCTCCCACAAAATCTTACGCTTCTGGAACCCAGCTGTTCCGTGGCGTTCTATCTTCCAGTAGAAGGATAACCACGTCCATATTACCTCTGAGTTGCTCCTCTACGCCCTACAAAGCGAAATCCTATGCTCCATAAGACTACGCTACCCACCATGTTTACCATGTCCACATTACCTCTGAGTAAACGTCCCGTACAGACAACTCCTGCGTTGTCATACATTGATCGCAGAACTTCCATGTCCACATTACCTCTGAGTAGTTCCGCGTACCCCCAGAGTCATTCCCTACCACGTCTATATTTTCTATTAAAATCTTTTGATTACAAATTTCAATTACAAACAGAACAGTGTTACAATGTAGGACTTAGACGTAGTCCTAGGAGTACACTTTTGTTTATCTGGGTCCCTTGTGTCGATGGAACGAGTGGTAATGCGTTGACTCCATTGACGATCTGACGACGGTTCTCGGTTTTCTGAAGGTCTGAGTTGCTCTGGGTGCCGAAGCTTGCGGAGAGGAAGAAGACGTTGAGTGTTTGTATCTGCCTCTCTGTATATGTATATCGGTGGTTGTGTGATGAGTGTGTGTAAGAAGGAAGTGATCCCTCTATTTATAGCTTTGCAGGCTGGTTGCTCATGCGTATATGTAGGATGCGCTTGTACGCGGGGTCGCCACGTGGTGGTTGCTGATGGAGTCACATGGGCGATGCGCTCTGATTGAGGAGTTGAACCCTTCATGTTGCCTTTGTGGGCTGCGGCCGAGCTGACACTTAGCAATAGATAGGATCTTTTAGTTGCTGAGATCTTGGGTGATTAGCACCCCTTCGTAGGCTGAATTGAGTCAAAGGACACGTGTCGTAGGTCCATGGCTCAAAGATCTCAGAATTGGTGGGGAGTGATCTGATAGGATGCGCCT
Source organism: Iris pallida (assembly GCA_029216955.1). NCBI lineage: Eukaryota > Viridiplantae > Streptophyta > Magnoliopsida > Asparagales > Iridaceae > Iris > Iris pallida. Next base: position 17,591,419 of record JANAVB010013200.1, read on the forward strand.
GGGATTGGGCGCATGAGGAGACTTTGGCTCGTAACCTTTAGGAGTCACGAACCAGTCGGGGCGCATGGCTTTTGAGGCGCATGCGGGGCTTCAGCAGTGACTTTACTTCTGTCTTTAGGGATCAGAAAAAAGTCTAAGGCGCACGGCTTTTGAGGCACATGCAGAGATTTGGGCGCATGGCTGCGGAGGCGCATGCGAAATGGTTGGGCGGCCACGTGGCTTATAACCACCGGAGGAAAGTAATGATGATGCTGACGTCGGCGACGCTTCGTCTTCTGAAAAAGTTGTCAACTGTTCAGTCTTCGGAGGACGTGCTGCCAACTCTGTCAGACTTCGGCATTTAATGTTCTTTGACAGGTGATGGGCTATTGAGTGGGCGCATCGATCGGCGTTCCCCTAGGCGCATGGGGACGCATGGGGGCGCATCCTTATGAGGCGCTTGGAGCTGATAGACACGTCTGTATGATGCGCGGTCTGACCGGCGCATCCGCTTTGTATGACACGTCTTGATTGGTTCGACTGTTACGTTCTTCGAGTGCTTTAAATAGTCGTTTTTGACTTGGCTGAATTCAAAGCGTCAGGTTCATCATCATTAATGCAAATTCATTGCACGGGATTCGGAGAGCCAGCCACTTGGCACATGGGTTTGATTTGCCCGGCCTATAAATAGTGGCATGGAGAGAGTTTGCTTCTCGTTCTCTCACGTCCTCCCGAAATAAACTTGTTTGCCCGAGCATATTCTGTTGACGAGATGCTCCCGAGGGTGAAGATGTGACGCACTGTCTTCATTGATACACTTGAAGGTGACTGTTACATCCAAAAGTCGGAGTCGAGGGCTTCCGAGGCAGGTGGAAGGTGCCTGTTGCATCCAAAGATCGGGATGCTCAAGCCTCATCTCCGTTATGCTGGAAGAGCCGCAGATCAGAATTGCGGTGCTCCGATCATCTTCCTTGGGGTTTGAGAGAGCTCCTCCTCCCGCTAGAGTGGGTGTTGCCCATTCTAGTTGGGTTGAAAGCTGCCCCTTTAGCCGTAGGTTGATTTGCGGTGCTCTTCTCTTCCTTGGTTTGGATAGCTCTTCCTCCAGCTAGAGGGTTGATTGCCACCCTCGTTCTACTCAATAAATGCTTCATTAGTTGAAGTATTTGATGGCACATATGCTGACACTTCATGATGCGCCTGACAGGGACGCTGAAGGGCGGCACATAACTGAGCTACTGAAGGGATGCGCCTGGCTGAGAGTGCATGGCAAGATACGCCTGTTTGAGAGCACATGGCGAGATGCGCCTGTTTGAGAGCGCATGGTGGTTGTTGTGCCTAGCTGTAGACTTAGGGTCTTTTCTTTGTAGAAATTCTCCTTTGTATAGCTCTTTTTAGACATGTAATAGACTTTTATATGAAATAAAAATCCTCTTTTAATGTCTATATTTTTGTTTTGCTGTGCCAAGTACTTCATCTGAGCTTCCTGGCGCATGTAATGTTTGGCGCATAGGATTTCTGGTCCTGAAATTCCATGCTTCTACAAGACCCCCTTCAAAGTTTTCAAAACTTTTTGCCAAGTTTTGGAATACTTTGAATAAGAAGCATGGTGGCATTTTCAACGGGGCGCATGATTGTTCGGGCGCATGATTACTCCGCGCATCAGTGATGGGGCACATGCTCCTCTCAGTAAATGCAAATGATAAAGCTTCGATAACCAAGAAGATTAATGATGATCTTTTTGGATTTATTTGCAGTTTCATCGGTTCACGCGTTCGACTGGGCCTATAAATAGGCGTGAGATGGGGAGAGAGAGAGTTCTTCCTCTCTTTGCTTTCTTCTTTTTTTTAGAGTTCTTCTTTTGAAAAACCCTAACTTTCTTCTTGCAAGAAATGGCTCCCAAGACTCCTCGCGGCGGTGTTGGCCGAGGACGAGGCAAAGGAAAAGAGCCTGTAGAGGCTGCCGCGGATGATGTCCCCCGGCCGCCCGTCGACGTTCGGCCGGCGGTGATTGGTGGGTTTCATCATCCTTTACCATATCTTTTTGTACCATTTTTAGAACTCACATACGCCGACGTACATGGACCTTGAGTCCTGATGATGTGCTGAGGTTTTTCTGCCGACGCGCATGGGTTTAAACTCTGATGATGCGCCGAAGCTCCACTGCTAACGCGCATGGGTTTAGACACTGATGATGCGCCGAAGCTCCACTGCTGATGCACATGGGTTTAGACCCTGATGATGCGTCGAAGCTCCACTGCTGACGCACATGGGTTTAGACCCTGATAATGCGCCGAAGCTCCACTGCTGACGCACATGGGTTTAGACCCTGATGATGCGCCGAAGCTCCACTGCTGACGCGTATGGGTTTAGACCCTGATGATGCGCCGAAGCTTCTTTTTAGATGCGCCTGAGCCTTATGCACTTTTGATGAGAACGTGGCTCAGATTCTTTTGTTGTTTCTAACATCTCTGAATCTTTGCCTTTTTTTGTTGACCACCAGTGTCGATGTTGTCCCGCTCTTGAATGAAGTGCTTCTGGACGCTGCCCTCTGTCAGATGGGGGTGGATTATAATGAGGAGGTGATAAACCCTGCCCAAGCTGCCATTATGCTGGATCAGCCTTCCGAAAAAATGACTCAAATCCGGGAACAACAGCATGGTTTCCTCCAACGGATGATGGAGTGTGGCATTTTGATATCTGCCACTTCTGATAATGTGACTTTCTTGAAGCCTGAGTTCCTGTTTGGGGACCGCCTTACTTCTATTGAAGCAAAGGTGTTAAAGGTCAAGGAAGATTGGTTCTTTACAGCAAAGGGGGTGCATATGACTGTTAAGCAACTTGAGCGTCAATGGCCTTTGACGGCTTTCTGTCGTCTTGCTTCCAAGAGGAGGATGTCTTGGGAGCTAACCCCATCTCAGGGGGGAGCGGTGGCAGGCATCATCAAGATCGACTCTACCTCCGATCAGAGGGATACTTTGGCCGCCGTGCGGGCTGGGCCTTCTTTCACCTGGCAGACTCTACGTCCTGGGAGCATTTACAGTGACGTTTCCATCAACACATTTGCTTTTACCGCTTCGACTTTTGCAAATTGTATGATGTTGTTGGAGCGATCGTACCCGAAAGGTGAATTTCGGGTAGAGGGTTGGTGTAACTATGTTTCCAAATGGGACAAGCTGACACTCTGGATTCTGTCGCAGTTTCGAACCGAACTCCGAGGATTGGGCTGACTGCCGCAATCCGTGCTACTCAGGCAGGCGTTGACATCAACCGGCATATGTTCCTCGTGCTTCTGGAGATGTTTAACACCCAGACCGGGACTTTTTACTCCGATGGGGGAGCTGGGACTCGCACTTCATGAAATGTACGAAGTGTCAAAGCTCCCTTGGGGATCAGAACCTTACGAGGAATACTTCCCGACTAACGAGGAGTTCCAAGTCCTGGGGGACAAAGCAGAGGAGATGATGGTCGTCTTCAAAGAAGTGGCGAGTCATCATTATTATATGCAGAAGAGGGATAAGGGCGGGTCACAGCCTCATGTGACCGCTTGGAAAGATTACGTCTTTAAGCAAGACAAGGAGGATCCCTCTCAGTTTACCACTCCGCCAGCGCTTTCCAGTAGCGTGGTGATCTCCGAAATGAACAGGTTATGTAAGAAGAATCCCCGGGAAAACGAGGACCGACAGTCGGACGAGCGCTCCTATAGCTGTTTCTGGCACCTTACTCATCGGATGTCATCAAAAGCAGTGTTAGCTGCGTATCTGATAATTTGGCTTCGGGATTATGTCTTCTCGGACGGGACAGGCTCTGTGGAGAGGGTGACCCGGAACCTAATCCTGCCAGCTGTGAAGTTGGTTTTTGGCCGTCGCCTGGCTCTACTCCCCGCAATGGTGTGTAACCTGCTGCAAGGTTTACGAGAATTTGCACGAAATGTGGTTCATGAACGAGGTAGATATGACATCTTCCCCCGTGCCGATCTGCCATTTCATTATTTGATGGGGTGGTTAATTTTACACCATCCTAATATGATGAGTCCGGGCTCGGAAGAAGACCACAGGGCCGGAGATGCATTCCTCCGCCATTTCCACCAGAGGAGATAGTCGCATACTGGTGTTCCTGTTTGCAGGAAAGTTGTATCCCACCTTCAGGGGTGGGAGATCACCAAAGTTGGTCCCATCTTTTTAGGTTTTGAGGCCAACGAAGACTTAATGGATTCGGGTAAAGATGCCACCACTCTGCCTCCATGGGAATTTTGCTGGTTTCAAAGTATCCGGCCGTCCCATCTGGTGTACCGGAATAGGAACCAGTGTTACTTGGAACCGTATTTGCCGAGCCGTTTTGCACGACAATTCGACTATGCTCAGTTGATGTTGGATAACCCCAGTATTAACCTGGGGTATACTGGAAATTTGCTGGATGGTGCACGAGCTTGGCATTATTACAATGCCGGATGTACCGGAGCTCGCTTTACGCTGCCTGTTCAGAATCCGCGGCCGCCGATTCTTTTCTCGGCCGCCAAATTTTACTGTGTCATGAACGCCGTGCCCTCCGGATATGATCGGGAAACCAGTTTCATTGTCGGCACCCAGTTAGGGGTGACTGAGAACATACTGGCGAAGGCTCGATCGTACCGTCCGCTAGAGGTGGGTTATCGAGGTACCCCTGCCGTATCCATGGGGGGTCAGGCAGAGCCCTCGATCGATCAACCGAAAAGACGTGCTGATACCGAGGCTGGCTCTTCTGCGCCAAAAAGGCAGAAGAAGGCATTGTCACCGACAGTGTCATCAGACTCAGCACCTGCGAAAGTAAGGATGTCCCATATAGTCTGGTTAGGTTCGACATCTTGTGACCTATGCTTTCTTTTTTTGTAGGAGCCGCTAAAAAGGAGACCCCGTACTCCAAGATCTGGTGCCAGCAAACCAAAGGAGGTGGCTGGCTCATCTGAAGAGCGCATTCTGCCGATTGTGATGTCTCTTGTGGAGGAGAACCCGGACGATATCGTTGTTGTGGAGATTCCAGTATCTCCAGATTATGTTGGGAGGGAAGCTGAGGATGTAGCAGTTCCCGAGATGGTGCAAGCCGCCATGGGGGCCTTGGACATTGAGGGTCCAGCAGAGACAGGGCTTGAGGAAGTGGAGTGGAGTTCGTCGTCTTCAGATGACGTTCCTCCAGAGATGCAAGAGCCTGTTGCGGGGGCAACAAACGTGATTGAAACAGAGGAGAGGGTTGATTCTCCTCCTTGTCATGATGAGGGGAGGTCGGCTGCAGCGTTGCCGAGCCCTACCCCAGACTCAGCAGCGGAGGCTGAGGTGGCTGCCGACCGGGAGGTAGCGACAGATTCTATCTCTGCGGAGGGATTTGATGGTGAAAATGACACTCGTCCGCCGATCCTGACTCCAAGGGAGCCGAGTCAGAAAACAAGTACTGATCTTGCTGCTCTGTCGGAGGGGGAATGTCCCGTACGGCCTGCTGATAGAGTGCTGGGGACGGATGCGGTAGCCCCTGACGTCGGTGGTCCTTCCAAGCTTGAGAAGGGTAAGGGTTTGCTGGAACCCTTTGTTGCTCCTTCTACTTGGGGTACGATATCGACGCCTCTCTCGGCTCCTTCTGTTCTTTTGGCTCCTTGGGCTAGTAGTCAAGCCCCTGTTGAGGAAGAGTCCGTTGATGTCGAGGTTTCAGCCTCGCAGATTGACGTTGGCGGGCCTTCTTCCGGTCCGCTGTCTAGAGCAGCTCCTCCAACTCCTGCTATGACGCCGCAGGTGCTGGCGGATGCAGATGAGTATGTGAAGTTTATTAATGAGGCGGTGTATAAGATGCTGCAGAGGGGTGTATCGGCAGTGATGGATGCCAATGGGAGTTTTGCGATGGCAAAAACCCTGACACTCCCTCACATCAGTTTAATACGTTCCCACCAGGGCCATGATCATATGGCCGAGATTCTGGAGGCCTCGGTGGCCGAGCTGGACCAGCTGCTTTCCGAGTTTCAGTGTATCCAGCGAAATGATCTCTCCGTCCTGATAAACGCGGAAAAGGAGAAGTTGATCGCTGAGACTGAGTCCTCTTATCAGGCCACCGTGGGTGTCTGGGAACGCGAGGTGGCTGAAACTGAGGCTGCGGTGGAGAGGTTATCTCAGTCCACACAGGAGAAGGTGGAGTTGCGAGCTGCGTTGGACGCTGGTATAGCGGAGGTTGATGCCAAGATTCGCCTCATTGAAGACCAACGGGCCCAAATTTTATTAGATGGTGAGCGAGTCCAGGCTGAACATGTAGCATCTAAGGAGGAGGAAGCAACTTTCACCCGCCGGGCTATTACCCTGGCCCAGCAACGGCAATAGTTGGACGAGAAGCATGAGGATGACACTTCTCCTGAGGCCATAGAAAGGATGCGTCAAGAAGCCGAACGTCGGGTCCTGGCGACCGTAGAGACTCGAGTGGCAGACTTGAAGCGTCGGATTGAAGAGCTTTCGGCCAACCCCGGGAATGTTTAGGGATTGTAATCTCTTCTTTTTGTGTAATTTGCAACTCTTGCTGGGGGTGTAATCCTTTATTTTTGAATAAAGAATACAGAGTTTTTATGGTGTGTTCATTTTTGCTGTCATGAACTTGATGATTTGTGTGGACCTATTATCTTTTGCGCACCATGGGTTTTTAGGTACAGATAATAAGTTTGAGAGAACCGACATGTTTGCTCAGAGGTGATGTGGACGTGACAAATATGGGATCCAAATGATAGAATCTTCCTAGTCAGAGGTGTTATGGACGTGGTAGGAATGACTCTGGGGGATACGCGGAACTACTCAGAGGTAATGTGGACGTGGAAGTTCTGCGATCAATGTACGACAACGCAGGAGTTGTCTGTACGGGATGTTTACTCAGAGGTAATGTGGACGTGGTAAACATGATGGGTAGCGTAGTCTTACGGAGTGTAAGATTCTGCTTTATAGGGTGTAGGGGAACAACACAGAGGTAATGTGGACGTGGTTGTCCTTCTACTGGAGAATGCCACGAAACAGCTGGGTTCCGGAAGCGTAAGATTTTGTGGAAGGGAATTGTATGTGAGCCCTGATGATTGGGTCCACAGACTCCCTTGTTGGGTGAAGATAGAAGTATATTTTTGAAGAATGTCAAGAGTAGTACTTCTTTAGGAACTTGCCGTTGATGGGCATCATGAGCAAGTTTCCATTGGGTTTTACGAGGCGGTAAGCACCGTTCGAGTATACCGTTTCTATGATGAAAGGTCCCTCCCACTTGGGCTCGAACTTTCCTAGTGTCTTTTGAGTCAACACCATCAGCCTCCTGACTGCCAGAACCAGATCGCCTACTTGAAAAGTCTTCTGCTTGACCTTCTTGTTGAAAGCCTGTGATATACGGGCTTGATAGAGTTCGATGCACTGTTGAGCTAGGAGACGTTTTTCGTCAAGTGCCTCCAATTCTCGCAGACGGCGACGTTGATTGTCTTCCTCTGTTAGTTGATTTATGATCGCTATATGGAGCGAGGGTATCTGGATCTCGAGAGGCAGTACCGCTTCGCTCCCGTAGACTAGGGAGAATGGTGTGTTGCCCGTCGTGGTCCGTACCGTTGTACGGTAGGCCCAAAGGCATTCGCCGAGATTTTCGTCCCAGTCGCATTTGTTGGATGACACAACCTTTTTGAGTAGCCTGACGATCGTCTTGTTGAATGCTTCGGCCAATCTGTTTGCTGCCGGATTGTAGGCGGTTGATGCCATGTTTTGAATGCGATTCTTGTCTCAGAATTTGTTGAAAACATGGCTGATAAACTGAGGACTGTTATCATGGATAATCCTCCGAAGTACCCCGAAACGGTAGATGATATGGTACTTGATGAAGCTGACCACCCGGGAGCTCTTCACTTCCGCCAGTGGAACTGCTTCTGCCCATTTTGAGAAGTAGTCGGTGATGGCTAGGATGAAGCGGTGTCCCCTTGATGAAGGAGGGGTGATCGGTCCTACAATGTCCATGTCCCAGGCTTCAAAGGGCCAGGAGGCGACCGTAGGATGTAGTGGTTCTGACGGTGTAGGATGAAGTCAGCGTGAAGCTGGCACACATGGCACTTTTTAGCATAGTCGACAGCGTCGGCTGCCATGGTTGGCCAGTAGTAGCCCATGCGTCGCAGTCGATCCTGCAACTTAGGGCCAGGTTGATGGGCTCCGCAGGTTCCGTCGTGAGCTTCTCGAAGAGCTTCGGCTGCCTCTTCGTTGGATAAACATCGAAGGAGATGTCCATCGTAGGAGCATCGGTACAGCATTTTAGTAGCTGTATCGTAATAGAATCGAAGGGAACGCCTCCTGACTGAGACGGCTTCTTTCGGGTCCTCTGGGAGAATTTCGTAGACAGCAAAGTCGATGAACGGGAACCTCTAGTCTCGGACATTAACACCAGCACTTGTTGTCATGGCATGGGAAATTTGTGAGCATAGGTTGTTTTTAGGACAGACCAAGTCTCGACCAACTACCGTGAAGTAGTATTAAGTCCCGAGGGGTGCTGCCAATGAGGCTGCGAGGCCAGCCAGAGCGTCAGCCTCCAAATTTTGTAAATGAGGTACATGTTCGATGAAGAACTTGGTGAAGGTTGAAATGATGTTCAATGCAACTTTATGGTAAGGAATCAGATCTTCATGGCGAACTTCGTATTGCCCACTGACCTGGTTAACGACGAGTTTTGAGTCACCGTAGGCTTCCAGATGATCCACCCCCAGCTGTTGCGCCAGCTGGAGTCCCATGATGAGAGCGTAGTACTCGGCAACATTGTTGGAGCACGGCTTCGAAAGGGAGTAGGCACGCTGTATGACCAGCTGATCGGGGGAGACTACGACTACCCCCACTCCTGCAATAATTTGGCCTTTGGGGCCTGTTCTTGAAGTTCCATCGAAAAACATCCACCAGACGGAGCTTTCTTCGGTGACGTTTGATTCTTGGACCTCATCCTGGATGTCTTCATAGAGTCTTGAGGACTCTGGGATGGGGTGTACAGCTAAAAAGTCGGCCAGAGTCTGACCCTTAACGACTTTTTGTGGAACGAACATCATATTGTATGGCGTTAGCAGGATCGTCCATGTAGCTAGCCGAGAGTTTAATGACCCTGGCTTTATCATGAGAACTCTGAGTGGATTGACTCGGGAGATGACATGAATTGTCTGGCCCGAGACATAATGGCGAGTCTTCTGGATGGCAAATACCAAAGCCAAACACACTTTTTCAACGGGGTTGTACCGGTGTTCGGCCCCGATCAGTGTTCTACTAAGGTAGTAGATAGCTTGCTCATAGCCTGTATCGCTGTTCTGAGCCAGCAGAGCGCCGAGGAATGATCCATGGCACGGACGTAGAGGAGAAAAGGTTTGCCAGCGACGGATGCCACCAGGACTGGCGGGCTCGTCAAGTAAGCCTTGATATCGTCGAAAGCTTTTTGGCATTCCTCTGTCCAGATGTAAGATACTTCCTTCTTCATGAGCTGGGTGAAGGGTTAACATTTTTCTGAAAGGTTTGTTATAAACCTCCGGATGTATGCCAGACGCCCCTGCAGGCCTCGAAGTTCTCGGAGGTTCTTCGGAGGGTTCATGTCAAGGATGGCTTTGGTCTTCTCGGGATCGACATGAATGCCTTTCGTCGTGATAATGAAGCCCAAGAACTTTCTGCTAAAACCCCAAGGAATGATCTAGCGGGGTTCATCTTGAGTTGATGTGCTCGCATGAGATCGAAGACTGTCTTAAGGTCTTGTAGGTGATCTCCGTTGAGACGGCTCTTGACTGCGATGTCATCAACATAGCATTTGACTGTCTTGTAAAGATGCTAACGGAAGATGGTGCTCATAGCTCATTGGTATGTCGCACCGGCGTTCTTCAAGTCGAAGGGCATCACTGTGTAGAAGAAAACCTCCTTCGGAGTCCTGAATGACGTGTGTTTTGTGTCATCGGGGAAAATCTTAATCTGGTTGTAGCCCGAATACCCGTCCATGAAAGACATGCGTTCGAAGCCACATGTGTTGTCGATCATCACGTCGGTGATTGGAAGCAAAAATTCGTCCTTCGGGCAAGCAGTGTTGAGATCCCTGAAGTCGATACAGACTCGTATCTTCACATTCTTCTTGGTGACAGGGACGACGTTGGCCACCCAATCCGGGAGTTGTTCTTCATGGATAAATCCGATGGTCAGGAGTTTGTCTACTTCCTGATCGATAGCGTTCATGATGTCAAGACGAAAACGTCGCTGTTGTTGTTTTATAGGCTTGGCATCAGGTAAGATGTTAAGCCTATGCATCGCGATCTGGGGAACAAGTCCCGGCATATCTTCGTAGCCAGGCAAAGACATCTATATATTCTTTAGCCAGTTAGATTAAAGATTCCCGGTCTTCTCTTTTTAAGCTTTTGCTGATGAAGATGGGTTTGGAAGAAGATCCATCCCCAAGGTCGATCTGCTCGACTTCGTCTTCGGTAGGGGGTTCGCGTAATTCAAAATGAGACTCCCACTGTTCTCCTAGGCGTTGAGTCCAGGGTTCTTCTTTGAAGAATTCTGGCATTTGGTCTTCGCCTTCATCTTCTTGAGGTTGTGCAGATGTCACATTGGTTGATAGCATTTTCATGAAGACTGAGCCGATACTGGTATCGGAATCCCAATTTGATGCTTCGGATGAATGAGAATGTTCTACTTCTTCTGCCTCTGAACTCTCTAGAGTTGACGGCGGCGTGACATAGCCCACCCCCCGTCGAGTTCGATGATAGTAGTCATGCGGCTTTCCTTTAGGTGTTGGAAGCCGGAGAGGAAGACGTCGACCCTTGCCGTAGTTCAGGCCTTTGTTGCTTTTTAGGTCGTAACCCATCTTTTGGATGAGGTACTTTGCCTTGTCCGTGTACCGATAGACTTGTATTCTGCCGGTATCTGGTTCTTGCTCGAGTGGCGGAAGGTCTTGATGACGCTCGACTTTGTCGAAGATGATGGATTTTTCGTCTCGATTCCGCGGTAGGACTACAAAACAGACCCCTTGGGACGGGACTACTCGATTTACAAGATGGACGGTCGTTATTTGTGTTTGCAACGACTGTAGAGCATTATCTAATGTATACATGGTATTCCAATGTGGAAGACTAGAATAATTAAAAGACACTCTATTATTGATGAAATACGAGATTTTGTCCCGCAAGATTATATTGTCCAGAGAGGGTGCATCTACATCAGCAGAGATATATTCCCCTAACTCTTCATCTGTGAGTACTGGGATTGGATCGAGAGAGTCCACTACAGCTTTGATCTTAGGGTCCGAGAGGGCTATGTGGGCCTTCTCCGGAAGATTGGATAAGACAGATGATTGCGGCGATTTGCCCTTAAGACGCACCTTCAGAGGTACCTCAACTGCGCCTTCGGTGATTGGTACCTTCCCCTGTAGTTTTGCCACAAGGGGAGCCGATGTTTGAGGCGGCTTTCCCTTGAGCCGTATCTTCAAGGGGGCTTCAGTAGGTGTTCTACCTGGAGCAGTTGGTGCTTTTTCAGGTAGCTTGATGTTCATAGGAGGCAACGTCTGAGGCGGCTTCCCTTTGAGTCGAATTTTTAAAGGAGCGTCGGGAATCATCTCTGGCTCCATGTCGGGCTCTGCTGCCGTTTCTGCTTCATCGTCAGCATCATTGGCTTCCTCCTCGTCGGGTGACTTGTACAAGGTGGAATCAGTGAAGTAGGCTTCAACCCCTTGAAAGGGTCAATGTCTGCGGACTCCGTCCGGATGATGTCATTGGTGGACACGTATTTCATACATTGGTGGAGTGTGGATGGTACCACCATGTACTCATGCAGCCACGGACGACCCAGTAGGAGGTTGTAGTTGACATCGGCGTCCACGACATAGGAAGTCACCTCGGTTCTAAGGTTACCGATATGACACTTTAGCCGTATTTTGCCCAGCGGCTCGCTTTTGCTAGCATTGAAGCCACTGATTGTTGTGTTGGAAGGCGCCAGTCGGTACATTGGGATCCCCAGAGTTGAGAGCAGCGTCTTCGGAATGATGCTGAGGGAAGACCCCGGATCGATCTGAATCCGTTTCACCTTGACGGAACCGATATACCCTGTATAATACAGCGGCCTGTTGTGTCGATTGTGCTTGAGCAGCATGTCTTGTTGGGTGAAGGTTATGTTGGGGATAACTTCATCCGTATAATGACAGTGCGCATATGTAGTCAGAGTATCCTCAGGCTGCTTGACCTGACTGATGAAGGACTCAGCATCCTTCAGGGCTTCACAGAGAGCTTCACGAGTGTCCTTGGAAAGACGAAGAAGCTCAAACAGAGATAGGCGGGCAGGAGTACTGGCCAGTTGTGCCAGTATGTCGAAGTTGTGGGGCTTGGCTAGCCCCGAAGCATTCTCCTTTCGCAGAGGCTTGTCGAAATGGGCCTCTATATGCTTCTGCTTATTGGCTGCTGGGGGCTTAGATGGGCCCTCTTCCTGGACAGCAGGGACGGTGCAAGGAGGCACCACCTCGACGGCAGCTTCGTCAGGTTGGGCATTCTGATGTGAACGCGTCTGTACAGGAAGTGCCTCTTCCATAGAGGAAGAGACCATGCGGCAAGACTTGATCTCCCTGCCCTTAGTTTTGGAGGCAGTACGTACCTCCGGTTGAGTAACCTCGGAGACGAGATCAGGATGAACCCACAAGACCTCTCCCTGAGATGTGGTGAATGGGATGAGTCCACTCACGTTGTCACGAGTAGGTAGTAAGTTAACCACCTCCATTGTCGCCTTAGGGATGGGGACGACGCCATCTTGTGTTGTGGTTGGCGGCAAGGTGCCAAATTGGAGTGGCACCAGGTTGGCCGAAACCATTTTTTTCTTGTAGTCGACGGAGATAACATCCACATTGATTATGAGCTGGATGTAGTTTTTGAGGACGTAGCAGTCCTTAGTTGGATGTCCGACAAACCGATGGTAGTGACAGTACCTCGGATTGTCTACTTTTCCAACCTCGTCGGGATACTTCGGGTCTGGCAATTTAATCTTGTCACCCTGGTTCAGTATGTCAAAGAGTTGTAGGGTGTCTTAATCGTTGAAAGAATAAACCTCCTTTAGCCTTGGTGCAAGTGGAGGCTTTTGAGTAGGTGCTGATGCACCTTTGGAGGCATTGACAGTCAACGCCTGTTTTCCCTTCGTCTCTCATCCGGGGTTGTTGGCTACAGGCCGTTTCCCCTTGTCCTTAAAGACAGAGAAACTAACTCCTAGAAGGCGAGCATTGGACGCCTTCTTTTCTGCTGCTTCTGCTTCGATGATCAGGAACTCCAGTCGGGAGAAGGAGTAGAGTTGAGCCAGAGTTTGACTACAGCAGCATGTTCATGCTGCAGGAGGAGAGAAGTGCATGTTCTGGCATGCCGGGGGGCAGTCTGAAGCAGGCTTGTCGGAAGCGTTCAATGAATACTCGAACTGTTTCCTTCTCCTTCTGGCGTATCTCTATGAGGGACGCCATTGTCATGTCCTTCCCGCCGTCGTAGAAACGGTCGAGGAAGAGATACGTCAAGTCGTCGAAGGAAGATATGGAGTTATCTGGGAGACTGTAGTACCAGTCGTATGCCACTCCTTTCAGTGCCCCGACAAATATGCTGGTGAGTAGTACATCCTCCTTCGGGAGATGTCCCGTTTGAGACTAGAAGTACGTCAGATAACGACGTGGAGAGTCCTTCCCATCGTTTGGCGTCAGTGTTTGTGGTTTATACTTAGGAGGATAAACCACTTTGTTCCATTCAAGGGGATAAGGTTGGGGGATCCCTATCTTTTGGCGCTCCTCTTGTCTATCCTTGGACTCAAAGCGCTCGCGCAAGTCCCTGATCATCTCGACCACGTCTTCCGTGGAGCTGGGAGTCGGGGAAGGTGGTACCGCCTGGAGTTGAGCATTTGAGGGCTCCGACGTCCATGGTGCCTCGCGACGATCTGTATCCAAGGATACCCGTTGAAGGGGTACGCTTGATTCTCCATTGGCCCCTGGGTCAGGACCAGTAGACGGTGCCCTAGCCAAAGCTGACCGTATCTCAAACACTGCTTGAGTCAGTGTTTGCATGGAGACAGAGAGGGTTTTGAGTCCTCCCTCCAAGGTATCCATGCGCTGGACGAGGTCTGCTGGCGGCGCATCAGGCTCGGCATCACCCCCAGTCATGTGTACTGTCATGATACGGCTGGAGTTGGATGGATCAGTTGAGGCTTCGCTTTCGGCCTCGTTCTCTTGTAGAAGAGAAACTTCTTCCGGAGCCTCGTCTTGGCTACCCCCAGCTACATTCTGGAGGACATCCTCGACTTAAGGAGTATCCGCAAGGGCCTGATTACCCCCAGTTCTATCTTGGAGGACTTCTTCGTCTTCGAGACGCGGGTCCACAGGGGCCAGACTACCCCCAGCTACGTCCGGGAGGTTGACTTCGTCTCCAGAATGAAGATCCACCCCAGCTGTGCTCTGGAGGACATCTTCGTCTTCAGAAAGAGGATCAACAAGGGCTTGACTACCCCCAGCTTCCTCCAAGATCTTCTTTCTCCCCCGAGTGCCTTCAAACACTCCGGAGGACGGGACAGTTGTCTTGGTTTTCCTCGGTTGGCTCTTGGACGAGGACGAGGAATTGCCAGTCGCCTTTCGGATTGACGAGGAGTTAGAGATTACGTTGCATGAAGCAACCTTTAGTTCTGGCTCCTCTTTTATTGACACCTTCTTCCCGAGGCGACGTCAGAGGGGTGTTGATGATTGCAGCCGCTGGAACACCGACTATCTTGGTGGAACTGCTACCTTGCAACAGCAGTTGATGGTGACTATACCTTCTTCCCGAGGCGACGTCAGAGGGGCACATTGTGCTTGTCAGTCGACTCTCCTGATCGGCGTTTGTGAGTGATCACGTTACGCAGATCGTTGGAGAAGAGTGCCACCTTCGCACCTCCATCAGGCGCATGGCAAGGCCAAGCGCCGGGGTGGTCAAGTGAATGCTGCGCCCCCAGATCCAACACCAAACAGGCGCTCAGATCAGTAGTGGGGGAACAACATTTACAGTAACTTGAACGAACCTCAGACGCACAACCAGTGGAGGCGCGGGAGTTCAAGACCACAGTTTGCCTTGCTCGACTTGGTTACGAACGCAATAGATGCGCCCAAGTGAGACAAGGACTTTGAAGGTCGACTCATTTTCGGCGCAGAAGCACCCGAGTCGACCTTATACAGCTTACCATCAGCAGCGCGCATGATTGTGAGGGCATGCGTCTGATTTGCTGCCGGCATAGCACGTTTGAGGCGCATGGCCCGTGCTACCTTGGAATTCTTCGTACCAGCCCACTGGGGCGCATAGTACTCAGAGTCCAAATTCTTTTCGCCACTACAGCGAGTGAGTCTGTCAAAGACAGAGACCTTCTGTGGCGCATCAGAGGTGATGCGTGGGGCATTAGCTGCGCCCCTGCTCCGTCGACGCATCTTCCTCGCCTGAGAGGGAGATGGCTGGAGAATGTTGTCAGCCGCATGTTTTCCCGAGAGATGCGCTGCAACGGTGGGCGCATCTTGGTTGCTGAAGACGTCAGCAGGAAGAAAAGGCTGCATTGGCGTATCCCCTTCGGTGGTGGTGCCAGAGGCGTCGACCTTGCGCACCCAGACTTGGCGAATCTTCTTCGGCTTCGGCAGCCGCTTCGAAGGACTCGCACTGCCTTCATAGATGAACTACTCATACGCCTGTTGTTTGAGCTGTACGACCAGCGTCTTGTGGGAGGATCCCACCTTCACGTCGTCGGATTACGACACAGCTTTCTCGGTGGAGGAGAAAGAGGTCCCCAGCAGAGTCGCCAGCTTGTTTGCCATTAAAATCTTTTGATTACAAATTTCAATTACAAACAGAACAGTGTTACAATGTAGGACTTAGACGTAGTCCTAGGAGTACACTTTTGTTTATCTGGGTCCCTTGTGCCGATGGAGCGAGTGGTAATGCGTTGACTCCGTTGACGATCTGACGACGGTTCTCGGTTCTCTGAAGGTCTGAGTTGCTCTGGGTACCAGAGCTTGCGGAGAGGAAGAAGACGTTGAGTGTCTGTATCTGCATCTCTCGGGAAGAAGTGTCATCCTCATACTACTCGTCCAACTGTTGCCGCTGCTGAGCCAGGAAAAGAGGCTGGCGGGTGAAAGCCGCTTCCTCCTCCTTAGATGCTATATGTTCAGCCTGGACTCGCTTAGCATCTAACAAGAGTTGGGCCCGCTGGTCTTCAAGGAGGCGAATCTTGGCATTAACCTCCGCTATACTAGCGTCCAATGCGACTCGCAACTCCACCTTCTCCTGTACGGACTGAGATAGCCTCTCCACCGCAGCCTCAGTTTCGGCCACCTCGCGCTCCCAGACAGCCACGGTGGCCTGATAAGATGACTCAGTTTCAGCGATCAACTTCTCTTTTTCCGCATCTATCGGGACGGAGAGATCATTTCGCTGGATACACTGAAACTCGGAAAGCAGCTGGTCAAGCTCGGCCACCGATGCCTCCAGAATCACGGCCATATGATCATGGCCCTGGTGGGAACGTATCAGACTGATGTGAGGGAGCGCCAGGGTTTTTGCCGTCGTAATACTCCCATTGGCATTCATCACTGCCGTTATGCCCCTCTGCAGCATCTTGTATATCGCCTCAACGATAAACTTCACGTACTCATCCGCATCCGCCGGCACTTGCGGCGTCATAGCAGGAGTTGGAGGAGCTGCTCTAGATGGTGGACCGGAAGAAGACCCGCCGGCTTCAATCTGCGAGACTGAGACCTCGGCATCAATAGACTCTCCCTCGACAGGGGCTTGAACTTCGCCACTGGCCCGAGGAGCCAAAAGAACGGAAGGAGCCGAGAGAGGCGTCGATATCGTACCCAGGTAGAAGGAGCAACAGAGGGTTCCAGCAAACCCTTACCCTTCTCAAGCTCGGAGGGACCACCGACATCAGGGGCTATCCCATCTGTCCCAAACGCATTATCAGCAGGCCGTATGGGACCCTCCTCCTCTGGCAAAATAGCAAGGTCGACACTTGTTTCCTGACTCGGCTCCCCTGGAGTGAGGCTTGGCGGACGAATCTCACCTTCCTCATCGGATCCCTCCACGGGGATAGAATTTGTCGCTGCCTCCTGGTCGGCAGCCACCTCAGCTTCCGCTGCAGAATCTACAGTAGGGCTCGGCAATGCTGCAGCCGACCTCCCACATCATGACAAGAAGGGGAATCAGCCCTCTCTTCTGCTTCAATCATGTCTGTTGCTCCTGCAACAGGCTCACTCTTCTCTGGAGGAACGTCATCTGAAGACAACGAACCCTCCTCCTCTTTCTCATCTGGAAGCCCCTTATCTGCTGGGTCCTCAATGTCAGAGGCCCCCACGGTGGTTGGCACCATCCCGGAAACCGCGTCAACCTCAGCTTCCCTTCCAACATAATCGGGAGATACTGGAATCTCCACAGCAACGACATCGTCCGGGTTCTCCTCCACGGAAGACATCACAATCGGCAGAATGTGCTCTTTAGATGAGCCTGCCACCTCCTTTGGTCTGCTGGCACCCGATTTTGGAGTACGGGGTCTCCTTTTTAGCGGCTCCTACAAAAAGAAAGCATATGTCACAAGAAATGTTGAAGCTAACCAGACTATGAGGAACAACTTACCTCCACTGGAGCTGAGTCTGTTGACACTGTCGGTGACAATGCCTTCTTCTGCCTCTTTGGCGCAGAAGAGCCAGCCTCTGCATCAGCACGTCTTTTCGGTTGATCGGCCGAGGGCTCTGCTTGACCCCCCGTGGATACGGCAGGGGTACCTCGATAACCCACCTCTGGCGGACGGTACGATCGAGCTTTCGCCAACATGTTCCCGGTCGCCGCTAACTGGGTGCCGACAATGAAACTGGTCTCCCGATCATATTCGGGGGGCACGGCGTTCATAACACAGTAAAATTTGGCGGCCGAGAAAAGAATCGGCGGCCGCGGATTCTGAACAGGAAGCGTAAAGCGAGCTCCCGTACATCCGGCATTGTAGTAATGCCAAGCTCGTGCACCGTCCAACAAACTTCCAGTATACCCCAGGTTAATACTGGGGTTCCCCAACATCAACTGAGCACAGCCGAATTATCGTGCAAGATAGCTCGGCAAATATGGTTCCAGGTAACACTGGTTTCTATTCCGATACACCAGATGGGACGACCGGATACTTTGCAACCAGCGGAATCCCCATGGAGGCAGAGTGGTGGCATCTTCACCCGAATCCGTTAAATCTTCGCTGGCCTCAAAACCCAAGAAGACGGGACCAACTTTGGTGATCTTCTACCCCTGAAGGTGGGATAAAACTTTTTTGCAAATAGGAACACCAGTATGCAACCAGCTCCTCTGGTGGAAACAGCGAAGGAATGCATCTCCGGTCCTGTGGTCTTCTTTCGAGCCCGGGCTCATCAGATTGTGATGGTGCAAAATTAACCACCCTATCAAATAATGGAACGGCAGTTCGGCACGAGGAAAGTTGTCATTCCTACCTCGTTCATGAACCATATTTTCCGTAAATTCTCGTAAACCTCGCAGCAGGTTACACACCATTACGGGGAGTAGAGCCGGGCGACGGCCAAAAACTAACTTCACAGCTGGCAGGATTAGGTTCCGGGTCACCCTCTCTACAGAGCCTGACCCGCCCGAAAAGACATAATCTCGAAGCCAAATCATCAGATACGCAGCTAACGGTGCTTTGGACGACATCCGATGAGTAAGGTGCCAGAAACAGCTATAGGAGCGTTTGTCCGACTGCCGGTCCTCATTTTCCCGGGGACTCTTCTCACTTAACCTGTTCATTTCGGAGATCACCACGCTACTGGAAAGCGCTGGCGGAGTGGTAAACTGAGAGGGATCCTCCTTGTCTTGCTTAAAGACGTAATCTCTCCAAGCGGTCACATGAGGCTGTGACCCGCCCTTATCCCTCTTCTGTATATAATAATGATGACTCGCCACTTCCTTGAAGACGACCATCATCTCCTCTGCCTTGTCCCCCAGGACTTGGAACTCCTCGTTGGTCGGAAAGTATTCCTCATAAGGTTCTGATCCCCAAGGGAGCCTTGACACTTCGTACATTTCATGAAGTGCGAGTCCCAGCTCCCCCACCGGAGTGAAGAAAGTCCTGGTCTGGGTGTTAAACATCTCCAGAAGTGTGAGGAACATATGCCTGTTGATGTCGACGCCTGCCTGGGTAGCACGGATTACAGCAGTTAGCCCAATCTCTCGGAGTTCAGTTCGAAACCGCGTCAGAACCCAGAGTGTCAACTTATCCCACTTGGAAACATAGTGACACAAACCCTCTACCCGAAATTCACCTTTCGGGTACGACAGCTCCAACAACAGCATACGATTTACAAAAGTCGAAGCGCCAAAAGCAAATGTGTTGATGGAAACGTCACTATAAATGCTCCCATGACGCAGAGTCTGCCAGGTGAAAGAAGGCCCAGCTTGTACGACGGCCAAAGTATCCTTCTGATCGGAGGTAGCGTCGATCTTGATGGTGCCTGCCACCGCTCCCCCCTGAGATGGGGTTAACTCCCAAGACATCCTCCTCTTGGAAGCAAGACGATTGAAAGCCGTCAAAGGCCATTGACGCTCAAGTTGCTTAACAGTCATATGCACCCCCCTTGATGTAAAGAACCAATCATCCTTGACCTTTAACACCTTTGCTTCAACAGAAGTAAGGCAGTCCCCAAACAGGAACTCAGGCTTCAAGAAAGTCACATTATCAGAAGTGGCAGATGTCAAAATGCCGCGCTCCATCATCCGTTGGAGGAACCCATGCTGTTGTTCCCGGATTTGAATCATTCTTTTGGGAGGCTGATCCAGCATAATGGCAGCTTGGACAGGGTGTATCATCTCCTCATTATAATCCACTCCCATCTGACAGAGGGCAGCGTCCAGAAGCACTTCATTCAAGAGCGGGACAGTCATCGATACTGGTGGTCAGCAAAAGAAGGCAAAGATTCAGATATATAGTAAAAGAATCTGAGATACGTTCTTATCAGGAGCGCATAACCTGAACCAAGGTTCAAGCACACCTAAAAAGAAGCTTCGGTGCATCGTCAGGGTCTAAACCCATGTGCGTCAGCAGTGAAGCTTCGGCGCATCATCAGGGTCTAAACCATTGTGCGTCAACAGTGAAGCTTCGGCGCATCATCAGGGTCTAAACCCATGCGCGTCAGCGTTGAAGCCTCGGCGCATCATCTGGATCTAAACCCATGCACGTCAGCAGTGAAGCTTCGGTGCATCATCAGGGTTTAAACCCATGTGCGTCGGCGAAAAAGCTTCAGCACATCATCAGGACTCAGGGTCCATGTGCGTCGGCATATGTGACTTCTAACCCACCAATCACCGTCGGCCGAACATCGACGGGTGTCCGGGGGACATCATCTGCAGCAGCCTCCACAGGCTCTTTCCCTTTGTCTCGTCCCCGGCCAGCACCGCCGCGAGGAGTCTTGGAGGCCATTTCGTGAAAGGAGAAAGTTAGGGTTTTTCGAAAGAAGAACTCTAAAAGAGAAAGGAAAGAGAGGAAGAACTCTCTCTCTCTATCAGACGCCTATTTATAGGCTTAGTCGTACGCGTGAACCGATGAAGTGTGACATCAGCCACCGTCTCGGGTTCTGTGAAGTGATAACTGCAAATAAATCTAAAAAGATCATCATTAATCTTCTTGGTTATCGAAGCGTTATCATTTGCATTAATTGAAAGGAACATGCGCCTCATCACTGATACGCGAAGGAATCATGCGCCCGAACAGTCATGCGCCTCGTTGAAGACACCACCATGCTTCTTATTCAAAGTATTCCAAAATTTGGTAAAAAGTTTTGAAAACTTTGAAGGGGGTCTTGTAGAAGCATGGAATTTCAAGACCAGAAATCCTATGCGCCTAACATTACATGCGCTAGGGAGCTCGGATGAAGTACTCGGCACAGCAAATAACAAAAGCATAGACATTAAAAGAAGGTTTTTATTTCATATAAAAGTCTATTACATGTCTAAAAAAGAGCTGTACAAAGGAGAAATTCTACAAAGAAAAGACCCTAAGTCTACAGCTAGGTGCAGCAACCGCCATGCGCTCTCAGCTTGGCACATCACTTCAGCATCTCAGTTTGGCGCATCACTTCAGCGCCTCAGCCAAGCGCATCCCTTCAGCAGCTCAGTTATGTGCCGCCCTTCAGCGTCTCAGTCAGGCGCATCATGAAGTCTCAGCATATGCGCCATCAAATGCTTCGACTAATGAAGCATTTATTGAGCAGAACGAGGGTAGGCAATCAACCCTCTAGCGGGAGGAAGAGCTCTCCGCAGTCGATCCACGGCAAAAGGAGGCTTTCAACACAACCAGAATGGGCAACACCCACTCTGACAGAGGAAAGAGCCTCCAAAGCCGGGGTACCGCAATTCCGATCTGCGGCTCTTCCAGCATAACGGAGACGGGGCTCGAGCATCCCGATCTTTGCATTCAGCAGGCACCTTCCGCCTGCCTCAGAAGCCCTCGACTCTGACTTTTGGATGTAACAGTCACCTTCAAGTGCATCAATGAAGACATTGTGTCGCATCTTCACCCTCAGGAGCATCTCGTCAACAGAATGTGCTCGAGCAAAATTTCGGGAGGACGTGGGAGAACGAGAAGCAAACTCTCTCCTTGCCACAATTTATAGGCCGGGCAAATCAAACCCATGCGCCAAGTCGCGGGCTCTCCGAATCCCGTGCAATGAATTTGCATTAATGGTGATGAACCTGACGCTTCGAATTCAGCCAAGTCAAAAACAGCTATTTAAAGCACTCGAAGAAAGTAACAGTCGGGCCAATAAAAATGTGTCATACAAACGGATGCGCCGGCCAGACCGCGCATCATACTGATGCGCCCATCAGCACCAAGCGCCTTACGAGGATGTGCCCCATGCGTCCCCATGCGCCTAGTGGAACGCAGATCGACGTGCCCACTCAACAGCCCATCACTTGTCAAAGAATATTAAATGCTGAAGTCTGACAGAGTTGGCAGCACGTCCCCCGAGGACTGAACAGTTGACAGCTTTTTCAGAAGACGAAGCGTCGCCGACGTCAGCATCATCATTACTTTCCTCCAGCGGCCACGAGCCACGTGGCCGCCCAACCATTTTGCATGTGCCTCCGCAGCCATGCGCCCAAACCTTTGCATGCGCCTTAAAAGCCGTGCGCCTCAGACTTCTCTGATCCCTAAAGACAGAAGTCAAGTCACTACTGAAGCCCTGCATGTGCCTCAAAAGCCGTACGTCCAGACTGGCTCGTGACTCCTAAAAGTTACAAGCCAATGTCTCCTCATGCGTCCAATCCCAGGCGCATCCTATCAGACCACTCTCCACCAAATCCGAGATCTTTGAGCCATGGACCTACGACACGTGTCCTTTGACTCGATTCAGCCTATAAAGGGGTGCTAATCGCCCAAGATCTCAGCAACTGAAAGATCCTCTCCATCGCTACGTGTCAGCTCGGCCATAGCCCACAAATGCAACAGGAAGGGTTCAACTCCTCAATCAAAGTGCATCGCCCATGCGCCTCCATCAGCAATCACCACGTGGCGTCCCCACGTACGGGCGCATCCTACATATGCGCGCATGAGCAGCCAGCCTGCAAAACTATAAATAGAGGGATCATTTCCTTCTTACACACACAGATAAGAATACACAGAGACAGACCTACAAGCACCCACACAGAGAGGCAGATACAGACACTCAACGTCTTCTTCCTCTCCGCAAGCTCCAGTACCCAGAGCAACTCAGACCTTCAGAGAACCGAGAACCATCGTCAGATCGTTAACGGAGTCAACGCATTACTACTCGCTCTATCGACACAGGGACCCAGGTAAACAAAAGTATTCTCCTAGGACTACATCTAAGTCCTACATTATAACACTGTTCTGTTTGTAATTGAAATTGCAATCAAAAGATTTTAATGGCAAACAACGACGACGTCCGAAAATGAGAGCGTTTATCACTTCGAACAATTCACGCAAAATAGTTCACAAGCTGAACAAAGAAGCGTGAAAAAAGCGTGGGAATGATTTTGTGACAACATAGCAGCTGAAATGTGGTATGACTACTGCCAGGGAAAGGGTACCTAACCTGTCCCTATACTTTTGTTTTTGGGAAGTGTACATTAATTCATTTTGGTACACTTTAGGTCCTGTTGTTGGGGGGAACTCTTTTGCCAGGGATATGTAATTATCATGGGATGTCTTTAATGACTTTTTTGGTCTGTTATGTCTGCAAGTATTCAATATTTCAGTATGTTCTATTTTCTGGTTTGCAAGTGCATTATTTTTTGTGCTGTTTTCAGGTGAAATGGGAGATAATTTTGGAAAACATGGTAATAGCCCCTTTGCCCCTCCAAAGCTAAGGCGTGCTTCTTTTGGTAAAGAAACAACAAGCCTTCAACAGGGAACCACATCGACCTTTTCACCTAGTAATTCCCTACCAAATGTGAACTGGAGTCTATCGGTAGATCCTTATTTGGATTCATATTCATATATCCAAAGTGAATGATCTAATCCGAAAAGGGAATTTAAAGAGGTGGTTGCAACATCTCCTTCTAAGAAGAATAATTCAAAGAAGGGTAGTCAAATCAACAAACGTTGGCACCAATCTCATACCGATTTGCTTCTGAGCGTTCTTTGTGATGAGACAAACAATTGTGGTAAGCCGAACAAAACCTTCAAAAAAAGTTCTTTGGAAAGGGGGGCTGGTGTTGTGAATGAAAGGTTTGGTGAGAGTTACACGTGGATAAATGTCCAAAATCACCTTAGAGTGCAAAAGGGTAAATGGTTGGACATTTTAAAGGCGAAGGACATGTCAGGGACGGGATGGGATGAAGATAGCAAGACTATAACTTTGGATGAAGAAACCTATAACGATCTTGATAAGGTAATTGTGGCATGACTTGCTAGTACTATAGTTACTTTTACAACTTATGTGTATTTTTCTACTTGTAGCTTATACTAATGTGTATTTTCATTGTCTATATAGGCTAAATCAAGATTGTGTCTATACATCAACAAATCCATACGAAACTATAATTTGTTTAGGGTGGTTTATGGGGATGACCATGCAACTGGTAGTCAGTCTAGATCCTGTTATGACCAATATTGTGTTAATGAGAAGGATGTTGTTAATTTGGATGATGTGAATGAGGACCCTGTAGGTGAGAACAGGGAACCTAGCAAGTCTTCAATCCCAAGTAAGACAACAAGTAAATCAAAAAGCGCCCAATCACCTGGTTTTAAGCGTCGTAGAGATGCGGTGGAGGAGTACATGCCTAACTTGGTAAACTCTTTGACCGTAATTGGTCAAGCTCTAGATTCTGCGTTTGGGGGGGGGTCATGTTGAAAAAGTGGGTAGTAAAGTATGGGATCTAGTGGAGTGTTATGAAGAAGATGTCATCAACGCTGCTTACGATTTTCTTATTCAAAATCTGGGTGAGGCTAAAAGATTTGTAGGTTTGCCTCTAGCACAACGCAGCAAGTGGCTGGAGGGTTTCAAATCCAGGAGGTTGTCCCCACCAAATCAGGACTAATTCCACCAGCTAGCCAAATGATGGCTCATTTTGTTAATGCAGTTTAGTATTTCTGCAAATTTGTGTAACTATTTGTACTATCGACATGAAGACAGTTAAGAAAAGACCATTACGGCTGATCTTTGTAATATTTTGATGCAAGAACACTTGCACTGTCTGCCCCTCTAAAACATTGGGCAGCTAGTAGCTTGTGAAATGTGTAATACTTAGACATGTTGCAGCCATGTACAACACCATGGCTTACTATATTTCATATATTTCCTGTTAACTGACGTGTTGTTTTTAAGGTTTTTTGTCCTGCTGAATACATGTTTTCGTAAGTTTTTCTTTTAAGCTATTTTTGTTGTCTTGTTGTTGGGTTTGCCTTGCTGTTTCAGGTCTTACTAAGTTCTGTTTTTTTTAAGTTTGATGGCTTTGCCTTGTTGTTACCCTATTCTTTTATCTACCCTATTTTGCTATTTCTGTTATTTCAGCTTGCATTCGTCCTATTCTTTTATCTGCTATTTCTGCCCTATTTTGCTTTACAGCCTACCGGTAGACCATGTCTTACTACGTCGTTCTGATGGGAAGAGTGCCTGGGATTTATACCAATTGGCCTGAATGCTACAATCAAGTTCATGGTTTTAAGGGTGCTTGCTACTTCAAGTGTCAAGATCGGTCGGAGGCTTTTGGATACTTCCAAAAGTCAGAACACTTGCATACCATAGCAAAGTCGTCCTCTGTACATAATGTCCATCTCTTCAGTATGCTTCATGTCTGCACTTTTTCTTTGTGATTTTTCTAGTATTTGTGTTTTATATGTTTGTCGTCTAGAATCTTAACTATGGCACTCTCATGAGGGTGAACTAATCGTATGTTGTACATATTTTTCTTTTTTCCTTGTCTACTCAATTTATGCATTATATTTGCAGACTGATGTGGAAACCAATATTATGCTTTTGGTATTTTAGCTCTTTTCTTTGTTTTCTTCCAATTTTCTGTCTTGTATATGTTTTTGTCTATCTTCCTTCTGCCTTTCTTTCATATTCAGTTTCGGGTTGGAGTTTCTTTGCAGTATACTATCCTGCCTTTCTTTCATATTCAGTTTATGTTTTCTTTTCTAGGCTGTGATGAAGGGGGAAATATGATGTTTTTGGTATTTTACCAAACTTTTAGTGGGCATGGTAGCATTCCTCGTCGTGTGTGATGGGTTGAAGAGGTATCTCCTTAGTACTTTGCATGGGTCACTGCGATACTAAGGTATGATGCATTCCTCATCATGCTTCGATGGGTTGAAGAGGTAACCATTCTTGCTGGATGAAAACAAACTCCAATCTCTGAGCCTTTATTTTCACAGATATCTATTCTGTATGAGCTTCTTTGGATGTAAAAATATATATTCTGTTTCAGCTTCTTTGGATGTAAAAATAATTACTCTGGACAATTTGTACAGATAAATTTTCATGTATTGCGGACATTTTGAAAAAAATACTTATCTGTACACCCCCCCAGGCGATTTCGGCCCTGTATTGTGGACATTTTGTACAGATTTTGTATTGTGGAGATTTGGTACAGATAATTTTGGCTGGTATTGTGGACATTTTTGCTGTATTGGCCTGCAGTCAACATGTGTATGCCTGGACAATATGTATGCCTGGATAATATGTATGCCTGCAGTCAACATTTTTGCTGTATTGGCCTGCAGACAACATTTTGTACAGATTTTTTCTTTAGAGTCTGCACAAGGATTCATGTCCAATTTGGCTTGGACATTTTGCTCTTGCTATTGCCTGGACAATATGTATGCCTGGACAATATGTATGTGCTTCAAGGATTCATGTCCAATATGTATGTCTTCAACCTATATCGGGCTACAATTTGTCTGGACATTTTGCTCTTGCTATTGCCTGGACATTTTGCTCTCGGTTTTGCCTGGATGTTTTGCTTCATTACTGGACATTTTGCTTCACGTCCAATTTGGTTTGTGTGTTTTACATGTTTGTCTTCAACTTTCACTTTATTATTTTTGCCTGGGCATTTTCCTCTCGGCATACATGTTTCATTTCTAATTTTGGTACCAGTTTTATGAAAATTTCCAGCAAAAGAGAGGCAGGTAAGATCACCATATTCATAATGTGGTGATGCTATCAACTTCCATGTTGGTTAGCCAAACAACGGAATTGGAAAAATCTCTCTTTCTATGTCAAATACCGGTGTGTTACCAAACAATAGAAGTGGAAGAACTATACTTTCCAAATCAACTTCATGGGTCAGCCAAACATATTTTTGAGATTTCAAAATTCAGGAACTCAACTCAGTTCACCTGAATTGTATTTTACTTTCCACTATCAACCCACTTCAAAGTTACCAAACAGTAAAATTGAGCGGACCGCGTAAAAGAGCAATAAATATCATGGACAACAAGCAACTATGATTTGTATGTCAAACAAAAACAAGGAATTATAATCTCGTGAATGCTTAGATGATGAGGATGAAAACATTGACAAATATGGGTACCACGACTGTCAACATGAAGCCATGACCTCCATGCTTGCACTGATAGCTAAGAAGGTGCGTATAATAAAATATGCAAAAACAATTATCTAGACACTATATTTTCTATGTATATGTAAGTGATAATTGGATATACAATACATACTGACAACACTTCTCCCACAAAAGGGATGAAGTAAATAGCAAGAATACGTATGTACTGTGATAAGTGATAACATATAAAATTAAGGTTTTTTCTAAGGGCACCACCAAGTTTACTTAGGGGCAGCCCAAGCAGGTAAAACTTTTGCTGGGGGACACCCACAATTTGTTTGGGGCAGCCCAAAAATTAGGGCAGAGGGAGGGGAGCGAGCGGACGGCGGAGGCGCCAAGCGTGGCGGGAGAAGGCCTGCTGTGGAGGTGATCTTGATTGGGGGCGGCGGGGGCGATGAAGGGAGTCTCCTGCTGGAGCTTGCGAAGGAGGAGGAGGGCATCCGAGTTGTCGGGGTCGAAGGAGAGGAGGGAGCGGACGTCATGGAGGGCGAGGTCGGGACGGCGGAGGGCGTCGAGGGCGCGGGGGAAGCGGGGCTGGGACTGGAGGGTAAGCGAGCACTCGGCGGCGACGGCCTCGTGGTCGACGGGGCGGAGGGAGAGGAGGCACGCCGCGCAGTTGCTGTGGAAGAGGGCGCGCTCGGCGTGGCCGCGCGGGAGGAGCTTCAGGCCGAGCTCGTACTGACGGAGGGCTCCGCTGGCGAGCGAGGGTGTCTTCGTCGACGCGGACTGCAGCTAAGTTGGCAGTCCTCCTTTATGTTAGGACTGCCAACAAAGTGGCAGTCCGCCTTTATGTGAGGACTGCCAACTTGCTGGCAGTCCTAGAACTGCCACTAAGTTGGCAGTCCCACTTGCTGGAAAAAATTGGGTTGTCCCCAAGTAAAAAAATGAGTGGCAAACTTGTAACTTTTTTTGAACATTTTAGGGTTGTCCCCAAGTAAAAAGTGTGGTGCCTTTAGAAAAAACCAAAATTAATGGCATCAGCACATGGTTTCTTGAACCTTTTGAACGGAAAATGCACATACTTTTGCAATTTGCTCATGAAATACTGAAAGGAGTTGAGCTATCCAACTTTTAACTAAACATGAAAAAAAAATTATCATCTAGCATGTACACCACAAAAGAAACAAAATTAAAAATTAGAACAGGAGAAAGGTCTGAGTAACAATCTAACATCAAAGTAAACATATGTAAATTCTTCAATCATTTGTATATTTGTTATCAATTAATTGTGCATATCATGGTTTTTTAGTCCTGCGGAATCTAACCTTCTAACTGTGATGTTTGCAGTATACAACAATGTTTTAAAAATCGTTAAAAATCGAACCCGAGAATGAAAACCATAATTTTTCTAATATTTGTAGGTCATAATGTTTATTGTACCCCTCTGTAAATTCTCTCTCCACGTATCAACTAACAAAAATGTTTAGTAAGGTACAAAATTATAAATATAAATCTGCTTGATCTCAACTAGCTATTTATATTTTTATCAAGAATCTAAGATACAGATATTTTCCATATTGGGTTTTATATTACCCAGTTCCCAAAGGTAAGTTGGGAATCCACAATATCTTGGACCGCACAACCGTCACATATTTTTGAAGGTTACCAATTTAAATCAAATCATTAAGAGAACCAATCGTTCAGTTGTATAGTTGTCACAGTTTTTGGAAGAAAGAAAGGCAACCTTCCTTTCAATTCCAGGCATGCTGCAGACACGTTTTAACAAGCTCCTAATAGACTTAACTTTCAAACTAATGTCAATTACCTAGCAACGCAGCATGGATACTCCAATACTGGTGCCATATTTTAGCGTGTCAGAATCGGATACATATTGCAAACGGTTTGGACAAACCAACACATACTAGGATAAGCCAAAACTAGTGTCATATTTGTGTCACATTTCGGTATCGTATTTGTATTCGTATAACAGTCACCTACTAATAATTCAAATTTCACCTCAACCAGAACATCTGCTTCTCAATGTTTAAGAAATTAAACACGCCAACCTCCAATATTGTGCAGCTCAACTTTAATAATATAAAAAACATTATCATATGATGTAGACCATATTAAAATTGGATCTTGGGAACTAGAGTCCAAGTAAGCTAACTAGCTAGATTGGAACTAATAGTCCTAAAATACACGAGAATATCCGAGTAAACTTTATCCCAAGAACCTTGATCAACCTAGGAAGCACGACACAGCAAATTTGTGCGTATAATCCATGTTTGACCAAAATCTAGCACAACATGCACAACATGAATCGGACATCAACGTCACAAAAATGCACAGTGCAAGCAAGATAAACATATATGGGGATGGCGATTTTGCACGTGTTTGTGTGCCTGTTAGTCTTGTTCATCACAAGAGAACTACATTTCAAGACAAGCCAAAAGACAGATTTGCCATAATATTTCCAAATATAGCAAAAACAAAATATATTGATACTTTATCGCGATTCTCAAGTGCGAAGTTTAAATATAAAAATATTGGGCAGTAGTTCTGAGTTCATCTTAATCCTCAGAGAAGGGTATGTTCTCGATATCAAGAACAATAACCTAGATACTCAGGAGTAGTGTATACAGGCAGTTCTTCTGGAAATAAATGAAACAGACGTGCAGACACTTTCTGCAGCCAAATAAAAAGCACTAACGAAGATGTGAGGTCCGAGCTCTCTAGCCTAGTGGTATTAGAGCGGACACCCGGAGGGGCCGGCAAGGTTCGAGCCTCCCAATTGTGTGTGTGAGTGTGATTTCAAAAAAAACGAAGATGTGAGGAGCCAATAAAAATTGAGCATTTGAAATAAGAGCCAAAATTACCCAGTAGTGCCTGGTGACTGGCTGGTAGTTGAATTAACCTATAAACATAGCAGATAAGAGAATAATAACAACAATAGTACCATCTCCATGTTTGGCAGAACGATCCTTTATCCAGCCAGGAAGCAATAAATATGCAGCGTTCTAAATAGCGGCCGCCTAGGCCGCCTAGGGGGTGTTAGGATGTCTCTCTCCACACCATTTTTCAGTAGGTGGAGTAGGTGTTAGTCCCGGGGCTTGATCAAAGATGGTAGACTCGATGGCCGCAAGACCAGTCAGTTTCTTGAAACCAACTCCTCATTGATGATCTACTCGAGTCCCTCTTCACCCTTGACCTTCGTGTCCCACTCAGACACATCATTTTGTGCTCCAATTGATTCGCACAACTTTTTCGACACGTGATCCGATTTTATTTCACTCCACGGCGTCACATTCATCTTCCAACTTGATTTGTGGGTCCCCTGTCGACCAAAACCTGTCAGCCCCAATTATGGACATGGCCCACTTTGAGCCTACTATCCGTCCGTCACTTGTGTCCCATTTATTGGATCCCCATGTGCTACTTATTTGCCCATGATCATCGACGTCTAATTTTAATTCGATTTTTGCACAATGTCCAGTTTTGATCCAATCCGGCTTCACCGAGTCCAGTCCAGCTTTGTGCTACCCTCCATCATGACACCCTCCTATTTATTGCCCAAAAAAATCAAGTAATCTCCTACATATTTTTTTATATTTTTTGGATATTTCTATTTATTTAATTCCCATTGGAATTGGCCATATTTCCCTCTAATTTATTCCTAGCCTTTTGATCATCCTAACTAATCCTCACCATCAATTTCCTTACATGGAAACTTTTCCTCACTCCCATAATTC
This sequence comes from Iris pallida, assembly GCA_029216955.1. Classification (NCBI taxonomy): domain Eukaryota; kingdom Viridiplantae; phylum Streptophyta; class Magnoliopsida; order Asparagales; family Iridaceae; genus Iris; species Iris pallida. The sequence goes on from JANAVB010013200.1 coordinate 17,622,150, forward strand.
AGCCGGCCCTAGTTTCTAGGTGGGACAACTATTCTACCTCTCTCTCTTATCCTCTCCTTCTCTCTCTCTACAATTAATTACAGCAACAACAAAACCATGCACAGCCATCCCAACTATTCTAGGTGGGACAACTATTCTACCTCTCTCTCTTATCCTCTCCTTCACCTCCCTGGCCATGGTCGGAGTTCCGACCACCCCCTGGCCAGCTCCGCCGCCCTCGGCCTACTCCTTCCTCCATTCTCCTCCTCCCGCACCACCTCTTCACATCCATCACTACCACCTCAAAACCACCATGGCAGCCACCACCACTTCATCTCTACAAAGCCGCCCTCCACATCACCATCCCTGCCACCACCTCACCGCGGGCCACGCCGCCACTTCGCCGTGGTTAGGCCGACGTCCCCGGCAGCGCGCAACTGTGCAACCGCGCACAGCACAGCAGTTCATGGCGCACAGGCGCGCACGCACGCGCGCGCGCGGGCCGCCGTCGTGCGCCGCCGTGCGGGCCGCCGTGGACCTCTGGCCATGCGCCGAGCTCAGGCGAGCCTCCCCCTAACGGCCACCGTCCTCCGGGATGCGCCGTCGAGGCGATTCGTGCGTTTTGCGCGACGTCCCGTCGTGACGAGCTCGGAAACGACGCTGAAATCGTGTCCCGTCGCAGCGACTTCGTGTACGTTTTCCCGAAAATCCGACCGTTGGATCGGTGATTTCTTCACTCCGTCGCAATCTCGGTATATCCACCTTCGCTCATGTCAATTTTCGTCCGTTAATTTTATCGTTTGATACATGAAAACCGGCCACCAAGTTGACCGTTTAAATTGTATTAAATGTGGACAGTTTCGCGGGGCCAACTTCGTCAGCTTGTATCTCCTCCACCGCAGCTCCATTTGGCGTGCTACTATATCCAGTGCGAAGCTGGTATAACTCTCTTGCTACCCCTTCAGTTTCGTTTCATTGTGAGCTTGTTTGATTGGTTGAATTCGACGCCAAAGTTGGCCGTCCGAATTCGTAATTTCCAACTTGTAAAATTCCATTTTTGAGCATGGGACTCCAGATTTCATTTCTGACACCACCATTAGACTTGTGGCGTCATTCTGGCATGTTTTCATATAAAATTTGTTAGATTTGGAGAACGTAGGCCCGGGCACGCATTTCGGTGCAAAGCGGATCCCACTTTCTGGGTCAACGGGAATTTTTGACGCCAGCTCATCGGAATCCAATTCCGGATATACTGTTGAGTTTGTATCGTCATTCTGGACTCGTTGACATATAATTTGCTAGGTTTTGGTGGACATTGGGTCTGGCACGTATTTCAGTGCAAGTCGGATACCAATATCCGGATCAACGGGTCATTTTGAGATCGGCTCATCGGAATCAAATTCCGGAGATACCGTTGAGTTCGTATCATCATTCTGGACTCGTTGACAGGTAGTTTGCTAAGTTTTGAGAACCTTGGCTCCGGCACGCATTTTCGTGCAAACCGGAATTCCAAGTTCTGGTCAACGGGCCAAATGGAGATCGGGTCAACGGAATCCAATTCTGGAGATACCGTTGGGTTCGTATCGTCATTCTGGTTTTGTGGACATATAATTTGTTATATTTTGTAGACTTGTTTTCTTGCACGTTTTTTGGTGCAAAACGGCTCCGACACGGACACCGTTTTGACCCGAAATTATCTTTTGCCCTTGTGTCCAAATTGGACCGTTGGGTAGGCTATCCTAGCTAATTTGACCATTCTGGACACGTTGGCGATGTTTATTTCATCGTCCGACAATGTTTGTTGATAAATTCTCTGAGTTTAACCTTTTTATAATTAATTAATAATTAATTCATATAATGTTCGTATTTCGGGATTAGTACAACGAAACTGAGATCAGCCAATTCCAGTGATCTCACATCGCTGAAATTGACAAGTTGGACACGTGGATCACTATGATAAGATTATCAACCTTACCGATAATCTTCTTATCTCGATTTGCGTGTCGTAAGTTTCGACGTACAAATAACGAAGTACACTTTATATTAGACTAGAATTGACCCTGTTTGACCAGAGTTGACCAGTTGACCCAAAGTCAACTATAAGTCAACACTTGACCTAGTTTGACTAGATTATTGACCGGAGTCGACCTAGAGTTGTTTTGACTTAGAAGAACCTAGAATAATGTAGATTGATTATAGAGATTCATTTATTACAACTTGAACACCTTGTAACCTGTGTTGCTTTAAATAGGACTCTGTGGCTTCAGTGGGACCCCCTATACTTATCAGCTGTTCAGGTTATCGAGGCGAGTACATTCTCTGATTATTTCATATCCTGCTTAGAATTATTTCCTGCAGTAGATTACTTTACTTGTACTGTCACGTTGGTCACACGGATTGGTACTATATGGATCCCTTCTTGAGATGTTATCCTTAGGGAGCATCGGGTACTACATGATCTGTGCATTTCACTTACATGGCGTATCATATGCTTCATTGCTTCTTTGATCACTTACGACATATACTCTTATGATCGTAGAGTCTTCCTAGAATCATTATCCCATTTATGGGACTACTATGTATCACCTTCGGGGTCTATCACCTTCGGGGTCTGTTACATAGCATCATATAACATAATCTAGCTGGATCCTTGTGTATTGATTGGGGGTACGAGGGAGTATAAGTGGACATATGAATAATACACCAGTAGTGTAGTATCAGAATCATTCCATAGTGTAGTATCAGAATCATCCCAGACCATTTACATGTTCATGATTGTACTCTGACTCACTAGTCACATGTTAGTTCTCTATTTATAGTAGATATTTCTATTACAGCTCTCTCTCTCTGTTTACATACAGCATTTCTTTCAGTACCTGTATCTTACTTTACTGCATGATTATATTTTCTAACCTGCTATGAACTGTTGAGATGTAATGTGCTCGCTCCAGTCCTGACTGGACCTGTTGATAAATTTTACAGATAGCTTGGAGATTGCCTGCTAGCCTAGAGGAGACACAGTAGAGGTTGTTTAGGTAGTTATTTCATTTTGTCTGGAGCTGTATTTACTTTGTGGATTACTGTATCTTTATTTGAGTTTTGAGATGTACTTCTGGGTTCATGTATCTTAGACACATAGACTTCTATCTCCTGTATTTATTTTGGATTTCATGTTTTATCTATCCCTATCATGCTCTACCTTAGATGTGATTGAGACTGTATCTGCTATGTCACCCCCATTCGGGGAGTATAAACTGCTTAGCTTTATATTGTTAGATGTTGTGACCTAGGACAGCGTTCTACCGCCGACACTGCGGCGTAGGCTGGGCGTCGTTACGTTCTCGTACCCTAACTCTAGGGTGCGGGTCGTGACAATGAGACCTATACTCTACATCTCAATCACTTCTGAGTAGTTATAGATCGGTTTAACGTTCAGCTTCAGCCCTGAAGTCTCTGAACTACTCGAATGCTGCATCCTTCTACTTGAAAAGTCATGCGAACGTGCACTTCGAGAAACACTTCGAACCGGCCTCTGTGGAGAATTGATAAAAGTCACAGATATCTGAGTGTACTAACTCCAGATGATCAGTACTTTAGTTCAATCGTCTGAGCAGCTTCCCAACAGTCTTGTATCTACACAAACCTTAAACTCCTCCACCTCCTTACCCCCACATTCCAAAGATAAGGTCCTGGTAGGACAGCTTGAGTCTGCTTCTGTCATAGAACAACTCTCAGTCCACTCAATGAAGTAACTTCATCGCCATCAGCAGAAGTTCGAACATTCCTTCAGCACCGAACATCTTTTCGAAGCATGTTCCTCGCTAAGAAATTACCATCTGGCTAGTACGAATGTCCATCTTTCAAGTCTGTATCAGATAACAGACTTTCTGAGATCAGATCGCCAAAAAATCTCTGGTACGTGCAACACGTATTCCAGTGTCCTTGTCGGTGGTTAATAACCACTGTCTCGATCTTCAGAACTTCTGCTAGATATATGCTCGCCATCGAGACCTTCGTCATAACATGGCTCGTCCATGGTGAACAGCTCCTTTGAGAGCACAGTGGTCAGATGCACTAGTGTCAGACCACTAGTCAGCTACCACGCTAGATAACTCAACCTGTGCAACACTAGCAACCAAGTTAAGTAATCAAAATAACCAAGTTTAGCTATACCTGCTATTTTGGTTTGGACTTGGATTTGCATTCACTCATGTAGTGGCAATTCTTGTCACAGTTGAAGCAAGTCACGTGGGACTTGGACTTCTGTTGCTTGAACGAAGGACCGTTCACTTTTAGATTAGTGGAGTCCTTCTTCTTGTGATGAGAAGCCACATGCTTCCCCTTGAACTCTCTTGTCTGTACCAAGTTGGCCTTAGCCAGTTGTTTGGACAGAGAGTCCATCTTCTGTTGAGATCGCATTTTGTCCTCAACGTGGATCTCTTGTAGAAGATCTTCCAAGCTAATGTCCAGCCTCTTCCGATGCATTCTAGCATAGAAGTTGCTCCAACCAGCAGGAAATTTCGAGACTATCCCTCCAACGACAAACTTGTCGACGAGGGGCATCTTCTCGTCATCTAACTTCTGGCACAACTTCAGGAATTCCTTTACTTGAGGTAGCATCGCCATTTCGTCTTCGAAGAGCCACTTGTGGTACTTCTTGACGATGAAGATTTTGGACCTGTTCTCATCATCTTCATATAGCTTACCCAAAGAATCCCAGATCTCTTTGGCATTCTCCTTCTTGGAATATGACTCTGCCAGAGAGTCATAGAATTGAGAATCAGCAGTTTACAGATGTTGTTTTCTCTCTTCCATTTGCTCTGCTTGACGAGTGCAGCAGCAATAGCATCGGCAGTTCCTCCTTCTGGAATCGTCGGTTCATCCTCAATCAACACATGGTCTACGTCCACGAGTTGAAGATTAAGGGTGACCTTCCAGATTTGGAAATGTTCTCCGTCGAATTTCTCCAACTTGTTAAAGCTGGTATCGATGAGAGAAGCACTAGAGTTCTCCATCTGCAAGGATCTTGCTTTGAGATTGTTAGTCCCGGGGCTTGATCAAAGATGGTAGACTCGATGTCGAGATCAGAGGTTCAACAAACGTTCACCTTCTGATTATTCTCGAGATCCAAGAGGAACACTTTAATATAAATCTGATTACAAAAGCAACAATAATCAGAAAGTAAATCTCACGTTCTTCCTCGCAATCGCAGTTGCTGACGGACAGAACTGAGTTCAGAAAATAAATCTTACGTTCTTTCTCGCAATCGCAGTTGCTGACGAACAGAACTGAGTTCAGAAAATAAATCTCACGTTCTTCCTTGCAATCGCAGTTGCAGACGGACAGAACTGAGTTACAACTCAGATAAAGGAGAAGAAAGAAGAAAGAAGAAGAGGAAAGGTTCTTGCTGGGGTGATTAAGATCACCGTTGCTCAAAGCAAGATTCGCCCCACCACGATCTTCTTCCAGGAACCAGCAAGTTCACGAAGAACTTCTGGAACGCTCGTAAGTCAAAATTTGAGACTTGAACGGGCTTCCTGGACTTTACAGACTCCCTTAACTCTCTTCTTGGTGCATCTTTCAAAGGAGGCCAAGGGGCTCTATTTATAGAGTGGAGTTGAGACTTCACCTCTTCTCATATCCGATGTGGGACTAAAATACCAATACTCAAAAATAGAGTTTGATATTTTAGATCATCCCACAATCAGCATAGAAGTGTGCCAGTCCACGCCTACCCCCCGAACACTCCCGTGCATGCACGAGACATCCTGGAGTCCGTGTCCGAGTCCGAGTCCGCACAACAAAAATCAACTTGCATCCTTGTTGGATTTAATCATTTTTCCTTCTAGGAAAATACTCCCACATGGTACAAACTTGTGCCCCACTATACCTCATATGCACACCTCAACACAAGCAATGCATTATATTGAGATACTCACCATTTGGTGTAGCCGATGTGGGACTATCTTTTCTAGTCCAAAGGCAAAAAAACACCAACAGTAGGCGTTCAATAGAAGTTGGCGGCATATGCGGAGGTGAGACGGCGTAGGCGGACGCCTAGGCAGAGCAATACTTAACAAAATATTTTGGCCAAAAAAATTTTGTAAGCATTATGGGCCTATGGTTCACTTTTACAAAACTAGAACTTCATAAATCTTCGTTCTACAACTTAGTTATGTATGGAACACCCTTAAAAGAAGCATATTATGCACACAAAAAAAAAGTGGTAAAATAGTAAAAAAATGTTCAAAATGTATCGACCGTCTAGGCCGCGGTAGGCGGACTCTTTCCGCCGCGCACCCACCTACCGCTATTTAGAACCTTGTAAGCAAGGTTCACAGTATCGGAATCGGTATCGAACTATTCCTATGAGTATTGGTATTGGCGATATGGGTAGTATCGACGGTTTCGAATTTTTTGGTATCAGAAAACAAATAATTATTATTATATTATTTACATTTAAAAACATATATTTTATACATTTAGGCATACTTTTAAGTATTTTTAGTGTTATTTCTTAGTAGTTTTGAAATTAAATGAAATAGTACTCACCCTTAGCGATTGGTTTATATACAATAGATTGATTTTCTTTTTTTACATGCCCTTTATAACCTTATTATGCTTTAAACCCTTGCTGACTTGTATTTTTCGTTTAATTTTCTTTGCCGAATTGACCAGAAAAGAGACTCCCAATGTCAGTATCATATATCGATCGGTATCGGATCAGGACATGCCAAACTGTATCGGTATCGGCCGATACTTTAAACCATGCTTGTAAGTATGCCCAAGTTTGGTACGAATATCTCGCAACGCAAATACTATGGACATTGAAAAGTTAAGTGCATACACACGCAAGCACACCCACATACATATTGAGGGATGCGTGTTTTGTACCTATGTTGTACATAAAAAAATATAAGAACATTAATCACAACATATCAAGCATCTGAGCATGGCACAGGAAATGCAAATATGACACTTCATAAAAAAAAGAAATACGAACACAGGATATTCCCATAAGACATCTGAAACAATGTCACGAACATTCCAAATAATAGATGTGTAATTTATTTTAATTTTGAAGTATAATGGCATAACTCAGTAGACAAAACATAGATTGTAATTATTTTGGAAATAAATAAAAAAAAAGTGGCCACGGAAAAGGCGAGCAAATACTATCCCCCCAGCCCTCTCTTAAACTTTTATGATAAGATATGCCTATTTATGTTCCTGATCCCCCCATCACTCAATCCGGGCTCCGTCCCAGCAACTACCCTAGGGTAATCCTTTCAGCCATCTTCCATTCAATACACAAAAGAAAGAGGGAGATGATATGAAGACAAACACCCACTCATGCCTTCGGGGAGATGACTGAAACGTGAGACAACACATGTTAAAGCAAGAAGATGAGATGAGATGAGTGGGTGGCAAATGAGCAACTCAATTCACCTTGACTTTAGCACATCTAGCTCATTTAATTAGGCTACATAGCTCAAGTTTGATTTGCAACAAGCTACACTGCAACTCAAATGTAACATACAAAGACCATTTGTTGTAATTATGCAAAGAGTAAATAGGGAATTCACGACGACTCCAGTTCTACTTGTTTCTTGGTTACTACACATTGTCATTCTGAATTCTCATGATCAACGTTCATAGATTATGATATTCTCCATGTAATTTGATTGAAATTTAGAAATAATATTAGGATAAGTAACTGTCGAGTAGGTTTTATGGCGTTTGGAAGAAGGATCTTAGCAAATGTTACTTTGATCTCCAAGTTTACACAAACTTTTAACAATTCTGAAGCACTTGCTGATTTGACAAGCTACAGCCAACCTCTCGCTTCAAGCCAAAAATTAATAATTTGTCAACCTCAAGCAAAAGGTCTGCTTGTTAAACTTAAGATTCAACAAAATAATAATCCAAACACAGTGATCAAGGAATAACCACCCACAAAATCTATCTGATCACAGACTATAGCAACATAGCAAAAGTAAGTATACGTGTGGTAAGAATAAATCAAGAAATTATAGTACATTGCACTACAATATATTGGTTCCTAAATAAACTATTAAACCAAAAATGTAATAACATACTGTCGTGGCTTTCATGTGCAATATACCTTAATTCTCTAATCTTATCACTGACCTATAGTATCTCATGTAAAGAAATATGTAAGTCTTTAGGCCTTTCTATTAAAAATTAGTCTTTATTCTACAAACAAAAAACATACTACCTCAATTTTTACCCAATGCATATAAAGGAGTATCTAAAAGTGTCACAATTGCGCCATTGAAGTAGACACGAAGTAGACACGAATCATCAAAGTGGTGTCTTAAATTGAAATTGCCATCATCGTCACCATCACTCAAGCATTCTATCTTTCATGATGGGCTGTGAACCTGACATCAATCCATCTTCACCAAACCAAGGTAGCTATGAGCAAGAGAGGACTACCATCTGTGTTGCATGGACACGGATTCGACACAACGCATTTCAGATACAGCGACATGGATTTGGCATCTAGTTTGGTGTGTCCTAGTGTATTTCGTGTAGGACCGTTGAGCACCTCTAGAGGGGAGGGTGAATAGAGTGTGTGTGTGCAGCGAAAAATAATCACCAATTAAAATTAAACTATGGCAGAGATATAAGAGACAGTAAATAAAGATAGAGAATTCAAACTCAGTAACACAGCGATATATACTGGTATCCCTCTGAGAGGACTAATCCAGTCTCGAGTACTCTTGCTCGATGTTAATCCACTATGGCACAAGCTTTAACTGAGAGCTTGCAGTCTCTTACAACACCGTGCTTGGTGACGAGCGCACGACCAGCTCCACAACACACACCGTGCTTGGTGACGAGCGCACGACCAGCTCCACAACAGAAAAAGTTGTTGAACTTGGAACGACCTCTTTACAACTCTTGAAACACCAAAAGATTCTAAATCAACTCTGATAGTACTGGCTTTTGGCTAAGAGATGTATAGGTATGATTTGAAAATATTAGATCGTTTGAAAACACTTAAGTAGTAGAGAAGAGAGAATGAAGAATGAATTGATGATTTGAAATGAAAAGTTCTTCTCTATTTATAGGTGTTTTCTCAAACCGAACTCGGGCAGAGTTCGGATGCAAATATCTCGCAAAGAGACGTTGCTCGCTGATTTGGAGGCAACAGAAGTTTGAATCATTTTTGACCGAACTCGGTCAGAGTTCGGACCGAACTCGGGCCGAACTCGGTTACGAGTTCTGTCAGGAGATATTTGAAAATCATTTGTAAAAACAGTTTTCAAAATATGTTTTTGGTTATTTGTAAAATCATTTGTAAAGGCTAATTTCAAAATATGTTTTTGAAATATTTTGTAAATGAAATACGAATGGTAAATAGGTAGGCTTTTGGAATGTGGACAGTTTTAACCTTAAGCCAGTATTACCAAAACTGATTTTACAAAATAAATCCTAAACTCAATAAAATATAAAATACAGAATAAAATGAGAAATAAGTCTTCTGAAGATTTGATAATGTTGACGCTTTGTTTGATGCAGTACATCGTCCGTTGAATTTGATTTCATGTATCCTGAAATGATTAGCAGCATTTTCTATATTTTGTGTATTGACTGAAGTGTATGTTGATTATCGAAATCGGGTGTGACCATGGAATGGGCCAACAATCTTCCCCATTTTGATAATTGACAAACTTTAGTCTATACCAAAATATATTTATATGAAATAAAATAAAATACAAAGTACCTTAAAAAATGAGATGTTTTGATTTTGGATTTGTATATTCTTTGCTTTTTGGTATTGTACTCTTTTTCTCCCCCTTTGTCAAGTAGTAAAATGACTTAGCTCCCCCGTAATATGTGAAGCCAACAATAGACAAACACAAGACAAAGTGAAGCAAAAAGACATAATCACAGCATAAACATATGGAAACAACTAATATAGAAAGAAACAGCTCATAATAAACTGAAATAGTCATGAAAATTTCCACTAATAATCCAAAAGTACAACTGAAAATGTCTAACTAATCAGTTTAAATATAAAAAAAAACTACATCAACTGATCATCATCTAACTAATGTCCACTAGCCCATAGCTGAATCCACGTCACATCGTGGGGTCGTCCGCACCAGGAGCCTCAGGAGGAAAGTAGGCTGTAGTCGGGTCAAAAAACTGAAAGGAAGCCTCATCAGTAAATCGAGGACCCGGAAAAGCAGGGTGAGGTAAGATGGTGACTGGATGGACAGGATCATGAGCCAGGCTGTAGTGGAGGTCAGCAATGCCATTTCTCAGCACCTGGGCCTGAGAAATGCGCCGGAACTCTGAATCCAGATGACGTTGTGTAGAAACAGCAATAAAGTCATCAAAGCGCTGAAAGAACGTCTGATCAAATCCTGGGACAGGGACTGGAGCAGGAGGAGCATCAGCAGGAGGGACCTCAGCATCAGCAGCTGGAGCAGGATGAGCTCCAGGAGGCAGAGGTGGAGCAGGAAATCGACGAGATCTAGTCAGCTCGACAGGAGTAGAGGAGATGGCACACGTCTCAAGATCAATCTCGAAACGTCGAAAGATAGAAGCTAAGTGCATTGGATATACTAGATTCCTACCTGCATTTCTGCAGTTAAGCATCCAGGACATCACAATTTTGGGAATGGAGAATGGGATGCCAAAGTGAATATGATATAAAGCAGATAGTTCCATAAAGGTTACTTCATCAGTAGAACCTTTCTTTGGAAGAAGTACGGAGAAAACAATACGATGAAGTTCATAGAAGGTTTCGTTTAAATTTTTGGCAAAAATTCTACGGGGAACAGGGTTAGGATGACAGATTAGTTCCCTAAAGGAAGCAAGAGTGACATCAGCAGGAAATTGAATATGATAGATGTCAACTAAAGCATCACCAAGATCAGGAATATGGAAAATTCGCTGATGTCGGAGGCGCTAAATTCCAATTCTTGCCCAGCAACGCAAAAATAGAAATTTCCGTTTGGTTTTACTTGCAGGTTGCAGTAAAACATACGGATGGCGTTGTCATAAATATTGTCTTGTACCTCGAAGAAATCTCGGTACCCAAGTTGGTCAAAAGTTGGAGCGTACTCAAAGAAAGTAGTAAAGTTTACGAAAGCTCCATTACAAATACGACGACCAGAAAAAGTGTCGAACCAGAGATCCGAAAAATCTTTGTCCGGGAACAAAGTAGAGTCATATTCATCGGGATCTCTAGGTCGTGCTGGACTGAATAAACTAGCAGGGGTGTATTCAGAAGAAGAGGAGGCACCTTGGGAAGAGGTTCCTCTTTGACGCTTGGGGGCCATGAGAAAAATAATAGAAAGAAAGTACCTCTTTGAAGAAAAAGGAAGGAGGAGCAAGATGATCGCCCACTAGATCTCTTCGGAACCTTGCTAGGATGAAGGAGAAGAAGTTTCTAGGAAGAGAGGAGTGATTTCCACGAGTTGTTGTGTGGAGAAAGTGGAGGAAAAGATGGAATTTATAGGCACTAGGGCCGGCTGTTCGTTTCTGGAACCATAACAGCGCCGACCGAACTCGGTCCGAATTCGGTCAGAGTTCGGGCCGAGTTCGGCCACTTGCATTCCCGAGACAGTCAATGCATTCTGGTAGGTTTAAAAGTAGAATTTAATAACTTTGACTGTAATATTAAATAACGACTATTATTTTTGGGTTAACTGTAGGGGTTGTCCCAGCTAACGGAGGTTCACCGGGGAACACTTAAATACCGCTTCGCTTCGACCGTAGTCGTGGTGACAGACATACCCTTTTTAAGTTTGTACCCAAAAATAATTTTCGTTAAATAAATAATAAAGTATCAAGTCATAAATTCAATTTTAATTACCATATACATTATGAGTCTGAGAATTCAAGAATGCCGAGCTCACGCCTCAAAATGTTAAAACGGTCTTCAGCCAATGGTTTAGTGAATATATCTGCTAGTTGATGATCAGTGTCAATAAATTCTAGGCAGATATCCCCGTGTTGTTGATGATCACGAAGAAAATGATGTCTAATTTCTATGTGCTTTGTGCGTGAATGACAAATAGGGTTCTTAGTCAGATTTATAGCACTAGTGTTGTCACAATAAATAGGAACTTTAGTGTAGTGCAGATTGTAGTCCTCTAAGGTTTGTTTCATCCACAAAATCTGAGCACAACAACGTCCTGCGGCGATATACTCAGCCTCAGTTGTTAATAATGCTACTGAATTTTGTTTCTTGCTAAACCAAGAGACTAAGGCCTTTCCTAAAAAATGACATGTGACACTTGTACTTTTACGGTCCACTTTGCATCCAGCAAAATCCGCATCCGAGTAACCTATAAGGTCAAAGGATTTGGTTTTGGGATACCATAAGCCAACTGTAGAAGTTCCTTTAAGGTATCGGAAGATACGCTTAACGGCACTAAGATGTGATTCCTTAGGGTTTGCCTGATAACGTGCACAAATACAAACGCTAAACATAATATCAAGGCGACTAGCAGTTAAGTATAATAAACTACCAATCATACCTCGATACTTACGCTGATCGACAGGTTTGCCACTTTCATCAGCATCAAGCTTTGTAGATGTAGCCATAGGCGTCCCGATTGGCTTTACATTCTCGAAGTCGTACTTTTTCAGTATGTCCTTCGTGTATTTAGCTTGGTTGATGAATGTTCCGTTCGAGTGCTGTTTGATAAGTTTAGCTCTCCCATCATACTCATCTCAAATTCACTCTGCATACACTTGGCAAAATCTTGACAGAGTTTTTCATTAGTAGAACCAAATATAATGTCATCTACATAAATTTGCACTAGAAGAATATCATCATTCATGGATTTAATAAATAAAGTAGTATCTATCTTTCCTTTCGAAAATCCATTATCAAGTAAGAAGGCGCTTAGGCGTTCATACCAAGCACGAGGTGCTTGTTTGAGTCCATAAAGTGCTTTCTTAAGCTTGAAGACGTGATCAGGTTTTTGAAAATCTTCAAAACCAGGGGGTTGTTTCACAAAAATCTCTTCTTTTAAAAATCCATTTAAAAATGCGCTTTTCACGTCCATTTGAAAAAGTTTAAAATCATTAAAACATGCAAATGTACAAAACATGCGGATGGCTTCTAGTCTAGCAACAGGAGCATAGGTCTCATCATAATCAATTCCTTCTTCTTGATTATAACCTTGTGCCACTAGACGTGCTTTGTTGCGTAGAACTTGTCCATCTTTACTGAGTTTATTTCGGAACACCCATTTAGTACCAATTATAGATTGACCAATTGGTTTAGGAACAAGTTCCCAAACTTGGTTTCTCTCAAATTGATTAAGTTCCTCTTGCATGGCAGAAATCCAAAACTCATCAGTAAAAGCATCATCTACATTCTTAGGTTCTATTTGTGAAATAAATGCTACATTTGCTGCTAATTCAGAATCTTTAAGAGATGAACGTGTACTTACACCTTTGGATACATCACCTATAATGAGAGTTTCTGGATGATCTGGCTTGAATCTCAATGATTCAAATCTTTGGGCCATATCTTTCACAAGGCTTTTCTCAGTTCCTGCATCTCCGGAACTTTTATCAGTCCTTGCCTCTTGGGTCAGATCTTTCTCAGAACTCTTCTTAGTCTTTGTATGTGTATCTTCATCATCACTGTCGCTAGATCTGTGACTATTTAACTCATCAAAGGTAACATTAATAGTCTCTTCAACAATCATAGATCTTTTATTGAAAATTCTATATCCCTTACTCTTAGCAGCATATCCGAGAAATATCCCGTCATCTGCTTTGGAGTCGAACTTTCCCAAGTTATCCTTGGTGTTCAGGATAAAACAGCGATAACCAAAAACTTTGAAATAAGAAATATTTGGAATTCTTCCAAACCAAAGCTCATATGGTGTTTTCTTCGAGATTGGTCGAATTAACACCCTATTTAAAACATGACAGGCTGTACTAACAGTTTCTGCCCAAAAATATTTAGGAAGATTATACTGATTCAGCATGACTCTAGCCATTTCGCTTAGAGTACGATTCTTCCGCTCCACAACATCATTCTGTTGGGGAGTTCTAGGACAAGAAAATTCGTGGTAATATCCACTATCATCACAAAACTTTTTGAAATCAGAATTTTCGAATTCGCCACCATGATCACTTCGGATACGAGTAATCATGAAGCCTTTTTCGTTTTGTACCTTTTTACAAAATATCTTCAAAAATTGCATCACTTTTGTTTGATAAGAAATAAACCCAAGTAAATCGAGAGAAATCATCAACAATAACAAAGGCGTAGAGCTTACCGCCAAGACTAGCGACTCTACTAGGACCAAATAAATCCACATGAATTAATTGCAAAGGTCTCGAAGTACTTACAGCGTTGATGGATTTAAAAGTAGATCTATGTGCTTTATTCTTTTCGCAGTCAGCACATACCATATCTCTCTTGAATGGAATTTCAGGGAGTCCTCTTACCAACTTCTTTGTATTTAGACGTGAGATAGTATCCATGTTTGCATGTCCTAGTCTCATGTGCCATAGCCGGCTTTCATCTTGATTGGCTACTAGGCACCTTCCTGCATTATTAGTATTCTCCAAAAAGAAAACATAAATGTTGTCTTCTCTAATCCCTTTATATACGGGATCACCAGATGACATATCATATATGGTACATTTATCTTTCACAAAATTGATACCATAACCATTATCTGCCAAATGACTTATGCTCAATAGGTTATGTTTCAATTCAGTTACTAGACAAACATCCTTTATTATTGGATAAGGAAAAATACCTACAGTACTATTACCTATTATATCCCCTCTCAAGTTATTTTCGAAGGAGACATATCCTTCTTTCTTCATCGATAGCGTAGCGAATAAAGATGCATCACCAGTCATGTGTCGCGAACATCCGCTATCGAGGATCCATTTGCTTTTAGCATGAGAGGGTTGAGGGTCCACCTACAAGACAAGTAGATGAATCCTTTGGTACCCATTTTCTGTAGGGTCCACTCAGATTAGCTTTAGGTCTCCAGACTAAAGTATGGTTGTCAACAAGCTTTCTTGCAAGACAATATTGTGATATGTGTCCGTGCGTACCACAATATGTGCAAGTCAGTTTAGTGGTAGAAACTGTGTTTGCAAGCTTGTTTTATTTGGAGAACCTATAAGTGAAAGCATGATGATGTTCGTGTTTCTTCTGTACTTTCTTGTGTTTAGTCCTTTTAGGTGTATGCTTAGCATTAGGACTAATCTTAGGCTGTATCACAGGTATTGCCTGTTTGCCTAACTTGATTTCTAACTTTTTAGAAATCGCAATAGACTCTTCGTATCTAGCAGTCATATCTAGGAGTCTTTGTTCAGTTACTAAGTGCATCTTCTTCTCTATGTCATAAAGCTTTTGTACTTTGACATAGTCCCTTTCTTTCTTTTCAATATTGAGGATAGCCTCATGATAGTCTACCTTGAGTTTGGCTATCTCTTCCGTGTTACCGGTAGTAGATATCTCTTTAATATCTTCAATTAGATTGGACAGTCTAGCTATCTCGGTTGTGTGTGCCTTAATCTCTTTTCGAGATTGCTTATACTTGTCGAGCACAGTTTTGTGATCTTCAAGTAGTTCGCTAAAGGCATTCTCTAATTCATCGAAAGTAAAATCATCAAACAAAGGGTTAGATGATACCTTATCAAATGCCATGAGACAAACATTTGCATTGCCGCAGGGTCTGTCTTCTTCTTCTGTATCACTGGCATCGCTTTCGTGCCAGATGCTTGTGTTGGCATACTTTCGACCAGATGTTGCTTTTCTGCTTGATCTTGATCTATCGTATGGACTGCTTTTCTTGGTGGTTGGACAGTCCTTCTTCATATGCCCTGACTTCTTGCATCCAAAGCATATAGTTTCATCTCCGTTGCTTTCTTGGACATCTTTCTTCTTTCTGCTTGTGAACTTTAGATATCTCTTGAAGTTCTTCACAAGTAGGGCTCGTTCATCACCACTTGACGATTCTTCATCGGAATCGTTGTATGTTAATTTTCTTGCTTGAGCTTTGAAGGCAATAGATTTCTCCTTTGGTGTTGCTTCTTCAAAATCTTGCAAGTCGAGTTCATGGGTCATGAGTTTGCCCATCAGCGTTTCCAGAGTCATAGTGGTGAGATCGTTTCCTTCAATGATTGCTGTGGCTTTTGGATTCCAGTTCTTTGTTAGAGCCCGCAGCACTTTTCTGATCTTCTCGTGATTGCTGTAATCCTTGCCAAGAGATTGTAAAGGATTAGTTATATCAAGGAAACGAGTAAACATCTGTGTAATTGACTCACCGGATTTCATCTTAAAAGATTCATACTCCTGTGTCAGTCTACTAATTTTGGATTCCTTCACTTGGGAAGTACCTTCATGGGTTACCTCAAGGAGTTTCCAAATTTCGTGAGACGTCTTACAGGTTGAAACTCTGTTGAACTCGGTTTTGTCAATTGCACAGAATAGTGCATTGATGGCACGAGCATCTAGGCTAGCTTTAGCCTTTTCAGCTTCAGTGTACTTATCATGGGTCTTTTCCACCAGCTGGCCTTCAACCACTGTTGGTGCTGGTTTCTTATAACCATCAATGACTATTGACCAAAGATCAAAGTTGAGAGACTTTAGAAAGAAAGTCATTCGTGTTTTTCAGTAGGTATAATTTGTTCCATCAAATAGGGGAGGTCTATTTGTGGATTGCCCTTCACCGTTGAATATAGATTTCACGGCTGTCATATATATATACTCTCTAAGGTATGTTATATAAGAATATAACCCGCTCTGATACCAATTGTAGGACCGTTGAGCACCTCTAGAGGGGGGGTGAATAGAGTGTGTGTGTGCAGCAGAAAATAATCACCAATTAAAATTAAACTATGGCAGAGATATAAGAGACAGTAAATAAAGATAGAGAATTCAAACTCAGTAACACAGCGATATATACTGGTATCCCTCTGAGAGGACTAATCCAGTCTCGAGTACTCTTGCTCGATGTTAATCCACTATGGCACAAGCTTTAACTGAGAGCTTGCAGTCTCTTACAACACCGTGCTTGGTGACGAGCGCACGACCAGCTCCACAACACACACCGTGCTTGGTGACGAGCGCACGACCAGCTCCACAACAGAAAAAGTTGTTGAACTTGGAACGACCTCTTTACAACTCTTAAAACATCAAAAGATTCTAAATCAACTCTGATAGTACTGGCTTTTGGCTAAGAGATGTATAGGTATGATTTGAAAATATTTGATCGTTTGAAAACACTTGAGTAGTAGAGAAGAGAGAATGAAGAATGAATTGATGATTTAAAATGAAAAGTTCTTCTCTATTTATAGGTGTTTTCTCGAACCGAACTCGGGCAGAACTCGGACAGAGTTCGGATGCAAATATCTCGCAAAGAGACGTTGCTCGCTGATTTGGAGGCAACAGAAGTTTGAATCATTTTTGACCGAACTCGGTCAGAGTTCGGACCGAACTCGGGCCGAACTCGGTTACGAGTTCTGTCAGGAGATATTTGAAAATCATTTGTAAAAACAGTTTTCAAAATATGTTTTTGGTTATTTGTAAAATCATTTGTAAAGGCTAATTTCAAAATATGTTTTTGAAATGTTTTGTAAATGAAATACGAATGGTAAATAGGTAGGCTTTTGGAATGTGGACAGTTTTAACCTTAAGCCAGTATTACCAAAACTGATTTTACAAAATAAATCCTAAACTCAATAAAATATAAAATACAGAATAAAATGAGAAATAAGTCTTCTGAAGATTTGATGATGTTGACGCTTTGTTTGATGCAGTACATCGTCCGTTGAATTTGATTTCATGTATCCTGAAATGATTAGCAGCATTTTCTATATTTTGTGTATTGACTGAAGTGTATGTTGATTATCGAAATCGGGTGTGACCATGGAATGGGCCAACATTTCGGAGTGTCCCTGGTATGTCTGATATGTGTGTCCGACACGATACAACACGACATGAGTTTTGGAGTGCTCGTGTTTCTTAAACTACCATAAAACCTAAGAGGCTAATTGGTAGGTTAGATCATAGATCTACCTGTTTGGTCATGGAATTTTAAGCTCATGAAACCAATGAGCAACAAGTTCCTAACTTCCTATAGACTAGGGAAAGCTACACAAATAGACAAGATGCTACAAACTTGCCATGGGGTTGTCTCCATCTCAATGACTCATTAGTCATCAAAAGAGCGAAACAAGACGATGAGATCCCATGTACTAAATTTAAGAAAAAAAACAATTGTGAAATTTTTTTACAAGTGTCTAAGGAGCACGTTTCCAACTAAGTATCTGATACAAACATGGACATGACAGAATGTCCTTGTTATACAAATTTCGGACCATATCCCTTTTAGCCTTGATATACAC
Source organism: Iris pallida (assembly GCA_029216955.1). NCBI lineage: Eukaryota > Viridiplantae > Streptophyta > Magnoliopsida > Asparagales > Iridaceae > Iris > Iris pallida. Next base: position 17,640,513 of record JANAVB010013200.1, read on the forward strand.
GTGGCTACATGACTGGCATACACTTGTACAGCTCCAATCAAATCTATCTTGGTCTGGGCTCACGTCTAGGATATCTTATAATCATATTACTCTTACTCCTAACAGATGCATCCTACGGTCCCAACTGAGTGACTGACATGTCCAAGTCATCTAAATTGTCCTAATCCATCATGTTCTCAAATGCAGATATCCCTTAAGCCTCAACTTCTCACAGATGCACTGCTTATGCTGCCTTTTCTTGTTTTGCAGTCATCATTCATCCTTCTCACTTTAGTCTTTACTTTTATTGTATTTTCTAAACATGTCATAAAGCATGGCCTATTTTATAACGCTCTTACAAAATCCCCCCTTTACTAAGCATCCAACATTAATCTTACAAACAAAGATCAGAGGGAGAGGCAAACTATCACAAGATTTATCTGTTTAGAGAGAACATATTAAGTTCCATTTTATGTGTCTTTTGCTAGTATCCAACAGGGTGGAGAGAAAACGTTTCAGTTCTACAACCAAACTATGTTGCTTTCTTGTTGCCATACCAGATAACAGCTTAAAAGGGTACATCCATAAATAATCTTTTATGTTCGTAACACTAATAATTTATCGCCCATCCTCTACAGGTACAATCTGCTTCTATGTTCGTAGCAAGGTAATCAAAGGCGCAAGGCGCACTAGAGGTACAAAATGTCTATATCGTCCGAGACGCAAGGCACAGTTAAGACGTGCGTCCGAGTGAAGCGAGACACAGATATTAAAAATAAATAAAAATATACATAGATAAATTAATTAATTAATAAAACCAAATAACATATTAAAACCAACAAAAATACATTAAAATATAACCAAGTGAACTAGCTCAGCAACAGTAGCAGTCAACATAACTAACAAGAGTTTGTATTATCCCTGCCATGCTTTTAGTAAATTTTAGTTTTTCCAGTTCAACTGTAACCAACTACTTGTATGAGGTAAGAATTATCTCCATGCATCAAATTTTTCTATAAAAAATAAATAAAAGGCACGCTTAGACACGCCTTTTCTTGGTTGCACATTGCAGAAATGTGCGCCTGGAGAAAGACGCATTGTCTAGTGAGGTACGAGGCGCAGCTGCTGCGTCTTTCTGCAAGTCGCGCCTTTGACTACCATGGTTCATAGCTAGCACTTTTATCTTATAGGATTTTCTTTTTCCCCATATTGGGTTGGGCTGGACCGATGGAATAGGGGTGAGCATTCGGTCGGTTCGGTTAAATCAAATCGAAAATTTTAAAAATCGAAACTAAACCAAACTAAAAAAAATTTGCAATCGAACCGATCTGAATATTTCAGAAACCGAATTAAACCAAACGATTCAGTTAATTCGGTTGGTTCGGTTTGGTCTGTTTAGTTTGGTCTTTGTACAATATTTGGTTTGGTCTATTTAGTTTGGCATTTGTACAATAGATCAGCCTAGGATATACAATCAGAAATTCCAAGTAAAAATTTTATAATAAATTTTCGGTTGGTAGTGAAGTTGCAACATCACCCCAACTTCACCACCTCCACGCTCTCCTTCCTCGACTCTTGCAACGAGGAAAGAGTTCGCTATCTGCTTATTTCTGATCCCCTAAGAACGAGATATTTTGATTTATATTTTTCATCAAACAATAGACTAATGTAATTATGAACAGCTACTATGTTTGGCATAATAGATAATGTCCACAATAAAAGCAAGAAGCATATTGTTGAACCAGAGCTTGGGAATCTAGAACTTATACACTACATACCAATCCAATGGGACAATACTTGATCACACCCACATGACAATAATTTTCAAAAAAACAACTAATTCACCTTAAAAAAAATTGCAAAACTGTATTTGTGATATATTAGTATCCAACAAATAAATTAGGGCACAAGATAACCACCCCATTCCCCACCTTTTGCATAACGAGCATAATGGCTTGCCAGACATTGAAAAGGTCTAATGGCATTAAACTTGATGCCAATCGTGGTTATACAGCTACCGAACTCAGCCATGAAAATTTTCCTGGAGAAAAGTATCGACAATAGAAAAGCAAACAAAAAAAAAAACAAATCTGAAAGGAAAATCCCCCCCCCCCCCCCCCCCCCCCCCCCCTGTTGTTGATTGCTGAAGCACCAACATATTTGAAATCAAAGATAAAAAGGAAAAAATCGAAAAGAATAAAAGAGAGAGAGAGAGAGAGAGAGAGAAGTAGAGATTTGGGTTAGGATTTAGAAGAGAACGAAAGATCTAAAAGAGAGATCTAGGAGAGAACAAGATATTTCTCTCCAAGGCGGCAGACCCAGAGAGAATAACAGCTCTCACTCTCCGGATGCTGCGACCCAAAAGAAACAAAATTTAGGCTTCTTATATGGGCACAACCAAATACGATCATGGCTAGTCCGGATTGTGGCTAGCCCAATTTTTTTTGTTTTTCACAAGCCTAGCCCAAATTTTTGATCATGGCTATCCCAAATTCCTCTCCCCCCCCCCCCCCCCCCCCCCCCCCACAACCCCATTTTTTCTCCTTCATTTGCAAAATTCCTTCTCTCTTCCAAAATCCTCACCCCTCTCTTCTTCTTCTTCCTCCTCTTCTCCTCCACCTCTCCTCAATCCCCAACATCTTCCTCTTCTCATCCACAACTCCTAAATTTTCAACATCTTCCCCTTCTCCTCCACCATCCTCCTCTTTTGAAGAAATTAATTCAAGCACACAAATTCTTTCTTTCTCAATTTATTTCCAAAACCCTAGAAATTAATTTGAAAAATTCAAGCATCAATTACATTGTTTATTTCAATTCTTTGTAGCCCATTTGAATGAATTAAACTACATACGGAGTAGAAAATTATCCATTTAAATTAAATCCAAGTATGAACGAACGAGAAAACTCCACGTCGACAAGGACTGCCCAATTTTCTGGCAGTCCTACAAACTGAATGGACTGCCAGAAGAATGGGCAGTCCAACTCACAACATGTGTAACTTTGGACTGCCTATTCTTCTGGCAGTCCAACATACAGACTGGACTGCCAGATAGTTGGGCAGTTCAAAGTTACACATGTTGTGAGTTGGACTACCCATTCTTCTGGCAGTCCAACATACAGACTGGACTGCCAGATAGTTGGACAGTCCAAAGTTACACATGTTGTGAGTTGGACTGCCCATTCTTCTGGCAGTCCAACATACAGTAAGGACTGCCAGAAAAATGGACAGTCCTTTGTTTCACATGCTGTGACTTAGGACTGTCCAGTTTCTGGCAGTCCATTCAGTTTATAGGACTGCCAGAAAATTAGACAGTCCTTATTTACACTAGTTGAACAGCAATATTATGGCTTCCACAAATATTAGGGTTTGTGCATTATAAGGAGTCTTTGGGTGCCATCAAAATTGGAAATGAGAAGAAAATTAGGGTTTAATTTTTGGATGTTTTCTTCTCATTTTCTTCTTCTCCGTCGATTGAAAATTAATCGAAATTCGAAATGGGAAGAAAAGTAGGATTTAAACCCCAATTATACTTGGAGATAGTGAGAATGAGTTGAGAAAGAAAATTAGGGTTTAAACCCCATCAGAATTCTCATTTTTGTTGTTTTTGTTCTTCTTCTTCTTCCTCCTCTTCTTCTTTTTGTTCTTCTTGTTCTTCTTCTTCTTCTTGGATGAGTTGAGGAAGAAGAAGAACAAAATTAGAAAAATTGGCTTTTATACCAAAGAGTGGGATAGCCTTGATAACTTTTTCCAATGGCAAACTTGTAGATAAATCAAAAAAAAGGGCTAGCCTTGATAACAATTGGATGTGCCCATATAAAAAGCCAAAATTTAGGGTTGGACTGAAAACGTATGTATATATAAGGAAGGGTAGATTGATAATATTATAAATCGGTTTTCGGTTCAGATCAGTTTTTAAAATCAAATATTGAAACCCGCAAAAAAACGAATATTTAGTATTCTAAAATCGAAACCCGAATCGTAATTTTTAAAACTGAACCGAATTGCTTATTTGGTTCGGTTCGGGTAGGTCTTCGGTTCAAAATCGAGATATGCTCAGCCCTATGTTGGATTTCTGAGTGGATTAGTGGCTTGAGTAAGGAGCGACGAGTGATGCTCTCATAAGGACGAGCTCTTGGAGTTTGGCCTTTTCACATTGGAAAGTTTAGTCCCACATCGGCTAAGCCAAAGGAGTTGTATTTCTATATAATAGCTATGCTCGTTTAGAGATGCACATGTGGTGTGGAGGTGCACATGGGTGTGCCATGTAGGGGTATTTTTCTAATGAAAAAAAAAATGCTAAATCAACAAAGAAAGCATTCATGCTTTTTGCTCTTGGAAAATTAATTTCCATTGGAGCTAAGCCCCTACGGGGCTTAGCGACTCGGACTCAGACTCATGGGCTCATGAGGCGTAATGTGGCATTTTGTTGACGCACTTTGCATTTTGCACGTCAGCATCGTCGCTAGGCGCATAGTGCACTTAAGTTGCGCACGTTGCACGAGCCTCTTGCGCAGCCGATTGCGCGCGTTGCGCGGTTTGCACGGGGTGCGCGCGGTGCGCAAGTTGCGCTAATTGTGCAGTACGCGCATTGTGCAGGGTGCGCGCGGTGCGCAAGTGGCACAAGTTGCGCGAGTGGCGCAGTGTGCGCATTGCGTGGATTGTGCAGGTTGCGCGCGGTGCGTGTGACGTAGTGTGGCGCAAGTGGTATTGTGCGTTCTGTGCGCGCAGTGTGCAAGTTGCGTGCGCTGTGCGCAAGTTGACTCAGATCGTGTCTGTGCACGATTTGAGCGATTACAGCACGTTTGGGGAAATTTGTTCCACGTTCCGAACGTTCTGCTAACTGAGCAGTTACAGTGCGGGCTTATATAAGGCTCTCTTCTCTCTCACAGTAAATACATACAAGAGACAGAAGAACAGAATAAGTGTTTTTTAACACAAGTTCAGTTCAGAATTCCTTATGAATTTCCACAGACTTTGAGAGAAGAGAAGGCGTTGCACCAACGCTACTTTTGCACAGGAGTCCGTGCACCATCCAAGGAGTCAGAAGAGCGGAATGTTCCAAAGTTCTCCGTCGAACTTGCTGGTTCCTGGAAGCTGTTCGTGTGGGACAAATTTAGCTTTGAGCAACGGTGATCATTCGCCCCAGCAGACTGTTCTTCCATCTATCGCCTGTCATCCACTTCGCTGTTGCTGCTATTCGATTGTATACTTCGTTTTAGAAGTACTTCTTTCGTTTGCTGCTATAACGAAATCTTTTTAGATTTTCGTTATCCAGAATCCTCCAAGGATCTCTGTCAAGCACCTTCTTTGAAGTGTTGCTAGAAACATTATTTTTACAATCGTTTCATTTTCTCAGTTTTCCATCGAAAATTGTGCCCCGGGACTAACAATCTCAAAACTTTCGTGCTTCGCTAGTCAATCCTAACTTCTCAAAGTTAAGCAATTTGATAGTAAGCACTATCAAATCTGGAAAAGAAAGATTTTCCTCAATATTCAGTTCTCTGATGTTGATCACGTGCTGTATGAGAAGGAACCTACTGTTTCAGAGACTGGATTTGCAGTCGCAATCTCTGCGGCTACTAAGAACCAGGCCTAATGGAGAAGGGACAATAGCATTTATAGGCTTATGATCCTAAATGCTATGGAAGACTCCCTTGCTGAATCATATTCAAAGAAAACTGTTGTCAGAGAGATTTGGGAGTCTCTGGAGAAACTGTACGAGGATGATAAGAACCGTAGCAAGATATTTCTTGTTGAGAAATATCACAAGTGGTTCTTTGAGGACGAAAAGTCAATGCAACCGCAGGTGAAGGAGTTCCTGAAACTGCGACAGAAGTTGGAAGACGAGACGATGCCCCTCCCCGACAAGTTTGGTTTTGTAGGGACCGTTTCGAAACTCCCTGCTGGGTGGAGCAAGTTCTATGCAAACATACATAGGAAGAAGTTGGAGGTCAGTCTCGACGATCTCCTGCAGAAAATCTATGTTGAGGACCAGATGCGGGCTCAACTGAAGGTGGACGCACTGTCCAAGCAATTGGCTAACGCCAATCTTGTTCATACCAGGAAACCAAGGAGAAAGCATGCAGCTTCCCACAGCAAGAAGAAGAACACTAACAATATGAACGTGAAGGAAACTTCCTTCAAGCAAAAGAAGGCAAAGTCTCAGATGCCTTGTTTCAAGTATGGCAAGAAGGGCCACTTCAAAAATGAATGCAAAGCAAAGACCAAGCAATCAGAACAAGGAGAGCCTAGCAAGGTATCAATGATCACTGACGTTGTTGCTATGATTGCGCAGGTTGATGTGGTGGGGGCTGACCCTGACTGGTGGGTAGACACTGGAACCACCTGAAAGTCTGCTCCAGCAAGGAGTGGTTCACCACCTATACACCAACTTCTGAAGTGGTTATGGTGGCGAACCAGGTACAAGCTGAAGTGCTCGAGATCGGGACGGTAGTTTTGAAGCTGACTTCGGGGAAGTCTCTAACGCTTCAAGGTGTGAAGCATGTACCTGCTATCGCAAAGAACCTGATCTCGGGAGGCCTACTCTGCAATGCAGGCCTCAGGATGGACATCAATGCTGGCCAGATGGTGATGTCCATAAAGAGAACATATTTCGGAAAAGCTTTTTGTACCGAAGGAATGTTCAAAATTTAGCTTGTAAATCAGTCCAATGTAATTAATGCAATCACTCCTTCTGCTTATACTTTTGAGTTGTGACATAATAGGCTAGGACATGTTTATTGTAAACGAATAAACAAAATGACTAGTCTAGGACTTATCTCCAAGTGTGGGGGTAAGGTAGAGAAATGTGAAGTTTGTGCTCAAACAAAGATCCACAAGGAAACCCTTTCCTCGGGTTAATCGAAGTACAGATCTTCTGGAGTTGGTACACTCTGATATCTGTGACTTCAAACAATTCTCTACAAAGACCGGGATGAAGTATTTCATAACGTTCAACGATGACTTCTCAAAGTATGCGTTCGTCTACTTGTTGAAGGCGAAAGACGAAACATTCGAGAAGTTCAAAGAGTTCAGAGCCGAAGCTGAGCGGCAAACTGGACAACTCAAAAGAATAAGAAATCATCGAGGTGGAGAGTACAGGTCTCATGAATTACATCGTTCTGCAAAGAACATGGAATTTTCAATGAGACCACGGCTCCGTACTCTCCTCAATCAAACGGAGTAGCAGGGAGGAAGAACAGAACGTTAACAGAAATGATTAATTCAATGTTGTTGACTGCGGGTCTTCCAAAGTGCTACGGGAGAAAAGCTGTATTGACGACCACTTTTATTCTAAATAGAGTGACTCATGCAACTTCAGACATTACTCCTCATGAACTCTGGTTCAAGGTCAAACCTAACTTGAATGTCATTCGAGTGTGGGGGTGTTTGGCATATGTCAAGCTTCCAGATCTTAAGGTTCAGAAGCTTGGGACAAGGACTACAAAGACGATCTTCTTGGGGTATGCCGAGAAGAGTGATGCTCGAAGATTTCTTGATATTGAGTCAAATCATATCATTGAATCTCGCGACGCAGAATATTTTGAAGACAAATTTGCAAGGCACAAGAACATTGTTCTAGCAGATGTTCCGGAGAACAATGAGGGTGCGCAAGATACTGAAGTCTTCAATGAGGATGTGGTCCAAGAAGATGTTGAAACAACGGTTGAACCAAAACTTGCTGAGCCGTCAGCGAAGCGTGTGAGGAGGCCGAAGGACTTCGGAAATGACTTTGTCACCTATCATGTGGAAGCGGATCCGCTTACCTATGATGAGGCGATGAAGACCAGAGACGCGATTTTCTGGAAGGAGGCGATTGACAATGAAATTGATTCCATCACCTCAAATAACACTTGGGTATTGGTTGATATTCCTGAAGGAGCTAAACTCATCGGATGCAAATGGATATTCAAGAAGAAGATGAAAGCAGACGAAACTATTGACAAGTTCAAGGCTAGGTTGGTAGCCAAGGAATTTTCTCAGAAGCAGGAGATCAACTACTTTGACACGTATGCTCCAGTAGCCCGGATGACCACCATCAGAATGTTGATTGCTCTCGCAGCGATACATAAGATGTTGATACATCAGGTGGATGTGAAAACGACTTTCCTAAATGACGAGCTGACCGAAGAAATTTATATGCAACAACCAGAGTGATTTGTCGTCAAGAGTCTTGAAGACAAAGTCTGCAAGTTGGTGAAATCCTTGTACGGTCTTAAACAGGCTCCCAAGATGTGACATGAAAAATTTGACAAGGTTATAAGGTCAAATGGCTACATGGTCAGCGAGACGGACAAGTGTGTTTACACAAAGTTCGCTGATGGAAGAGGTGTGATCGTTTGTCTGTACGTGGACGACATGCTGATCCTAGGTACGGATATGGGCTGTGTCACGGAGACAAAGAAGTTCATCTCGAGCAAGTTCAGTATGAAGGACTTGGGGAAAGCTGATGTGATCTTAGGGATCAAGATCATCCGAACAGACACTGGACTATAGCTGTCACAGTCTCATTATATTGAGAAGATGATCATACGCTACGGGTATCAGGATCTTCCAGGGATCGATACGCCGTACAGGTGTGATCTGAAGCTGAAGCCTAATTCAGAAAAAAGCGTCAGGCAGCTGGAGTATGCAAGTGTAATCGGGAGTTTGATGTATGCTACTACTGCCACAAGGTCTGACATAGCTTTCGCCGTGGGAATGCTGAGTCGTTTCACGAGCAACCCAGGCATTGAGCACTGGAAAGCTGTGAAACGGGTTATGAGATATCTCAATAAGACTCAGACATATGCACTGCACTGCATAGGAGATCCGCCGGTAGTTGAAGGCTTTAGTGATGCCAGCTGGTGCTCAGAGGTGGAGAGCAAGAGGTCCACAGGTGGATTCATTTTCACAATAGGTGGAGCTGTTATATCGTGGAAGTCGAAGAAACAGACTATGCTCTCGCGGTCATCCATGGAATTTGAGTTCTTTGTACTTGATACTGCAGCGAAGGAAGCAGAATGGCTTCGGGAGCTCATATATGATCTTCCAGTAGTTGGGGCATAAATACCGACAATACCGCTATACTGCGACAACTAGACGACTGCGGCAGTGGCATCAAATGACCTCTTCAACGGGAAGAAGAGGACTGTGCGGTTGAAGCACAAGGCAGTACGCGATCTTATCAAGAGAGATAATTGCAGTGATTGATATTCGGAGTCAGGAAAACCTGGCAGATCCGTTCACCAAGGGCCTCAAGAGCCATCTAGTCGATGACACAGCAAATAAAATAGGCTTGAAGGCATTCTGATATTGTATTATTGCAATCCTGCCATAAAGTTTTATGCTATTAGTTCAAAGAGAAATCTACTAGGCATCTAGTTTTTGGTTCAAGGGAGGACCAATAATCGGAAGAATATCAGGAACGGTAGGTACATGTCCTATTGGGCATGGAGAGGTTACGGACCTACAACCACTGTTGTCTACTGTTGTTTTCTACGAAAAACGGATCATGTGGGAAGGTTGGCTTAAACGCCTTAATGAGTTCTCAGGCAGAGTGAATGCCTGGTGTGCTCTACAGGAAGCACGGTAGCGCAGTACTACAAGGAGTGAAACTCCATGCTACTGTGGGGTGACTCCACCATAAGGTTCTCGAAAGGGGTAATGCCTCGGCTTTGTGAGCCAAGTCACTGCGACGTAGCACCGCAAATAGGCAGGTAGCCTAATGTTGTATGTTGAAATAAAGAGGGGTGTATTCAGCACTATAAAGGAGAGGAGTTCCTCATGTTACAGTGGCACGAAACCACGATGAGGTACCCGGATAGGGGTAAAGCCTCGGCCTTGCAAGCCATGTCGTTGCGGCGTAACACCGCAAGGGAGCCTAAGGCTTCATGCTGGGTAGTATGGCACTACAAAGAGGCGGTGACCGCATGCTACAGTAGTATGACACTACGATGAGGTTCCCGGTAGGGTAATGCCTCGGCTTTAGGCCATGTCATAGCGGTGTAGCACCGCAAGGGAAGAGCAAAGCGCTTTATGCCATGTCTCTTTAATAAAGAACTCACCCATAGTGTATGGACAAAGAGATATCATGCCGTCTCTTGAGGGTAAACTTGTAGACACCCAAAATTATACACTGACACCAGGCTGGCCTTTAGGCAGAAGCACATGTAACTACATTATGTGAGCGGAAAGAATTTCAGCTGTGATGCAAAATTCAAGGCTTAGTTCATTCTTGTATTATAGTATGTTGTTTGACCCATGCGGGAAGATTCAAATCGTCAGCGACATCTCTCCTAATGAATGATGGGCAGTTACTGTGGGGAACACTCAAACCCATATATATAGAGATATGTGGAAGATTGTTGGAGTTTGGCCCTTTCACATTAGAAAGTTTAGTCCCACATCGGCTAGGTCAAAGGAGTTGTATCTCTATATAATAGCTATGCTTGTTTAGAGATGCACATGTCGTGTGGAGGTGCACATGGGTATGCCATGTGGGGATATTTTTCTAATAAAAAAAGGCTAAATCAACAATGAAAGCATTCATGCTTTTGCTCTTGGAAAATTAATTTCCATTGGAGCTAAGCCCCGTAGGGGCTTAGCGACTCGGACTTGGGCTCATGAGGCGTAATGTGACATTTTGTTGGCACACTTTGCACTTAGCACGTCAGCATCGTCGCTAGGCGCATAGTGCGCTTAAGTTGCGCTCGTTGCGCGAGCCTCTTGCGCAGCCGATTGCGCGCGTTGCACGATTTGCACAGGGTGCGCGCGGTGCGCAAGTGGCGCAAGTTGTGCTAGTTGCGTGTTGCGCGGTTTGCGCAGGGTGCGCGCGGTGCGCAAGTGGCACAAGTTGCGTGAGTGGCGCATTACGCGGATTGTGCATGTTGCGCACGGTGCGTGTGGCGCAGTATGGCGCATGTGGCGTAAATGGTGTTGTGTGTTCTGTGCTCGCAGTGTGCAAGTTGCGCGGGTGGCGCAAGTTGCGGACGTTGTGCGCAAGTTGACTCAGATCGTGTCTGTGCACGATTTGAGCGGTTACAACACGTTCGGGGCGATTTTTCCCACGTCCCGAACGTTCTGCTAGCTGAGCAGTTACAGTGCGGGCTTATATAAGGCTCTCTTCTCTCTCACAGTAAATACATACAAGAGACAGAAGAACAGAACAAGTGGTTTTTAACACAAGTTCAGTTCAGAATTCCTTACGAATTTTCACAAACTTTGAGAGAGAAGAGAGCGCTACTTTTGCACAGGAGTCTGTGCGCCATCCGAGGAGTCATAAGAGCGGAGTGTTCTAAAGTTCTCCGTCGAACTTGCTGGTTCCTGGAAGCTGTTCGTGTGGGGCGAATTTAGCTTTAAGCAACGGTGATCATTCACCCCAGCAGGCTATTCTTCCATCTATCGCATGTCATCCACTTCGCTGCTGCTACTATTCGATTGGATACTTCTTTTTAGAAGTACTTCTTTCGTTTGCTGCTATAACGAAATCTTTTTAGATTTTCGTTATCCAGAATCCTCCAAGGATCTCTGTCAAGCACCTTCTTTGAAGTATTGCTAGAAACATTGTTTTTACAATCGTTTCATTTTTTCAGTTTTCCATCGAAAATTGTGCCCCGGGACTAACACGAGCGACAATATATTAGTTAATCAACATGCGCAAGTACTAGAGGTAGGTCTAGACGAACATGATTAGAAGTATTAAAGAAGAATATAGTTTTGTTAGTGTTACATAGGACATGGCCCTTAACCGAGGCGAATGGAAGAAGAGGATTCAAACAACAAACCCAAACATTTGGGAGGCCCTTAACAGAGGCGAATGGAAGAAGAGGATTCAAAACAAGAGATCCAAACATTTGGGATGGTGCGAATCCATCTTAATTATGGGGGAAGGAAAGTTCTTGATATCAGGAATAAGAGGCTAGAAATATAGTACTGGAAGTCTGGAAGTATAGAGTGAAATTCTTCTGAAAATAAATGAAACAGAGGTCCTGTAGAAAGTATGTGGCTAAGGACAAACTAGCATAAAAAAGCACCAAGACAAGATTGGGGGAACCAATAAACATTGTGTGTAAAAGTAAAGGCAAAATTAGCAAGGACACCTGATGCAGAAAAGTTGGTCAGAGAACATAACATATGAGAGAAATAACAACAATATCAAGTACAGCAAGAAAAAACCTCAACCTTAACATGCTGTCAAGCCTACGAAACAAGAATCAAGTTTTGACATGAATCTCACACAAACCAAATCCTATGGACACCAAAATGTTACATGCACATTCATACTGAGGTGTGTGTATTTTGTATATATTTTATTCGTAAAAGGTAAGGACATTCATAACAATATGAAGCATCAGAGCATGCTGAAGAAAATTCAAAGATGATATGTCCTCAAAAGATAGGACAAGAAGGCAGCAAGGATACGCCATAACACAGGTTTGCAGTAAATTTCCGAGCATTCAGAATAATAGAATGTATAAGAACTTGTCTCAAGTTTGAATTATATTCACATAAATAATTTATTGAATTGATATGTCGGTGTGACTAGCGTGTGTAATAGGTCTTAGTTATCGATTTATTTTTTTAATCCTCTTACAAGAGGGGGATATCAAACTTTATCACATAACCCAGTAAGCTAAGTATAGAATGCAATTATCTGGAAAGAAATGAAAAGAGAATCCATGGAAGAAGTAGACTACCAACTACCCTAGTGAAATAATAATTTCATTCATCTTGCATCTAATATACAAAGGAAAGATGAGATGGATGATATCAAAATAAAGGGAAATTAGAGATGTACTTCAAGATTGTTGTTATTGTAATCATGCCTTTTGGGACAAGACTGAAAATTTAAGAAAATGGCTAGAAAATTAGAGCAAGTGGCTGATGAGCAATTCAACTATATATATTTGAGCATGTTAAAGCAAGAAGATGAAACGAGGCATGCATGCTGCACCATAAATTTGTGCAAGTGGCTAATGGGAAACTCAGCTCATATTGAGTCCTTGACAGTAGCATATTTAGCTCATTCAATTAGGCTAGGAAGCTTAAGTTTGATATAAATAAGCCAAAACTCAAGCTAAATAAGCCAAAACTCAAGCTATGTTGCAACTGGACTGTAATAGAAAGACCATATATGGTAAGCTTGTGTAACATTGTTATATTAATCAGTTTCTACTTTTTTTTTGTTTATTACTTGTCATTATCATTTGGCCTTCTCGTGATCAAATCATCAAAGTTCTAAATTCTATGTATCATTTCTTCGGAAGTCACAAAAATTAGAATAAGTGTGAGAGAGCTTGTAGGAATTGGAAGTATGATCCTAACAAATGATAGTTTCAACTCAATGTTTTCATAAAATTTAACTTTCATAAAATTTAACAGGCCCTTGCTGATTTGACCAACTACTGTAAATCTCATTTTCAAGACAAAAATAACTTTTCAACCTTGAGAAAAAGGTCTGCTTTGTAAACTTAAGGACCCGAACAGGCCCTAATTCACTATTCTTATCACAAAATACCTATGGCATCTCATCTAAAGATATGTTACTCTTTTACGCTGTTTATTAAAATTAGTCTTCAAGCAAAAGAAAACCGACATCATCCAAGACTTCTTCCATAAAAAATGGGGTCGGCTGTGGAGCATAAGACAGATCCATGAAGGAATCGACAAAGTTTTTGACACCAGGTGTCAACCTGATGTCAACCCTCTATTGCCAAAAAAACTCTAAACTAAAATGTATATCAAAGGAGTATCTGGAAGTGTCAAAGTGTCGTTGAATTTGAAGTTTGAAGTAAACAAAAATCATCAAAGAAGTATCCAAAATTAAAGTGTCTCAACTTCACCATCATCTAAGCATTTTGTCATCGAAACGAGGTCCGATATGATGCATGAAAAAGCTCCACAAAAGAATTGTCACTTTTTATGCTGTCGCCCTGACATCAACCTTCGGTTACCAAATTCCTAATGAAGGTAGCTAACAATAATAGAGGACCCTACCATAAGAACTCTGGAAGGCTAGCTGGCAAGAAGATGATAGACCTACCAGTATGGTCATGCAATTTAAGCTCACCAACGAGCGCCATCTAGCTCCTATGGACAAGGCTAGAGTCTAGCCAAAGAGGTAAGATGATAGAATCTGCCATAGCAAGTATTCACCAATGACACATTGGCCAAAGAGCATAAAAGGAATGAGATATCCACGTACTAAATTTTATATACAAATATGGCTAGGTAACAAATAAAGCATATTTTACTACTGAATCAAAGTCCATCTTGGTCTGACCTTACGTATAGAGACCCTCCCAATCCTATTCTGTGTTCTAAAAGGCGGTATCTAAGACAAATATGGCTAGGTAACAAATAAAGCATATTTTACTACTGAATCAAAGTCCAACTTGGTCTGACCTTAGGTATAGAGAACCTCCAATCCTATTCTCTGTTCTAAAGGCGGCCGCATAGGCGGCTCCTAGGCGCTAGACGTCGGGTGCCCGCCCGATGCCCACTTAGGTGCCCGCCTAGTCCCCTGACGCCCGACTACGCATGTTTTGGGGTTTTATGGATTTTTTCTGCAAATTTTAGTAGATTTGTTTGGAATTTTTTTTTTTTTGAACCGCCTAGATCTAGGCGGGCTAGACGCTAGAAGGTGCCCGTCCGACTAGCGCCTAGCACTTTTCACAACCTTGATACTATTACTCCTAACAGGTGGGCTTAACCTGCACTGACATGTGGAAAAAATCTACTCATCATGTCTGTAAGTGCAGGTGTTCCTGACTTCTCACTGATGCAATGTTGGTCCTGTCTTTTCAAAGTTCTCTCGTATCGTTGGTCATCAATTTCAACATTTTTACTTCATCTTTATTTTATTTTTTTATCATGTTGTTCATTGCCTAACAACCAACAAATCACGGCTCATCCTATAGCCCTCTTACAAAAATTACCATTTATTTTATGGACTTCTCATGTTTGTATAGTAGTACAGAAGAGCTCCATGCCAAACGCCCAACATAAATCTTTGACAATCTCATTATCTTAATAAATGACTTAACCTAGATAACAAAAACCATTAATCCAATTATTATTCTTGCAGCTCTAGTCGCTCTTAGAACGCATCAAGTGTGATGGGGGCAAGGCTACTAGGATGGTGATTGGGTTACCCGGATTTATCTCGCCGTGTAGAAGGAGAGGTCAAGGCGTTGTCATAGTTTGCAGTATCAATCGATATCGATACGATAAGGCCGATACGGTTTGGCATGTCCTGATCTAATACCGACCGATACCCAATACTAACCAATACCGATATTGGGGGTCTCTTTCCGATCAATTTGGTAAAGAAAATTGGACGAAAAAATCAATCAACAAGGGTGTAAAGGCATAGTAAGGTTGTAAAAACATGTGAAAAAAACTTACCTATCGCATGTAAACCAATCGGCAAGAGTGATTATTATTTCATTCAAATTCAAAACTACTATGAAACAACACTAAAAATACTTAAAATTATGCCTAAATGTATAAAATTTATTTTCTAAAATGTTAATAATATATTAATAGTTATTTGTTTTCCGATACCAAAAAATCTGATATTCCAATCCGAAACCGTTGATACTGACACTCATAGAAATGGTCTGATACCAATATCGATGCTGCGAACCTTGGGCATTGCTTATTCGGTAACTCACTACTAGTACTATAGCAAGATTCATTTGTTTACTGATAACATATTCCACTTTATACGATGTTCT
Organism: Iris pallida; assembly: GCA_029216955.1. Taxonomy (NCBI): domain Eukaryota; kingdom Viridiplantae; phylum Streptophyta; class Magnoliopsida; order Asparagales; family Iridaceae; genus Iris; species Iris pallida. The sequence goes on from JANAVB010013200.1 coordinate 17,656,212, forward strand.
ATTATGAGTATCTAAAAGGTTTGAGAGAGAAGTGCTTCAGATATATAACCAAAGTTAAGTTGTATTGTTATTCCATACCAGATATAACAATTTAAATAGGTGCACCCGAAAAGGATAACTTTTCTAACACTTAAGATATACAGAATATCATCCCTTTTTGGTTATATTTTCCGACCAAGCAGTTCAACTTTCAGGATTTCCTTCCAGTATGGGATAGTGTTGAATATCTTAGTGGGTTTGTGGGTTGGGATCCGAGAGTTTAGTTTACCTTTAATCAAGTATAAGAAGAACTTTAATCTAAATCAAGTCTACCAGAATAACTGGATTTTAAACTATGGCTAGCAAATATTGCAACATATAACAAGCCTTTATTATTTGTTTCTTGCATCTCTAAAACCTATTCTAGCAAGTACACTACATGTTTGCTTGTTATGTGTTTCATACTTGCCACCGTAATTTGTTTTCACTGACTGTACAAGAAGGAGAACTGGAAATCCCAAATGCTAATTAGCCTGAATCGGAGTAACATCAAAGTGAACTTATGTTGCATGGGAACGAATACGACACAACAGGCGATGGAGAAAACGACGGCGGCATGGCACCGACTTTGGTTGGCCCTAGTGTATTTTGTAGTGTTTGCATTGTGTCTGACAAGATGACCGGGTCATGACATCAGTTTTTGGAGTGCGCATGCTTTCTATAAGTGAACCTAGCATGCCAGTGACCACCAAGCACGGTTCCTGCTATCAGTTTTTTGTTCTTTTTTGGCAGTGTGCCCAACAAAGGTGACAAAACTTTTTAGAAAATAAAATGCACATGCTAGTAATTCACCAACACATCTGTTACCAGCATCCATACAAAAAGGTAGCAATTTAGTCTTATACCTCGTATTTCTAAACTCAAATATTTTGTGTATGATACTTTATCTCCTAATGATATCCCAATATCAAACTTTTCACAACATCACAATTGTGAATGACAAATTTCAAACTCTACCAACATCATATTGCACAAATAACTCAATTTCATCTGAATTTACAATCACGTCAAAGAGAAAAAAAATTTATAAGTTGGAAAACAAAAAATGTTACAAAAGATTCCTGCAGAAGTAACAAAATTATGTTGCACAGACACAAATATGAAACGATAAAATACAGACACAACGATTCGGTACGGATACGGCTACGGCATCAATTTTGGGGTCTCCTAGTGTATTTTAGAGAATCTTTGTCATGGCCAAGCCATGTCTACATGATGAGGTACTGATTTTTGAACTGTACATGGTTCCTAGCATACACATCATGAATACTATTACAAGCTGAAATTGCATCCCTTGAAGCCATAAATAAATATTTTGATATCTTAATCATGGAGATTGATACCCATTTCAAGAACAATCCCATCGTAGTGATCACTGCAGTAAGAAGCTCCCCACAAAAAGAATAGTTCTGTTCTTTATGGACAGTGTCCAATAAACTTTATAGTGAATAAAATACACATTCTAGTAGTTCACCACGACAATGTCATCAAGACAAACCCTTTCAAATATCAGCAGTCACACCATAAGCACCAATGTAGTTATAGAGAAATACTTCACTTTGTTGCCTGCCCCACAATCATTTTCGCTCTCCCACCCTTGTTTCTGCGACAACTTGGCCATGACAAAATCTTGGCCCGCATGCACTGCTCTTTAGCCTAATTGTCATAGATGCAGGGGTGGGCAATTGTTGAGAACTAGGCAATCAAGTAAAGTTATTGCTCATAGGTTGCATTTGGTAGGCGGAATGCTATATAGCCAGAAATTTTATACTCCCAGAAATCAAAGCCCCTGGAAAAAAATTATGAGATTATATTCCCATGTTTGATGAATATGTAAATATTTTCCGGAATATATAATTCGTATAAAAAATATAACATTTTTGATTGATGATTAAATATATTTAATAGTTGTTACTCTTTGTCTATAACTTCTTCTAGCATAGTTAGCTAAGATAGACTGGTATTTAAAAGAACATGGATCAAATCCTATTGACATTGTAATTTTTATACTTTAAAAATTAATTTTTACAGACTCCGACCTGAACCCAAGTGATTAGGACCCAAGCCCAACCATATCCAGAAACCTACTAGACCTGACCAATCCGAATTGACTCGAACCTGACCCAAACTGACCCTAGCATGACCCGAAGTGACAGAGCCGGACCCAATCCGACCCGAACCTGGACTCGGCCGAACTCGGATTCGGATCTTAACTTGAGCTAGATCCGATTTACCCCCATGGGAAATTGATATATATCCGCCTATTTTGGGTATAATATGTTTTCACAATTGATGGGAATATTGTTTTCCCGGATATTCAAATTTTTGGAAATAAATTTTATAACCGACACAAACATGGAAGAGAGGATTAAGAGAGTTAAGGAAAATTTAAATGAGGGAAAATAAAAACCATGCATGGTTTAAGGGTGAGGTTTTAGGAGGAAAGGTTATAGCAAGGTTGTCAAAGGCGCACTCAAGGCGCAAAGGGTCCATATCGCCCGAGGCGCAAGGCGCACTTAAGGCGCGCGTCCGAGCGATGCGAGGCGTATATATATATATATATATATATATATATATATATATATATATATATGTGTGTGTGTGTGTGTGTGTGTGTGTGTGTGTTTTCATTTTGCCTGAATTTGAAGATTTTGATCCTTGTGTTGATCTATTCTTTAATTTAATTTACTGGAATTTTCACGACACCAAAATAAATTCTCTTGCAATTTGAAGCTTCCTTAAGTTTGAACTACGTAAACACGCCCTTAACCACATCCTACGCATGAATAATGTCGCCAAAATAAATGAGTCAATGTGAATTGGAATTTTTTTCCTACACATGTATACAAGCAAAATTATCGAGGCGCGCCTTAACCACATCCTGCGCCTGAGGAAAAGACGCGCCTTTGGCGCGCCTGACGAACTGCGCCTCGCCCAGACTCTATTAAGGCGTTGCTCCTGCGCCTAGGTCCAAGGCGCGCCTGGGGCGCGCCTTTGACAACACTGGGTTATAGAGGGTTAAGTGAGGGCTTGTTTAACCCTCTTTTGTCTATTTTTCAACCCCCAAATTAGAGGGTTAACGAGGAGGATTGAAAATTTTGTTTAAAAAGTCATAAATATCCCTTATTGTCCTATAAAATATGATAACTTTTTTTTAAATTTTTCTTGCTTTCAACATGCTGCTCTGCAGCTTCCTTATTTGAAAAGATATTTTGACAAGTTCTAATTAAAATTCCAATCAAATTAAATTTTATAACCTTTGTAATAAGGGTATTTTGGTAATTATTGTATTTGTATTAACCTTCTTCTCACTCAAAACCTCCTATCCAATCAATGGTTATTAAACACACCCTACTTAACTCTCCTTCCAATCCAAGTAAGGTTATATGTATTGACTCTACTCCCTCTCACTTAGGGTCTGCTTGGATTGAGGGTTAAGACTTAAGTGAGGAAAAGTTAAGTGAGGGGAAAATAAAATCATGCTTAGTTTGAGGGTGGGGGTTTAGGAGGGAGGGTTATAGAGGGTTAAGTGGAGGTTTATTTCACCCTCTTTCGTCCATTTTTTCTAATTAAAATTTCAATCAAATTTAATTTTATGACATATGTAATAAGGTTATTTTGGTAACTATCATATTTTTATTAATCCTCCTCTCACTCAAAACCTCCAATCCAAGCAAGAGTTATTAAACACTCTCCACTTAACTCTCCCTCCAATCCAAACAATGTTCTATGTATTCACTCTACTCCCCCTCAACTCTACTCCTCCTCATTTAACCCCACTTAACTATGCTTATTTTTTTCCCTCAATCCAAGCAGACCCTTAACTTTCCTTCACTTAACCCCACTTAACTCTGCTTTTTTTTCCTCAATCCAAGCATACCTTAAATGGACACTTTTATCATAAATAGTTTGAACTGATACGTTTTATCTCTGATAATTTTCTCTACTAATGATAACCCAAAACCAATTTTCACCACAATGCAACTTTCATTCCAGTGCTAATCTCATCAAAGACGATATTTTCCAGAAATTAGGATACAAAAGTAACAAAGTTCAGCCAACATTCATCAACTTCCATCATTTATGCAAACATAGACCTGGGGAAAAAAACCTAACCTCAACAGAACAGACTCCCGTCACCTTCAACTCATCTCCTCTCCTTCATGGAGTACTTGTTGGCGGCCTCCCTGACCCTGTCGATGTACCCCTCGATTGGCGGGGTGAGCGTCGCCATGTACCGGTTGGCTGGGAATGGCGTCAGGTCCGGCACCATCGCCGCCTCCCTCAGCTTCTCCGGCAGTGCCGCGACCGCCTCCTTCTTCAGCCTCAGCAGCGTCGACTCCGCCGCCTGCCTCGCCCGGTGCTTCCTCATCAGCACCCTGCTGTACTCCTTCGCCAGCCGTCTCCCGTCCTCCACCGTCAGCTCGTACTTGGGGATCTTGTCGGCATCGACAAGCCCCAAACTGATGTAGTCGAGCCCCGGGGTGCCCATGACGACGGGATCGGGATCCTTCTTCTTCTTGGCCATGTCGAGCTCGCGCTGGCGCTCTTTTGAAACAAGGCCGAGCTTCTCGCGCTCAGCCTCGCGGTAGAGGTCGTTGGCAGAGAGGTGGCGCACAGGGGTGGGTGCGCTGAGGCAGGCGTCGGCCATGCGTACCATCCGCTCCACGGCCTCGTGGCGGGCCCGGCCTCCGCCGCCGCCGGACGGCTTCTTCTTGGGGATGACGGATCGCTTGAGGGCCTGTCCGCCCTTGATCTTGGACTTCCCCTTGGCCGTGCCGCTCACCGGAGATCGCCGGAGGAGGGAGTAGGGAGGGGTTAGGGTTAGGGTTTTTGTGGTGGGGATTAGGGTTTTTAGGGCTCTCAGCATCTTGCTAAGTCTTTCTCGCTCGAGTCAATGTGAGGGGAGGAGAGGAGAATTAGGGTTTTAATATCTGCACTCTATCGTAACGGATTATCCGTTAGCCCGTGTATTATAATAAAAAAGGTTTATTGCAATTTGATACCTCAACTATTTTTATTTTTAAACTTGATACGTTAAACTTTTTTTTTTTTGGATATAACTTCGTACCGTAAAAGAAAAAAAGACAAAAATACTCATGTTGAAAACATTAAACTATCTCTTCCTCCACCACAGCCCCTCCCTCCCCCCCCCCCCCCCCCCCCTAAGCTACCCCCGCCCCCGGGCTTCCCCCTCCTCCTTTGCCCCGGCCCCACCCCTGCTCCCCCCCACCCCCGACAGCACCATTGTCCGCCCCCCTCCCCTCTCTCTCTCCATGGTGCCACCGCCACTACTACTATCTCTGGCTGCGTGTGCCTGGAGATAGGGGGACAAGGTGAGGGCAGGCGGTGTAGCGGGGGGCAGTTGGGGTGGAGCAGCAGGGGAGGGAGAGGTGTGGCTGGAGGGCGGGGTGGCCGGAGGGGTAGAGGGGAGGGCAAGACAATTTTTTCATCTCGTACAAGGCAGCATGATCGTGGAGGAATACAACGTTGAGTTTTTACGACTGAGCCATTTCGCACCCACACTGATTCAGACGGCAGAAGAAAAGACGAAAAAGTTCTACGACGGACTGAGCTACATACTACAAGAGCTTATTGGAGCTGCAGCACCTACCACTTATTCTGGAGTTTTTACCGCAGCACGACGTCTAAAGCGAGTTCACCGAAGGGAGTCGAGCTTGAGGAGGCCACCTGTACCAGTCAAAGCCTAGCAGGGAATTTTATCTAAGAAGCCTACGACAAACTTTCATCCAAAGTCCGTCTAGACAGCAACATGATCTACCCGATTGCCACCACTACGGTAGAAAGGGACACATACCAAGGGATTGCAGACGTATATTGGGATTATGCTTACTCTGTGCATCGGATCAGCATGCAGTACGAGACTGCCTAAAGGGCTGGAGGAACGCACCAGGACCAGCACCACGGCCACCGAGGCTAGCACTACAGGCAGGAGCGAGAGGTTTCCAGCAGGGCCACCTCTGCCACCCCAAATAGCCGTATTCCAACAGGCTCAACAGCAGCAGAGAGCACCAGCACATGGTCATGGATAGGCCTTTGCCATGACCGTGGAGGAGGAGCAGGCGACATGCAAGGTTATAGCAGGTACCATATTAGTTGCTTTATTACCTGTTGTAGCATTATTTGATTCAGGAGCATCGTATTCTTTCATTTTCGCTAGCTTCATAGCCACACATAGAGTAGCGACCTCACATCTCTCTAAGGTCATGAAGATTCAGACGGGAGGTGGTATTATCCCAGTTAGTGACACTTGTAGATCTTGTGTGGTAGCTACTTGTGGGAGAGAGATGCGAGCCCAATTCTTGATCTTTTCTATGCCGGATTATGACGTTGTACTTGGTATAGACTAGATGCGATAGTACCATGTTACATTGGATTGCCGGCTTGGACGAGTTATCTTTAGGCCACCTGGGTTACCGGAGTTTGAGTTCCCTCGTGGAGCTAGAGAGTATGGTACTATACCTATGCTTAAAGCACATATAGCTGAAGGCGAGGTTAAGTATTCGAGAATTGTAGCAGACTTTGTGAACGTATTTCCCGATGACTTACCAGGTTTGCCACCTAATTGGGAAGTCGAGTTCACCATCGACTTGATGCCTGGGGCGGAGCCTATCACATCAGTAGTGTATAGGCTAGCGCCGAAGGAGTTAGAAGAGCTGAAGAAGCAAGTTGATGATCTATTAGACAAGGGATTTATTAGAGCTAGCATATCGCCGTGGGGAGCACTATTTTCTTTATGCCGAAGAATGACGGATCGGTTCTCTTATGCATTGATTATATAGCTCTTAGTGTTGTAACAATCAAGAACAAGTATCTGTTGCCACGCATCGATGATCTATTTGACCAATTGCATAGAGCTTGCATATTCTCGAAGATAGATCTAGGATCGGGGTATCACCAGATCAAAGTGAGAAAAGAAGACATACCGAAGAGCTTTCAGAACCAAGTATGGGCATTATGAGTTCTTGGTTATGCCATTCTGTCTAACCAACGCGCCGATAGTTTTTATGAGCTTGATGAATAAAGTATTCCACCCATATTTGGATAAATTTATAGTAGTGTTCATCGATGATATCCTGGTGTATTCTAAGAGTAGGGAGGAGCACGAGGAGCATCTTTGCATCGTTCTTGAGACATTGAGGAAGGAGAGATTGTATGACAAGCTTAGCAAGTGCGAATTTTGCCTTGATAGAGTTCTTCCTTGGACATATTATCTCGGAAGAAGGACTTTCAGTTGATCCAAAAAAGATAGCTACAGTGGAGTCTTGGCCGACACCGACATCTATTGTAGAAGTTAGGAGTTTTCTCGGACTTGTCGAATATTATCGCAGGTTCGTAGAAAATTTCTTATGGATAGCAGAGCCGATGACACAGTTGACGCACAAGGATCAGGAGTTTCAGTGGACAGAAGACTGTCAGAAGGCTTTTGAGGAATTGAAGAAGAGGTTGACCTCAGCACCTATTTTGACGCTTCTATCTGGATCGGAAGGATTCGTTGTATATAGTGATTGTCAGATAGTGGACTTGGATATGTTTTGATGTAATATGGAAAGGTCATAGCCTTTGCATCGAGGTAGCTGAGGGCACATGATAAGAATTACCCTACTCATGATCTGGAGTTAGCAGTAGTGATCTTTGCGTTGAAGTTATGGAAGCATTATTTATACGGAGAGCGTGTGGAGGTATTTACGGATCATAAGAGCTTGAAGTATGTCTTTACGCAAAAGGAGTTGAATATGAGACAGAGGCGTTGGTTGGAGCTCATTATAGACTATGATATAGATTTACAGTACCATCCTGGCAAGGCGAACGTAGTGGCAGATGCTTTGAGTAGGAAGCCTATTGTATATTTCTTGACAGCTCGGCAGCCACAATTATTGGAGGATCTTCTGAAGCTTGGAGTAGAAGTCATCATGTCGGGACAACAAGGATTACTTGCCAATCTAGAAATAAAGTCGTCGCTTGTGGATAGGATCAAGGCAGCTTTGCCTATAGGTGCAAGATTTTAAAAACTTCGAGAGAGGACAGAGGCTGGAGAGCAGACATGACTGTGTATTCATGAGGATGGGACATTAAGGTGCGGAAATCGCCTATATGTTTCGAATAGAGAGTTGAGGCAGGAGTTGATGAATGAAGCACACAGTTCTATTTATTCTATTCATCCCGGGAGTACTAAGATGTATCGGGACTTGAAGCAGTACTATTGGTGGAATGGTATGAAGAGGAAAATTGCACACTTTGTAGCCAAGTGTTTTGTCTGTCAGCAAGTAAAGGCAGAACATCAGAGGACCGCAGGAATGTTGCAACCACTTCTTATCCCTGAGTGGATATGGGAGCACATTACTATGAATTTTGTTACTAGATTTTTTAGGAGTCCTAGCAGAAAGGACACTATTTGGGTTATTATGGATATACTCACGAAGTTGGCTCATTTTTTTGTCACCCCCAGTTTTCAGAAACAGGGGTATTTTTATCATTTTATATTTTTGAATATTTTTAAAATTTATTTTATTATTTATGATATTATTTTGGGTTTGAAATTTATTTTATTATTTATGATATTGTTTTGGGGTTATTTGAGTCGGGTTCGAATTTCAACTCAATCCGACTTGAAACGGGGACCCGGGGGGGTAGTTTGACTCTAGTGGGACCCACACACTAATTAGGCATGGCCCACATGATATTAATTTTAGTCCACATGATATTAATTTTTGTTAGTAGTTAGACTAATTATTTATGGATAGGTTTAGTTTAATTAGAGACTTAAAACTAGACTAAATTGACCTCAACCTTTAACCCATTCTTAATTTAAATCAAATAGATTAGTGGAGGGCATTTTGGACATTCAAATAGGGAACACCACACCTTTTTTGGGCAGCCACCTATGGGGGGGATAAGGAGTGAGTCACTCCTTCATTCATTTGCTTTCATCCACTTTCTCTCTCTTGTTCTTCCCCAAATTAATTTAGAGATGAACCTCCATTGATTTCATCTCCAAAAAAACCCCTTCTTCCACCAAATCTTCTTCATTTCTCCTCTACTCCATGGTTAGAGGGTGCTAAGCCAAGTTTGGGAGGATTCGGAGCTCGTTCGTGTCCTTTTAGAATCTCTACATGTCGGTCGTGTCGGAAGGATTTTTCTTTGAATCTCTCTTCCGGAAGGTATAATCTCTCCTCTAATCCATTCCTACATACATATAGGAATATTTTGAACCCATAGAAATGACCTCCATGGTTGTATCTCCATTTGTGTCCATTTTGTGTCCATTTGGAGGTCATAGGAGTGTCATTTGTGTTGTGGTTGTGTCCATGTGGAAAAACCCCAAATTTGGACACACTATGTGTTGTTGTCATGTATGAATGAATTATTACATGTTTAATCTCATATTTTTGTATTGGAGATGTGTTCTATAGTGTCTTATATATATATATTAGTGTAGAGAGTGAGTTCTTGATATATTATGTTATATACTTGTGTTTTTTTTTGTCTCAAACTACCTAAATTCGTCATAATATTTATCCACATTTTTAGTAGCAATAGCAACTTAGAAATGTCATAACTTTTAGCTTAAAACTCCGATTTATCTCCTATTTTTTTTAAAAGAACCGTATCGAAGTTATCTTTCCAAATATATATTTTAATAAGCCAAATTTGTTCTGAAACTTTCTGTAAAATTATTTGAGTGTCAGCTATACGAAAGACGCACGCGTTTCGGTGTTTTTGCGATTTCGGAAGCTTCCGGACACAAAAATGCGATCCGTTTAAAGTTTCGGAAAGCTAACACAAAGATATATAACATATTTTAATCCTAGAATTTAATGAATGCATAATTTGTACAGTATTGATTTTAAGTAGAAGATTACTATACGACATATACATTTTGTATATCCTTGTATATACAAATATGTATGTATGCATGTGTATATATATATATGTGTGTGTGTGTGTGTTAAGAGAATGTAATATAATATAGAGTATGCATAAATGATATAATGTATGAAAGTATATAATATATTCAAATATGTATGTATAGGTGCATGAATGAATGAATGAATGAATGAATGCAATGCATGAATGAATGGATGAAATGCAATCATGTGGGTAATGCAAGGTATTGAAACATGTATGCAAGTATCCATATGTAAGTAAGTAACGTAATCAAGTATGAATGTATGCTATATATGAATGCCAACATGATAGGAATGTAGATGCCATATTAGCACTTAGCACCATGTTTATATGTTAAAACCCCCTTCTACATGTTGACAGTAACCCCAAGCATGAATACACATAAAACCTACTTATTGTTATGAGTAAACCCTTTGATGTATAAATAAACCCTTTTGTTATGATTAACACCCACACACACATGCTAAACCTATGCTTTACATGTTATTTCTTCTATGTGACACAATGAACCCTTGCTAAATGTTATCCTTCTAACATAACCCCCTCACACTTGAACACATTGTGCTGCTATGTACACATTGCCATATCCACATTCATGTATCACTCACTCCTTGTCTTTATGCACCTTGCTTGTAATAAAAATATATATGAATATATATGTAATGTGTGTTTGATAACTTGTGTAGCTTTGTGATTTTGTGTGAGTGTTAGTCTAGGCTTGGTTAGGCCTAATGAGACTTGTTAGTCTAGGTTTAGACCTAGTACTGCCTAGTTAACCTAGTTTGACTAGTACGGTTGACCAGAGTTGACCAAGAGTTGACTTTGACCTAGATTGACTTAGAATCATGTAGATTGTATTGTAAGTTCAATTACCATATAAATTGAACTCTTTATAACCTGTGTTGCTATAACTAGGACTCTGTGACTCCAGTTGGCCATCTTTTCATATCAGCTATTCAGGATATCAGGCGAGTACATTCTCTGATCGTTTCATACTTGTCACGACTTATATTCTCGCTCTAGATTACTTTTACTTGATGCTGTCACGTTATCATCACGGATTGGTACTATATAGATCTTTTCTTGGGATGTTATCCCCCTTAGCGGGCGCATCGGATACTTTATGACATGTGTTTCATGTACATCATGTATTCCTTACTTCTGCGTTATTCATGTACACTCATGTTCTCTCATGTTCTTTCATGTACGTTCATGTACTCTCATGTTCTTTCATGTACGCTCATGTTTTCTCATGTGTTTCCTGTATAACCAAAACATCATGTTCGTAACGTAACTTGAACGGATCCTTGTGTTTTGATTGTGGATAGGGGTGAGTATAAATGGTCATGTGATTTACCCATCATGTTCACTCTGTTACTTTTCATGTTTTATCATGTACAACACAGCCTTATTGGTTGATGTCCCACATGTTCACTCATGTACATCATGTACAACCTAAGCCAATTACATGCCATCTCGTACTCTACATCACTAGTCACTTACAGTTTTTACTTATCATGTATATATATTTCCAGTTATCAAATATCTCTCATGTTTTCATGTACATCTTCTTACAACGTTTCATGTATCTTACTATATTGTTTGCTTTATATTTCCTGCCATGATATGAACTGCATGAGATGTACTGTGCTCGCTCCCGTCCTGACTGGACCTGTTGATAAATTTTACAGATAGCCTAGAGGTTGCCTGCTAGCCTAGAGGAGACACAGTAGAGGTTGTATAGATAGCTAGGGTTTTGCTCACAGTTTATTTCTAGTTGTCTTGAGTTGTATTTATGGATTACTGTATTTGAGCTTTGAGATGTATTTCTGGGTTTGTGTATCTTAGACACTTAGACTTCTATCTGCTGTATCTCTTTTGGATTTCATGTTTTATCTATCTTTATCATGCTCTACCTTAGATGTGATTGAGACTGTATCTGCTATGTCACCTCCATTCGGAGAGTATATACTGTACAGGTACCTTTATTTTGTTAGATGTTTGACCTAGGACAGCGTTCTACCACCGACACTGCGGCGTAGGTTGGACGCTGTTACGTACTCGTACCCTTACGGTGGGTGCGGGTCGTGACACGTTTTTAGTGGTGGCCCATACAGGTCGAGTTTGTGTAGTGGTATTCGAACTAGAGTACCACTACAGCCTGCAGTAGGATTAGGATATATTTTAAAGGTACTCAATCACAGTTAGGATCCCTCGAGAGATTCCTGGGACGACCCTTAATTGAGAATCTTATTTTAACTTCGATTTGAAAAACTCTTCTTCCCTTGATTTGATTTATCTTTACTTTCTGTTGTTGAACTTGATTTTGATGATAATTGTGGAATTTTGAATCTTGATGTTAGCAGTTGCATTCGAGTTTGTATTTATATGATTTGATGGATTTTTGTTCATTTTTGAATCTTGATGTTCGTTGATAGATTTGATTTTTGGGTATTCATTGTTGATTTAATTTAATTTTTGTCAAGATGAAATTATATGGGCTAGGTCATCTATGTTATGGAATCTAGTCTTCTACAGTCATATTAGCCAGCATGGTGAGGACATATAGTCTGACTTGGATATATTTCTCGGGTGTAGGAATTTAAGGTTTTCGCAGCCAAACTAGCGGCATCACGAAAATGTTAAATACCATGATTCTAGAGGTATGTGCCTAAGTCGAGGACTCTGTGATTATCGTAGCCTTGCTTACTAGTATGACGAGGATTTAGAGCACCATGATTTTGGATAGACGCATATAATTATCAGATTGTACCTTAAATGCTTTTGAACATGTTTTCACTACTTTTGTTCAGTCTTTCAAAAAAAGAGGAAATTTTTGTTTTGTTTTATTTCTCATTATTTAACTTAGTAGTAGCTTTGGCTGTTGTTATAAACCTTGTGTGACTTCTTACTATGAATTTCTTCTTAATATAATGAATCGATGATTTTGCTAGACCTTATCTTAGATTTGATAGTTTAGCTCTGGGTTTCAAAATGGTTCCTTCTTTTTAACAGATAAGCAGAACAGATTTCATTGTTATTTATTTCTTGCTACTATCCTTGTATTAAATAATAATAATAATAAAACTAAACTGTCTTGATTTCACCAATCACCTACTTGCAATCTTGGTAGGAATCTAAATGTTAGTCTTAACGTAGAATTTGATTTTTATATTGGGACATGAGAATATATGAATACATATATAGAAGACACTTGCCTGATACGTATGCATGCTACACTTTGAATTCCAACCTATCTAAATACATATTAATATGTTGTTGATGTTTAAATTTCTAAAACTCTAATATTTCTGTTTCTCTGCTTTTTCCAGCTTAAATTCGTAATTTAAATATAAATTTTATGTTATTAGTTATGTTTACATCACTGCACATGCATGTTGTACATAGGGTTTCAATTCAAAAAAAAATTGGTTGAGTTTTGTGTTTGAATTTGTCAAATCTAAGACTGTGTGCATATTAACCCTTAATACTGGATTCCAAATGTTTAGTTCAATTTGCTGTTTTATTTTTTAAAAATATAATATTTTGGCGCTATGTACATTGTTGTATGTAGGGATATGATGTTAGGTTTATACTCTTACATGTTAGGTTGTGATAAACATTGGGTTGGTTAATATTACACTGGTTTAAGTGTTAGCTTATTTCAGATTCTTGTATGTAAATGCTGAACTAAAACTGGATTTAACCTTTCAATACTGTAGAAGCATGGAATTTCACAACCAGAAAGCCCATGCGCCAGGCATTTTATGCGCCAGAACTCAGACAGCTAATCAAATAAGCCATAGACATTCGAAGAAGGATTTTTTATTTATATATATAAAAGTCTATTACATGTCTAGAAAAGGTTGTACAAAGGAGAATTTCTACAAAGGAAGGATCCTAGATCTACAGCCAACAGCCACCATGCGCCTTCCAGATAGGCGCAGCAACCACCATGCGCCTTCCGATAGGCGCAACAGTCACCATGCGCTGTCAGCCAGGCGCAGCAGATGTCATGCGCCTCCAGCCAGGCGCATCCTACCATCTCTTCAGCAGCTCAGTTATGTGCATCCAGCTCAGTTATGTGCATCCCTTCAGCAGCTCAGTTATGTGCAACTCTTCCAACCAGGCTCACCTGGCCGAGCAGAGCCCAGTTATGTGCCGCTCTTCCAGCCAGGCTCACCTGATAAGTGCTTCGCCAAGGAAGAGAAGAGCACCGTAAATGCTGTGGCCAGGGGAGGCTTCGAAAGAGCCTCCAAAGACCAAGGAAGACCGTGATCGAAATCATGGCACAAGGAGCTTTCAACACAATCAAAGTGGGCGACACCCACTTTGAAGGAAGAGAGAGCCTAGCACCACCATTCCGATCTACGGCTCTTCCGGAACAACGGAGACGAGGCCCGAACATCCTTATCTTTGGATGCAACAGGCACCTTCTGCCTGCCTCAGAAGCCCTCGACTCCGTCTTTTGGATGTAACAGTCACCTTCAAGTGCATCGAAGACAACACGACGTCTCATCTTCACCCTCGGGAGCACTTCGTCAACAGAATGCACCCGCATATCCAAGTTCATGTTGGAATTACGAGAGGGAACGAGGAGCAAACTTTCTCTCCATGCCACTATTTATAGGCCGGGCAAATCAAACCCATGCGCCAAGTGGATGACTCTCCGAATTCTGTACAATGAATTTGCATTAAATGGATGAACTGGACGCCTCGAATTCAGCCAAACGGCTATTTATAGCACTCGAGGAGCGAAACAGCCGCGTCATTAAAGGACATGTCGGATGCGCCAGCCAAACAGTGCATCAAACGGATGCGCCCTCCAGCATCAGGCGCATCATACAGACGCGCCCTACAATACCCGGCGCATCACAGAGGATGCGCCCCCCCTCACATCTCCATGCCGAGTGGAACACCAACCAATGTGCCCACTCAGCTGTCCATCGAACGTCACAAACATTAAATGCTGAACTGACACCAGAGTTGGCAGCACGCTTCCCAAAGTCTGAACAGTTGACAACTTTTTCAGAGAATGAAGCGTCGGCAACGTCAGCATCATCATGACTCTATTCCGACGGCTACTGCCACGTGGCCATCCGCATGCGCCTCTACGGCCATGCATCCAAATCGCCATGCGCCTCTACGGCCATGCGTCCAAACCAGCATGCGCCTCAAAAGCCATGCGCCTCAGACCCTTCACTGATCCCTAAAGACAGAAGAAGAGTCTCCAGTTGAAGCTTTGCATGCGCCTCAAAAGCCATGCGCCCCAGACTGATCTCTGATCCCGAAAGACAGAAGGAAAGTCGCCTGCATGCGCCTCAAAAGCCATGCGCTCTAAACAGTTTGTAATCCCTAAAGGTTATGAGCCGCAACTTCCTCCTGCGCCCAATCAAGGCGCAGCTCACCAGATTACTTCCCCCCACCAAATCCGAGATCTTCGAGCCATGGGTCGACGACATGTGTCCTTTGACTCAACTCGTCCAAGATTTCAGCAACAGAAAGATCTTCTCCTCTGCTACGTGCCGGCTCACAACAGCAGTATGAAGAGTTCTCCCCCTCAATCAGGACGCATCATCCGTGCGCCCCCATCAGCAACTTCCACGTGGCGTTCCCACACACCGGCGCATCCTACATGCGCGCATGAGCAGCCAGCCTACAAAACTATAAATAGAGGGATCTTCTCCTTCACACACACACACAGAATCCACAACGAACATACAAGAAATCATCAGAGAGGCAGATACAGACACTCAACGTCTTCCTCCTCTCAGCAAGCTCCAGCACCCAGAGCAATCCATACCTTCAGAGAACCGATAACCGTCGTCAGCCGTCAACGGAGTCAACGCATTACCACTCGCTCCATTGGCACTAAGGACCCAGCTTAAACAAAAGTGTACTCCTAGGACTACATCTAAGTCCTACATTGTAACACTGTTTTGTTTGTATTAAAGTTTTCAATCAAACAATTTTAATGGCAAACAAGCTGGCGACTCTGCTGGGGACTTCTTTCTCCTCTTCCGAGAAAGTCGTGTCACAGGCCGACGACGTAAAGGTGGGCTCCTCCCACAAGACGCTGGTCGTGCGCCTCAATCAACAGGCGTACGAGGAGTTCATTTCTGAAGGAAGTGCGAGTCCTTCGAAGCGGCTGCCAAAGAAGATCCGCACGGCCTGGGTGCGCAAGGTCGACGCCTCGGGCACCACCACTGAAGGGGATGCAGCAATCCAGCCTTCCCTTCCTGCTGACGTTCTCAGCAACCAAGGTGCGCCCGCCGATGCAGCGCATCTCTTGGGGAAGCGTGCGGCCGACCACGTTCCCCAGCTATCTCCCTCTCAGGCGAGGAAGATACGTCGACGGAGCAGGGGCGCAGCCAATGCCCCGCGCATCACCTCTGATGCGTCACAAAAAGCCTCTGTCTTTGACAGACTCACTCGCTGTAATGGCGAGGAGAATTTGGATGCTGAGTACTATGCGCCCCAGCGGGCTGGTACGAAGAAATCCAAGGCGGCACGGGCCATACGCCACAAACGTGCTATGCCAGCAGCCGGCCAGAGGCACGCGCTCGTCATCACGCGCGCTGCCGATGGCAAGCTGTACAAGGTTGACTTAAGTGCTTCTGCACCAACAACGAGTCGATCTTCAAAGTCCTCATCTCGCTTGGGCGCATCTATTGCGTGCACAACCAAGTCGAGAGAGGCAAACTCAGTGGTCTTGAACTCCCGCGCCTCCTCTGGTTGTGCGTTTGAGGTCCGTTCAAGTCACTTCAAATGTTGTGGTTCCCCCACTACTGATCGTGATGCCTGCTTGGTATTAGATCAGGGGGCGCAACACTCACCTGACCACCCCGGCGTTTGGCCTTGCCATACGTCTGAAGGGGGTGTGAAGGCACCACTCTCCTCCAACGACCTGCGCAACGTGATCACTCATAAGCACCGGTCAGGAGAGTCGACCAACAAGTACGATGCGCCTCTTACGGGGCATACTTGTGCGGTGGTCACCATCAACTGCTGTTGCAAGGCGGCAGTTCCACCAAGACAGTCGGTCTTCCAACGACTGCAATCATCGACACCTCTCCGACGTCGCCTTGGGACGAAGGTGTCAGCTGAAGAGGAGCCAAAGGTTGCTTCATGCAACGTGGTCTCCAACTCCTCATCAATCCGGAAGACGACTGCCAATTCCTCGTCTTCATCCAAAAGCCAGCCGAGGAAAACCAAGGCAGCTGTCTCGACCTCTGGAGTGTTTGAAGGCACTCGGTCGAGGAAGAAGTCCTTGGAGGAAGCTGGGGGTAGCCAGACCCTTGTTGAGCCTCCTTCCGAAGACGAAGATGTCCAAAGCACAGCTGCGGCGGATCTTCATCATCAAGGCGAGATTACTCTCCCTGAAGTCCCTCAAAATGAGGATGTCCTCCAGGACACTGTCGGGGGTAGTTCTGGAAACGAAGAGGTCCTTCAAGACGGAGCTGAGGGCAAGCAGACCCTTGCAGATGTGCCTGTTGGAGATGAACTCCAGAATGTGGCTGGGGGTGGCCCAACACCAGGAGAAGTGACTCCCCCGCATGAGAGTGAGGCCGAAAGCGAAGCCTCAACCAATCCATCCACTCCTGGCCGTGTCAGGACAGTATACATGGCTGGGGATGATGTCGAGTCTGATGCGCCGTCACAGGACATAGTCCAGCGTATAGACTCATTGGAGGGAGGACTCAAAACCCTCTCTGCCTCTATGCAAGCACTGACCCAAGCAGTGTTTGAGATGCGGTCAGCCTTGATCAGGACACCTTCAACTGGTCCTGACCCAGGAGCTAATGGGGAGTCGAGTGTGCCCCTCCAACGGGTGCCCTCAGATACAGAAGCACCTCGGACCTCGGAGCCCTCAAACGCTCCAATCCAGATGGTACCTCCTTCCCCGACTCCTAGCTCTACGGAGGATGTGGTCGAAATGATCAAAGACCTGCGGGAGCGCTTCGAGTCCAAGAACAGGCAAGAGGAACGCCAGAAAATGGGCATTCCCCAGCCTTATCCCCTCGAGTGGAACAAGGTGGTTTATCCCCCGAAGTATAAACCACAAACACTCACCCCATACGACGGGAAGGACTCTCCGCGATGGTACCTGACGTACTTCCAGTCACAGACAGGGCATCTTCCGAAGGAGGACGCGCTCCTCACCAGTATCTTTGTCGGGGCCCTGAAAGGAGTGGCGTATGACTGGTACTGCAGCCTCTCCGACAATTCCATATCGTCCTTCGACGACCTGACGCGCCTCTTCCTCGACCGCTTCTACGACGGCGGGAAAGACATGACGATGGCGTCTCTCATAGAGATACGTCAGAAGGAGAAGGAAACGGTTCGGGCGTTCATCGAACGCTTCCGACAGGCTTGCTTCAGGCTACCTCCAGGCATGCCAGAACATGCGCTCCTCTCCGCTTGCAGCATGAACATGTTGCCTACAGTAAAGCTCTGGCTCAACTCTACTCCCCCTCCTGACTGGAGCTCCCTGATCATCGAAGCTGAAGCTGCAGAAAAGAAGGCGGCCAATGTACGTCTTCTGGGTGTCAGCTTCCCCGCCTTTGACGATAAGGGGAAAAAGTCCGCAGCTAACAGCTCCGGACGAGAAGCAAAGGGGAAACAGGCATTGACTGTTAATGCCTCAAAAGGCGCATCTGTGCCTACTCAGAAGCCTCTACTGGCACCGAGACCCAAGGAGGTTTATTCATTCAATGATGACGACACCCTGCAACTTTTCGAGATACTGAAGCAGGGTGACAAGATCAAGCTACCGGACCCAAAGCGGCCCGATGAAGTTGGAAAAGTGGACAACTCAAGGTACTGTCACTACCATCGGTTTGTCGGACACCCGACCAAGGACTGCTACGTCCTCAAGAATTACATCCAGCGCATGATCAATGCGGATGTAATTTCCATCGACTATGAAGAGAAGACGGTGTTGGCCAATATGGTTTCGCTTCAGTTCGACACCTTGCCGCCAACTACCACACAAGATGGCGTCGTCCCCATCCCTAAGGCGACAATGGAGGTGGTAAACTTACCACCTACCCGTGACAATGTGAGTGGACTCACCCCGCTCACCACATCTCGAGGAGAGGTCCTCTGGGTTCACCCCGACCTCGTCTCCGAGGTGACTCAATCGGAGGTACGCCTTGCCTCCAAATCAAAAGGCAGGAAGATCAAGTCTTGCCGCACCGTCTCTTCTTCAACAGAAGAGGCACTTCCAGTGCAAACACGTGCACAACAGAACTCTCAGTCCGGCGAAGCCGCCGCCGAGGTGGTGCCTCCTAGCACCATCCCTGAGGAGGGTCCATCTAAGCCCTCAGCAACCAATAAGCAGAAGCAGGTGGAGGCCCGTTTTGACAGACCTCTACGAAAGGAGAATGCTTCGGGGCTGTCCAAGCCTCACAACTTCGACATTCTGGCACAACTAGCCAGTACACCTACACGCCTGTCTTTGTTCGACCTCCTGCGTCTTTCTAAAGACTTCCGAGAAGCTCTCTGCGAAGCTCTGAAGGACGCTGAATCCTTTCTCAGTCAGGTCAAGCAGCCTGAAGACTTCCTAACTACTTGTGCGCACTGTCATTGCGCGGATGAAGTTATCCCAAACATAACTTTCACCCAACAAGACATGCTGCTCAAGCATCACCGACATAACCGACCGCTGTATTACACAGGGTACATTGGCTCGGTCAAGGTGAGCCGGATTCAGATCGATCCTGGGTCTTCCCTAAGCATCATCCCGAAGGCGCTGTTATCTAAGCTGGGGATCCCGATGTACCGGCTGGTGCCCTCTAATACAACCATCAGTGGCTTCAATGCTAGCAAGAGCGAGCCACTGGACAAGATCCGACTGAAGTGCCACATTGGCAGCCTCAAAACTGAGGTGACTTGTTATGTGGTAGATGCCGAAGTCAACTACAACATCCTGCTCGGTCGACCATGGCTACACGAGTACATGGTGGTGCCCTCCACGCTCCACCAGTGCATGAAGTATGTATCCACTTATGGCGTCATCCGGACGGAGTTTGCAGACATCGATCCTTTCAAAGGGATTGAAGCCTACTTCACCGATTCCGACTTGTACAAATCCATTGACGAGGAGGAAGCCAACGACGCTGATGATGAGGCAGAGACGGCAACAGAGCTGGACATGGAGCCTGAGACGACTCCCGACGCCCCCTTGAAAATCCGACTGAAGGGGAAACCACCCCAGAAGGCGCCTCCAATGAGCATCAAGCTATCAGGGAAAGCGCCGGCTCGCGAAGCACCCCTGAAGATACGCCTCAAGGGAAAGCCACCTCAAACATCGGCTCCCCTGGTGGCAAAATTACAAGGGAAGGCACCACTCACCGGAGGCGCAGTCGAGGCGCCTCTCAAAGTGCGTCTCAAGGGCAAGCCGCCGCAGTCATCCAAGGTATCAGAGAAGGCTCATATAACCCTCTCAGACCCCGGAATCAAAGCTGTGGTGGACTCTCCTAGTCTGCCCCCGTTCTTACAGACGAGGAGCTTGGTAAATATATCTTGGCTGACGTAGAGGCACCCTCCTTTGACAATGTAATCCCACGGGATAAGATCTCGTATTTTATCAATAATAGAGTGTCTTTTAATTATTCTTGTCTTCCATACTGGAATGCCATGTATACATTAGACAACGCTCTACGGTCGTTGCAAACACAAATAACGACCGTCTACCATAATCGAGTAGTCCCGTCTCAAGGAGTCTTCATAGTCCCTCCACGGAGCCGAGACCAAGGCACCATCATCTCGGGCAAAGTCGAGCATCATCGGGACCTCCCGTCAATCGAGCCCGAACCTGATACCGGCAGAGTACAAGTCTATCGGTACACGGATACGACAAAGCACATCATCCAAAAGATGGGCTACGACCTGAAAAGCAACAAAGGCTTAAACTACGGCAAGGGTCGGCATCTCCCTGTCCGGCTTTCGATGCCCAATGAAAAGCCACAAGACTATTATAATCGGACTGGACGAGGGTTAGGCTATGTCACGCCGCCATCAACCCCAGAGAGTTCAGATGCAGAAGACATAGAACATTCCCACTCGTCCGAAGCATCGACTTGGGATTCCGATACCAGTATCGGATCAGTCTTCAGGAAAGTGCTGTCAGCTAACATGACGTCAGCACAACCTCAAAAAGGTGAAGGCGAAGACCAAGCGCCAGAACCCTTCGAAGAAGAACCCTGGGCCCAACGCCTAGGGGAACAATGGGAATCTCGTTTTGAGCTTCGTGAACCTCCCACCGAAGACGAAGTCGAACAGATCGACCTCGGGGATGGGTCTTCTTCCAAACCCATCTTCATCAGTAAAAGCCTAGAAGGAGAAGATTGAGAATCTTTAATCCAACTGGCTAAAGAGTATATCGACGTCTTCGCCTGGAGCTATGAAGACATGCCGGGACTCGACCCACAGATCGCAATGCATAGGTTGAACATCTTACCTGATGCCAAACCTATCAAACAACAACAGCGACGCTTCCGTCCAGACATCATGAATGCCATCGCTCAGGAGGTAGACAAACTCTTGACCAGCGGCTTCATCCGTAAGGAACAACACCCGGATTGGGTAGCCAACGTCGTTCCTGTCACCAAGAAGAACGGGAAGATACGAGTCTGTATCGACTTCAGGGATCTCAACTCTGCTTGCCCGAAGGACGAATTCCCGCTTCCAATCACTGATGTGATGATCGACAACACATGTGGCTTTGAGCGCATGTCCTTCATGGACGGATATTCAGGCTACAATCAAATCAAGATGTTCCCCGATGACGCGAAACACACGTCATTTAGGACTCCAAAGGGTGTTTTCTGCTACACAGTAATGCCCTTCGGCTTGAAGAACGCCGGTGCGACATACCAGCGAGCTATGAGCACCATCTTCCGTCAACATCTTTGCAAGACAGTCGAATGCTATGTTGACGACATCGCAGTCAAGAGCCGCCTCAAAGGAGATCACCTACAGGACCTGAAGACGGTCTTCGATCTCATGCGGGCACATCAACTCAAAATGAACCCCGCTAAATCCTTTCTGGGGGTTTCTAGCGACAAATTCTTGGGCTTTGTCATCACAGCGAAAGGCATTCATGTTGATCCTGAGAAGACCAAAGCCATCCTCAACATGGACCCTCCGAAGAACCTTCGAGAACTTCGGGGCCTACAGGGACGTCTAGCATATATTCGGAGGTTCATAGCAAACCTCTCCGGTAGATGTCAACCCTTTACTCAGCTCATGAAGAAGGGAGTCTCTTACGTCTGGACAGAGGAGTGCCAAAAGGCTTTCGACGACATCAAGGCTTACTTAACAAGTCCACCAGTCCTGGTAGCGCCAGTCGCCGGCAAACCATTTCTCCTCTACGTCCGTGCCATGGATCATTCTCTTGGCGCTCTGCTGGCTCAAAACAGCGATACAGGCTTCGAGCAAGCAATCTACTACCTCAGTCGAACACTCATCGGGGCCGAACACTGGTACAATCCTGTCGAAAAGGAGTGCTTGGCTTTGGTGTTTGCCATCCAGAAGACTCGTCATTATGTCCCGGGTCAGACAATTCATGTCATTTCCCGAGTCAATCCGCTTAGAGTCCTCATGACAAAGCCAGGATCATTGAACTCCCGGCTGGCTACATGGGCAATCCTGCTAACACCGTACAACATGGTGTTTGTTCCGCAAAAGGCTGTCAAGGGTCAAGCTCTGGTTGACTTTTTAGCTGCACACCCCATCCCAGAATCCTCAAAACTCTATGAAGATATCCCGGATGAGGTCCAAGAATCCAACGTCACCGAAGGAAGCTCCGTTTGGCAGATGTTCTTCGATGGCGCTTCGAGAACAGGCCCCAAAGGCCAAATCATCGCAGGAGTGGGGGTAGTCTTAGTCTCCGCCGATCAGCTGGTCATCCAGCGTGCGTACTCTCTTTCGAAGTCGTGCTCCAACAACGTTGCCGAGTACAACGCACTCGTCATGGGACTCCAGCTCGCACAACAGCTGGGGGTCGACCATCTGGAAGCTTACGGCGACTCAAAACTCGTCGTAAACCAGGTTCGGGGACAATACGAAGTTCGCCATGAAGATTTAATCCCATATCATGAAGTCGCGTTGAACATCATTTCAACCTTCACCGGGTTCTTCATTGAACATGTCCTCCGTTTACAAACTTGGAGGCCGATGCTCTGGCCGGCCTCGCAGCCTCATTAGCAGCGCCCTTTGGGACTCAACACTATATCACGGTAACAGGACGAGATCTGATTTGTCCCAGAAACAACCTATGCTTGCGGGTGGCTCACGCCATGCCGACAAACACTAGTGTTAATGTCCGAGACTGGAGGTTCCCGTTCATCGACTTCGCTGTCTACGGAATCCTTCCAGAGGACCCGAAGGAAGCTGTCTCAGTCAGGAGACGCTCCCTTCGATTCTACTACGATACAGCTACCAAAACGCTGTACCGACGCTCCTTCGACGGGCTCCTCCTTCGATGCCTGTCCAACGAAGAAGCAGCCGAAGCTCTTCAAGAAGCTCATGACGGGACTTGTGGAGCTCATCAACCCGGTCCTAAGTTGCAAGATCGACTGCGACGTATGGGCTACTACTGGCCAACCATGGCCGCCGACGCTGTTGAATATGCTAAGAAGTGCCACGCGTGCCAACTTCATGCAGAGTTCATACATACACCATCGGAGCCGCTACATCCTACAGTCGCCTCCTGGCCCTTCGAAGCCTGGGGCATGGACATTGTAGGGCCAATCAAGCCTCCTTCATCGAGAGGACACCGTTTCATCCTGGCCATCACCGACTACTTCTCCAAATGGGCGGAAGCAGTCCTACTGGCAGAAGTAAAAAGCTCCAGGGTGGTCAGCTTTATCAAACACCATGTCATTTACCATTTCGGAGTACCCCGGCGGATCATCTATGACAATGGTCCTCAGTTTATCAGCCACATTTTCAGCAGGTTCTGTGACAAGAATCGCATCCAGAACGTGGCCTCAACCGCCTACAATCCGGCAGCAAACGGATTGGCTGAGGCATTCAACAAAACTATCGTTAGGCTGCTCAAAAAGGTCGTGTCATCCAACAAACGCGACTGGAACGAAAAGCTTGGCGAATGCCTTTGGGCCTACCGCACAACGGTACGGACCCCAACAGGCAACACTCCATTCTCCCTGGTCTATGGGAGCGAAGCGGTACTGCCTCTCGAGATACAGATACCCTCACTCCGCGTAGCAATCACAAACAAACTCACAGAAGAGGACAATCAACGTCGTCGTCTGCGGGAACTGGAGGCACTTGACGAAAAGTGTCTCCTAGCTCAACAACGCATCGAACTCTACCAAGCCCGTATATCACAGGCTTTCAATAAGAAGGTCAAACAGAGGACTTTCCAAGTTGGCGACCTGGTTTTAGCAGTCAGAAGACCAATGGTGTTGACCCACAAGACACCAGGAAAGTTCGAGCCCAAGTGGGAAGGACCTTTCATCATAGAGACGGTATACTCAAACGGTGCTTACCGCCTCGCCAAACCCAATGGGGACTTGTTCATGATGCCCATCAACGGCAAGTTCCTAAAGAAGTACTATTTTTGACATCCTCCAGACATGTACTTCCCCAAACAATATCTTTCCACAAACTCGTACGCTTCCGGAACCCAGCTGTCCCGTGGCATCCTCCAGTAGAAAGATAACCACGTCCATATTACCTCTGAGTTGTCTCTCTACACCCTGCAAAGCAGAATCTTACACTTCGTAAGCCTACGCTACCCTTCATGTTTACCACGTCCACATTACCTCTGAGTAAACATCTTGTACAAATAACCCCTGCATTATTGTACATTGATCGTAGAACTTCTACGTCCATATAACCTCTGAGTTGTTCAGCGTATCCCCCAAGATCATTCCTACCACGTCCATAATACCTCTGAGTAGGGAGATTCTATCATTTCGAACCCAATGATTGCCATGTCCACATTACCTCTGAGCAAACATAATGGTTCCTTCAAACTTATTATCCGTACCTGAAAACCAAGGTGCGCAAAAGATAATAGGTCCACACAAATCATCAAGTTCATGACAACAAAAGATGAACACATCACAAAAAAGGTTGTAGACTTCTTTATTCTTCTGAAAAAAGGAGTACAAGAAGCTACATCATCCCCCAGTATGGGTTGCAAAAGAACACAAAAGAAAAAGGGAAAAGCTATGGTCCCTGAATCTCCCCAGGATGGGCTGAGAGCTCCCTGACTCGAAGCTTTAAGTCGACTGCGCAGGCCTCCACCGTCGCCAGGACTCGTCGCTCTGCTTCTTGGCGCATCAATTCAACGGCCCCAGCGGAAGTATCACTTGCATGCTTCTCATCAAGCTGTTGTCGTTGCTGCACCAAGGCAAGAGTCCGCTGAGTAAAAGTCGCTTCATCCTTCTTGAATGCTGCATGTTCAGCCCGGACACGCTCGACCTCTAACTGGAGTCGGGCCCGTTGGTCTTCAAGGCGGCACATCTGGGTGTCGATATCCGCGATATTAGCTTCCAATGCAGCTCGAGTTTCTACCGTCGTCTTCATGGACTGAGACAACTGCTCTACCGCAGCCTCAGTCTCAGCCACCTCGCGCTCCCAAACGCCCACGGTGGCCTGGTATGAAGACTCGATCTCGGCAATCAGCTTCCCCTTCTCCGCATCTATCAGAACAGAGAGGTCATTTCGCTGGATGCGTTGAAGTTCTGCGAGCCGCTCATCCAGCTCAATCACTGAAGCCTCCAGAATTTCGGCCATGTGGTCGTGGCCTTGGTGAATACGAATCAGCTCGATGTAGGGCATTGCCAAAGCTTTTGCCGTCGCAAAACTTCTGTTGGCATCCATCACAGCAGATACACCCTTCTGCAGCATTTTGTATATCCCCTCGACGAGGAATTTCATATACTCGTCTGCATCCGCCAGGACCTGCGGTGTCATCGCGGGAGTTGGAGGAGCTACTACAGTTTGCGGACCGGAAGAAGATCCGCCAACCTCAATCAGCGAGGCTTGAACCTCGGCATCAATGGGCTCTTCATCAACAGGGGCTGGACTGCTAGCCCGAGGAGCCGAAGCAACAGAAGGGGCTGGCACAGGCGTCGATATGGTCCCCCAAGGAGACGGAGCGACACAGGGTTCTACACCCTTACCCTTCTCAAGCCCGGAGGAACCACCGATGTCAACGGCCACCTCTTCTACCCCCAACGTCCTATCAACAGTTGATACCTCCCTTGGCAGAAAAGGGAGATCATCGCTTGTCTCTTGACCCGTCTCAGCGGTCGCGACCGGAAGATGGGTCTCATCATCAACAGGGACAGAATCTGTCGCTACCTCCTGAGCGGTAGCCGCCTCAACTTCCACGGTTGAAGCCGGGGTAGGACTCGGCAATGATACAGCCGACCTCCCCTCATCATGATAAGGAGGGGAATCAACCCTCTCCTCTGTCTCAACTACTTCTGTTGCCTCCGCAACAGGCTCTTGCAGCTCTGGAGCAACGTCATCGGAAGACGACGAACTCCATTCTTCTTCACCACCAGGAAACGATGTGCTTGTTAAACCTTCGGCACTTGAAGCTTCTGTTCTGGCCTTTGCCGTCTCGGAAGCTGCTGCACTCTCAGTTTCCCTCCTGACATAATCTGGGGATACCGGAATCTCTACGTCAACAGCATCCTCCGGATCTTCCTCCATGGGAGACATCATGGTCGGCGGGATACGCACTTCAGACGAGCCCGCCGTCCCTTCTCGCCTGCTCCCACCTGACTTTGGGGTGCGAGGTTTTCTTTTTAACGGTTCCTACAAGAGAAGATGAAGCCTCGTAAATAGTGGAACCAAAATCAGATTATGTGGGACGCCTTTACCTCTGCGGACGTTGAATCCGATGACGCCGTCGGTGACGACGCCTTCTTCTGCTTCTTCGGTACAGGAGATTCAATCCCTTCGTCTGCACATCGCTTTGATCGATCGCCCGAGGGTTCTGCTTGAGAGGAGGAAGGGGCACTCCGGTGACCTATCCCTGACGGACGATGCGATCGGGCCTTCACCGGCACGTCCCCGGTCATCGCTAACTGGGTGCCTGCAATAAGACTGGTCTCCCTGTCATATCCGGAGGGCGCAACAGCCATAGCACAGTAAAATTTGGCGGCTGAGTAAAGAATGGGCGGCCGCGGATCTGGGGCGGGCAACGTAAAACGAGCCTCGGTACATCCGGCATTATAGTAATGCCAAGCTCATGCACCATCCAACAAACTTCCAATATACCCCAGAGAAATATTGGGGTTATCCAACATCATCTGGGCATAACCAAATTGCCGCGCAAAGCGGCTTGGCAAATATGGTTCCAGGTAGCACTGATTCATGTTCCGGTATACCAGATGAGATGGCCGGATACTCTGCAACCAGCGGAATCCCCATTGAGGCAGAGTGGTGGTACCTTCGCCCAGATCTCTTAGATCTTCGTTGGCCTCAAAGCCCAAGTAGATTGGACCAACTTTGGTAATTTCCCAACCCTGAAGACGGGATAAAACCTTTCTACAAACAGGGACACCAGTATGTGACCAGCTCCTCCGATTGAAACGACGAAGGAGTGCATCTCCAGCCTTATAATCTTCTTCCGAGCCTGGACTCATCACACTGGGATGATGCAAAATCAGCCATCCCATCAAATAGTGAAACGACAGTTCGGCGCACGGGAAGTTATTGTTTCGGCCTCTGTCATGAATCATATTTCCAGCAAACTCTCTCAAACCTCGCTGCAGGTTACATACCATTGCGGGGAGAAGAGCCAAACGCCGGCCGAAGACCAGCTTCACGGCTGGCAGGATTAAGTTTCGGGTTACCCTCTCTACGGCACCGGATCAGCCCGCGAACACGCAATCCCGGAGCCATATCATCAGGTAGGATGCCAACACCGCCTTGTGTGACATCCGATAAGCAAGATGCCAGAAGCAGCTGTAGGAGCGTGCATCTGACTGCTGGTCCTCATTTCTTCGGGGATTTTTCTCCCCTAACCTGCTCATTTCGGACAACACTTCGCTACGAGAGAGCGCCGGTGGAGTAGAAAATTGTGAGGGATCCTCCTTGTCTTGTCTAAAGACATAATCTCTCCAAGCGGTCACATGAGGCTGCGTCCCGTTCCTATCCCATCTCTGCATATAGTAATGATGACTCGCCACTTCCTTGAAGACGGCCGTCATCTCCTCAGCCCTGTCCCCCAGGACTTGAAGTTCCTCGTTGGTGGGAAAGTACTCTTCATAGGGTTCCGACCCCCAAGGGAGTTTTGACACCTCGTACATCTCATGAAGTACGAACCCTAATTCCCCCACCGGAGTAAAAAAGGTCCCGGTATAGACATCAAACATCTCCAGTAGTGCGAGGAACATGTGCCTGTTGAGATCAACACCCGCCTGGGTAGCACGGATCGCGGCAGTCAACCCAATCTCTCGAAGCTCGGTCCGAAACCGTGACAAGATCCAGAGTGTCAGTTTATCCCACTTGGAAACGTAATGGCACCAACCCTCTACCCGAAAATCTCCTTTCGGGTATGAGCGTTCCATCAAAAACATACGATGTGTAAAGGTCGAAGCACTATAAGCAAACGTATCAATGGGTACGTCACTGTAGAGGCTCCCGGGGCGTAGAGTCCGTCAGGTGAAAGAAGACCCAGACCGTGTGGCGGTCAAAGTATCCCTTTGGTCGAAGGTAGAATCAATTTGGATGACGCCAGTCACCGCTCCCCCCTGAGAAGGGGTAAGATCCCAAGACATCCTCCTCTGGGAAACAAGGCGACAGAAGGATGTCAAAGGCCATTGACGTTCAAGTTGCTTAACAGTCATATGCACCCCATTCGCTGTAAAGAACCAGTCCTCCTTGGTCTTCAACACCGTCGCATCAGTAGAAGTGAGACGGTCTCCGAATAGGAACTCAGGCTTCAAGAAGGTCAATTTATCAGATGTGGAAGATTTTAAAACACCACGTTCCATCATCCGTTTGAGGAACCCATACTGTTGCTCACGGATTTGGGTCATTCTCTCGGGAGGCTGATCCAGCATAAGAGCCTCTTGAGCGGGGTTTATCACTTCCTCATCATACTCTACTCCCATCTGGTTGAAGACAGCCTCCAAGAACACTTCATTCAAAGGCGGGATCACTACTGACACTAGCAAAGATCAGAAAAATGTTAGAAGCAACAAGAGAAAGAAGAGCTTCGGCGCATTCAGGGTTTAAACCCATGCGCGTCAGCAGCCTCGGCGCATCATCAGGGTTTAAGCCCATGCGCGTCAGCAGTCTCGGCGCATCATCAGGGTTTAAGCCCATGTGCGTCAGCAGTCTCGGCGCATCATCAGGGTTTAAGCCCATGCGCGTCAGCAGCCTCGGCGCATCATCAGGGTGTAAGCCCATGCGCGTCGGCGAACAAAGACCGCGGCACATCATTAAAGACCCAAGGTCTATGTGCGTTGGTGTACGGAAAAACGAGACTTACCAACCACCTCCGGCCGAACTTCGATAGGCCGTCGGGGAACGTCAGCCGTTACAACTTTCGCAGGCTCCTTCGCTTTCTCCTTCCCCTTGCCGGCACCACCGCGAGGAGTCTTGGGAGCCATTCTCTCAAAGAAGAAAAGGTTAGGATTTGAAGAATAACTCTAAAGAAAGCAAAGGCACAAAGAAGACGAACTCTCTCTCTCTCCAACCCTCACCTATTTATAGGGCATGGTCGCACGCGTGAACCGATGACGTGTAATCTCAGCCGTCGCTTCGGATTCCGTGAGGAGATAACAGCAAATACAACCAAAAGATCATCATTAATCTTTTTGGGTTACCAAGGCGTCATCATCATCAACTGGAAGGAGCATGCGCCCGAACAAGCATGCGCCCAACAATCGTGTGCCCTGACCTCCATGCTTCTTATTCAAAGTATTCCAAAACTTATTCAAAAGTTTTGAAAACTTTGAAGGGGGTCTTGTAGAAGCATGGAATTTCACAACCAGAAAGCCCATGCGCCAGGCATTTTATGCGCCAGGCATTTTATGCGCCAGAACTCAGATAGCTAATCAAATAAGCCATAGACATTCGAAGAAAGATTTTTTATTTATATATATAAAAGTCTATTATATGTCTAGAAAAGGTTGTACAAAGGAGAATTTCTACAAAGAAAGGATCCTAGATCTACAGCCACCATGCGCCTTCCAGATAGGCACAGCAACCACCATGCGCCTTCCGATAGGCGCAACAGTCACCATGCGCTGTCAGCCAGGCGCAACAGATGTCATGCGCCTCCAGCCAGGCGCATCCTACCATCTCTTCAGCAGCTCAGTTACGTGCATCCAGCTCAGTTATGTGCATCCCTTCAGCAGCTCAGTTATATGCAACTCTTCTAACCAGGCTCACCTGGCCGAGCAGAGCCCAGTTATGTGCCGCTCTTCCAGCCAGGCTCACCTGATAAGTGCTTCACCAAGCAAAGCATTTAACCCTCTGGCTGGAACCAAGGAAGAGAAGAGCACCGCAAATGCTGTGGCCAGGGGAGGCTTCGAAAGAGCCTCCAAAGACCAAGGAAGACCGTGATCGAAATCATGGCACAAGGAGCTTTCAACACAATCAAAGTGGGCGACACCCACTTTGAAGGAAGAGAGAGCCTAGCACCACCATTCCGATCTACGGCTCTTCCGGAACAACGGAGACGAGGCCCGAACATCCTTATCTTTGGATGCAACAGGCACCTTCCGCCTGCCTCAGAAGCCCTCGACTCCGTCTTTTGGATGTAACAGTCACCTTCAAGTGCATCGAAGACAACACGACGTCTCATCTTCACCCTCGGGAGCACTTCGTCAACAGAATGCACCCGCATATCCAAGTTTATGTTGGAATTACGAGAGGGAACGAGGAGCAAACCTTCTCTCCATGCCACTATTTATAGGCCGGGCAAATCAAACCCATACGCCAAGTGGATGACTCTTTGAATTCTGTGCAATGAATTTGCATTAAATGGATGAACCGGACGCCTCGAATTCAGCCAAACGGCTATTTATAGCACTCGAGGAGCGAGACAACCGCGTCATTAAAGGACATGTCGGATGCGCCAGCCAAACATCACATCACACGGATGCGCCCTCCAGCATCAGGCGCATCACACAGACGCGCCCTACAGTACCCGGCGCATCACAGAGGATGCGCCCCCCTCACATCTCCATGCCGAGTGGAACACCAACCAATGTGCCCACTCAGCTGTCCATCGAACGTCACAAACATTAAATGCTAAACTGACACCAGAGTTGGCAGCACGCTTCCTAAAGTCTAAACAGTTGACAGCTTTTTCAGAGAACGAAGCGTCAGCAACGTCAGCATCATCATGACTCTATTCCGATGGCTACTGCCACGTGGCCATCCGCATGCGCCTCTACGGCCATGCGTCCAAATCGCCATGCGCCTCTACGGCCATGCGTCCAAACCAGCATGCGCCTCAAAAGCCATGCGCCTCAGACCCTTCACTGATCCCTAAAGACAGAAGAAGAGTCTCCAGTTGAAGCTTTGCATGCACCTCAAAATCCATGCGCCCCAGACTAATCTCTGATCCCGAAAGACAGAAGGAAAGTCGCCTGCATGCGCCTCAAAAGCCATGCGCTCTAAACAGTTTGTAACCCCTAAAGGTTATGAGCCGCAACCTCCTCCTGCGCCCAATCAAGGCGCAGCTCACCAGATTACTTCCCCCACCAAATTTGAGATCTTCGAGCCATGGGTCAATGACATGTGTCCTTTGACTCAACTCGTCCAAGATTTCAGCAACAGAAAGATCTTCTCCTCTGCTACGTGCCGGCTCACAACAGCAGTATAAAGAGTTCTCCCCCTCAATCAGGGCGCATCATCCGTGCGCCCCCATCAGCAACTTCCACGTGGCGTCCCCACACACCGGCGCATCCTACATGCGCGCATGAGCAGCCAGCCTGCAAAACTATAAATAGAGGGATCTTCTCCTTCATACACACACACAGAATCCACAACGAACATATAAGGAATCATCGGAGAGGCAGATACAGACACTCAACGTCTTCCTCCTCTCAGCAAGCTCCAGCACCTAGAGCAATCCATACCTTCAGAGAACCGATAACCGTCGTCAGCCCGTCAACGGAGTCAACGCATTACCACTCGCTCCATTGGCACTAAGGACCCAGCTTAAACAAAAGTGTACTCCTAGGACTACATCTAAGTCCTACATTGTAACACTGTTTTGTTTGTATTAAAGTTTTCAATCAAACAATTTTAATGGCAAACAAATACTAAGCTATAACCCTGTATAAGGACACGTATCAGTTTTTATTTACAAATGTTTGATGTGCCTCAAAGAGATTTTTTTTATTGCTGATTTTTTTTTTTGAAAAGTATTTGAATGAGATTGTTTTCTGCATGTGTTTCCTGTGATTGCTTTATTTTAATTTCGAGGACGAAATTTTTTAAGGTGGATAGATTTGTCACCCCCAGTTTTCAAAAACAGGAGTATTTTTGTCATTTTATATTTTTGAATATTTTTAAAATTTATTTTATTATTTATGATATTATTTTGGGTTTGAAATTTATTTTATTATTTATGATATTGTTTTGGGGTTATTTGAGTCGGGTTCGAATTTCAACTCAATCCGACTTGAAACGGGGACCCGGGGGAGTAGTTTGACTCTAGTGGGACCCACACACTAGTTAGGCATGGCCCACATGATATTAATTTTAGTCCACATGATATTAATTTTTGTTAGTAGTTAGACTAATTATTTAAGGATAGGTTTAGTTTAATTAGAGACTTAAAACTAGACTAAATTGACCTCAACCTTTAACCCATTCCTAATTTAAATCAAATAGATTAGTGGAGGGCATTTTGGACATTCAAATAGGGGACACCACACCATTTTTGGTCAGCCACCTATGGGGGGGGATAAGGAGTGAGTCACTCCTTCATTCATTTGTTTTCATCCACTTTCTCTCTCTTGTTCTTCCCCAAATTAATTTAGAGATGGACCTCCATTGATTTCATCTCCAAAAAAACCCCTTCTTCCACCAAATCTTCTTCATTTCTCCTCTACTCCATGGTTAGAGGGTGCTAGCCAAGTTTGGGAGGATTCGGAGCTCGTTCGTGTCCTTTTAGAATCTCTACATGTCGGTGTCGTGTCGGAAGGATTTTTCTTTGAATCTCTCTTCCGGAAGGTATAATCTCTCCTCTAATCCATCCCTACATACATATAGGAATATTTTGAACCCAAAGGAATGAACCCCATGGTTGTATCCCCATTTGTGTCCATTTTGTGTCCATTTGGAGGTCATAGGAGTGTCCTTTGTGTTGTGGTGTGTCCATGTGGAAAAACCCCAAATTTGGACACACTATGTGTTGTTGTCATGTATGAATGAATTATTACATGTTTAATCTCATATTTTTGTATTGGAGATGTGTTCTATAGTGTCTTATATATATATATATTAGTGTAGAGAGTGAGTTCTTGATATATTATGTTATATACTTGTGTTTCTTTTGTCTCAAACTACCTAAATTCGTCATAATATTTATCCACGTTTTTAGTAGCAATAGCAACTTAGAAATGTCATAACTTTTAGCTTAAAACTCCGATTTATCTCCTATTTTTTTCAAAAGAACCGTATCGAAGTTAGCTTTCCAAATATATATTTTAATAAGCCAAATTCGTTCTGAAACTTTCTGTAAAATTATTTGAGTGTCAGCTGTACGAAAGACGAACGCGTTTCGGTGTTTTTTGCGATTTCGGGAGCTTCCGGACACGAAAATGCGATCCATTTAAAGTTTCGGAAAGCTAACAGAAAGATATATAACATATTTTAATCCTAGAATTTAATGAATGCATAATTTGTACAGTATTGATTTTAAGTAGAAGATTACTATACGACATATGCATTTTGTATATCCTTGTATGTACAAATATGTATGTATGCATGTGTATATATATATGTGTGTGTGTGTGTTAAGAGAATGTAATATAATATAGAGTATGCATAAATGATATAATGTATGAAAGTATATAATGTATTCAAATATGTATGTATAGGTGCATGAATGAATGAATGAATGCAATGCATAAATGAATGGATGAAATACAATCATGTGGGTAATGCAAGGTATTGAAACATGTATGCAAGTATCCATATGTAAGTAAGTAACGTAATCAAGTATGAATGTATGCTATATATGAATGCCAACATGATAGGAATGTATGATGCCATATTAGCACTTGGCACCATGTTCATATGTTAAAACCCCCTTCTACATGTTGACAGTAACCCCAAGCATGAATACACATAAAACCTACTTATTGTTATGAGTAAACCCTTTGATGTATAAATAAACCCTTTTGTTATGATTAACACCCACACACACATGCTAAACCTATGCTTTACATGTTATTTCTTCTATGTGACACAATGAACCCTTGCTAAATGTTATCCTTCTAACATAACCCCCTCACACTTGAACACATTGTGCTGTATGTACACATTGCCATATCCACATTCATGTATCACTCACTCCTTGTCTTTATGCACCTTGCTTGTAATAAAAATATATATGAATATTTATGTAATGTGTGTTTGATAACTTGTGTAGCTTTGTGATTTTGTGTGAGTGTTAGTCTAGGCTTGGTTAGGCCTAATGAGACTTGTTAGTCTAGGTTTAGACCTAGTACTGCCTAATTAACCTAGTTTGACTAGTACGGTTGACCAGAGTTGACCAAGAGTTGACTTTGACCTAGATTGACTTAGAATCATGTAGATTGTATTATAATTTCAATTACCATATAAATTGAACTCTTTATAACCTGTGTTGCTATAACTAGGACTCTGTGACTCCAGTTGGCCATCTTTTCATATCAGCTATTCAGGATATCAGGCGAGTACATTCTCTGATCGTTTCATACTTGTCACGACTTATATTCTCGCTCTAGATTACTTTTACTTGATGCTGTCACGTTATCATCACGGATTGGTACTATATAGATCTCTTCTTGGGATGTTATCCCCCTTAGCGGGCGTATCGGATACTTTATGACATGTGTTTCATGTACATCATGTATTCCTTGCTTCTGTATTATTCATGTACACTCATGTTCTCTCATGTTCTTTCATGTACGTTCATGTACTCTCATGTTCTTTCATGTACGCTCATGTTTCCTCATGTGTTTCCTGTATAACCAAAACATCATGTTCGTAACGTAACTTGAACGGATCCTTGTGTATTGATTGTGGGTAGGGGTGAGTATAAATGGTCATGTGATTTACCCATCATGTTCACTCTGTTACTTTTCATGTTTTATCATGTACAACACAGTCTTATTGGCTGATGTCCCACATGTTCACTCATGTACATCATGTACAACCTAAGCCAATTACATGCCATCTCGTACTCTACATCACTAGTCACTTATAGTTCTTACTTATCATGTATATATATTTCCAGTTATCAAATATCTCTCATGTTTTCATGTACATCTTCTTACAGCGTTTCATGTATCTTACTCTATTGCTTGCTTTATATTTCCTGCCATGATATGAACTGCATGAGATGTACTGTGCTCACTCCCGTCCTGACTGGACCTGTTGATAAATTTTACAGATAGCCTGGAGGTTGCCTGCTAGCCTAGAGGAGACACAGTAGAGGTTGTATAGATAGCTAGGGTTTTGCTCATAGTTTATTTCTAGTTGTCTTGAGTTGTATTTATGGATTACTGTATTTGAGCTTTGAGATATATTTCTGGGTTTGTGTATCTTAGACACTTAGACTTCTATCTGCTGTATCTCTTTTGGATTTCATGTTTTATCTATCTTTATCATGCTCTACCTTAGATGTGATTGAGACTGTATCTGCTATGTCACCTCCATTCGGAGAGTATATACTGTACATGTACCTTTATTTTGTTAGATGTTTGACCTAGGACAGCGTTCTACCGCCGACACTGCGGCGTAGGCTGGATGTTGTTACGTACTCGTACCCTTACGGTGGGTGCAGGTCGTGACATTTTTGCTATTTAAAGTGTGGCAATCTACCGAGATATTAGCTGACTTGTACATGAGACAAATTGTAAAACTTTATGGGGGTACCAGTTAGTATAGTCTCGAACAAATATTCTAGATTTATATCACATTTCTGGAGGAGTATGCATGAGAGTTTGGGTACGAGACTCAAGTTTAGCATGGCTTATCATCCACAGACGGATGGTCAGTCGGAACGCATTATTTAGACCCCTAGAAGATATGTTGAGAGCATGTATATTAGACTTTGGAGGTAGAAGGACCACTTGTACTTGGTGGAATTCTCCTACAACAACAGTTACCAAGCTAGTATACAGATGGTTAAGCAATTTATGGAAGGAAGTTTAGATCACCAATATGTTGAAGCGACGTTGGGAACGATAGATACTTGGACCAGAGCTTGTGACGCAGACAGTTAAGAAAGACGAGGATCTAGAGTCATCTTCAAGCAGATCAAGACCGGCAGAAGCATTGGGTCAATACGCATTGATGACCATTGGAGTTCAAGGAGGGAGAGCATGTATTTCTAAGGATTTCACTGACTCAAGACACCATTAGATTGGAGAGTAGAGGGAATTTGAGTCCAAGGTACATTAGACCGTTCAATATCATTGAGCGTGTAGGAGAGATGACATATCATCTTGAATTACCCCATTACTAGAAGGAGTGCAGGATGTGTTACATGTCTCACAGTTGAGGAGGTATGTGACTGATCCTAGTCATGTGGTCGATCACTCTGAGATCACGGTGGGACCTAGTTTATCATATGAGAAGCAACCGGTTGGTATCTTAGATACGAGTGAGAAGATGCTTAGAGGGCAGACAATTAGATTGGTTCGAGTTTCATGGAAGCACCATTCTCCATGG
The DNA here is from genome assembly GCA_029216955.1 of Iris pallida. Lineage (NCBI taxonomy): Eukaryota > Viridiplantae > Streptophyta > Magnoliopsida > Asparagales > Iridaceae > Iris > Iris pallida. The sequence continues at coordinate 17,693,088 of JANAVB010013200.1, forward strand.
GAATCTACTTGGGAGCGAGAAGATTCCACGTGGGAGCGTTATCCACATCTATTCACGGATTCCAGAAAGAATTAGTTTAATTATTCATATGTTATAGATTTTGCATGATAGTATGATTTTAATTTCGAAGACGAATTTTTCTAAGGTGGGCAGGTTGTAAGCCCCCTGATTTTTGGAATTTATTTTTTATTTTATTTTATTTTATATGGATACTTAAATATTAAACTATATTTTAAAGTCAATAATGACTATAGTAGTAATTTACTATAGCTTTGATTTTTGAAGCACAACAAATATTGATTTCTCAAATCTAATTCCATATTTGAATTCTAGGCACGTCCACCTTCAAATTGATATATCATGTCCCATCCAAATTTGTTTCCTAACATTCTTTTGACTTCGCATAGCTTCGGGTCAAATTAGGCCATTTTGATCATTTATCGTAATTCTAAGCCCAACTTCCAACTTGAGTTCGGGACTCGACATAGATCGAAATCGTTTGACCCAATATATGGTTTTGACCCATTTTGAGTCTATGGCGCACATGCCTATGGTGTACCATCCAATCGATTTCCCATGTACTATTTATTTGCAAATGGCACACAAGACTCATTAATTGATTTTTGGGTCCAATTTGACTAAAAATTCTATTCGGACCCTAACCTAGTCAACCCTACTAGTTACAGCCTAACTAAGATTACCAAAACCAAGTAGACATATTTAAGTGAACTTTAGGAATTAAATTACAGCCATGTGCAATATTCCCAATACCTTTGACTTGGTCAAACAACTCTCTAAAATAGGAAATCTATTGCCATTAGTTATATTTCGAGAGCCAAATCCTACCCGAATTAGTTCAAACCAAAGCCCAAACCCTTGTAATATAAAAACCTATCAAACCCTAAAATCCACCTCTCCCTCATAACCACCAACACCCCATCATTCCCTTATTGTGCGCATAGCCAACCCTCCAAGGCTAACCCCATAGCCGAAACCCCCACTCCATCAAACCCTATTTTCTCTCGAATTTTGTGAGAACCACCACCACTCTTGCGATCCCCTTTGACATTATCTTCTACCCTAGCAACTATAGAAGTAATCTTGTGGCCAATAGAGGAGTGCACGATGTGATAATTGGGACAAAACTCCGCCGAATCAAAATCTAAACATCACAGTAAGTTAGTCGACTTGCAAATAAGGTTTCATATACTTTTTCTCATCTAATTCACCTCAAATCAAAACTAGATGATACCTCTGTGTGTCTACTTCAATCTCTGATCGCTGAATCACATAGTTCCAAGTGGTTTGTCCGTGGCGTCGATTCTACGACAAGGTATCCAAAACCGACGAATTCTATTGTGAGCAATTTTTCGCCTAACTAAGTTCAGTTTTGATCTTCTAATATTTTTATTTAGAAACTAGACATTGAGATCTTTCCAATGCATATTATTTGTTAGGTTTTGAGTTTGTTTGCTAATTTTAAAAATTTGTGACATTTGTTGTAACATTGAACTCCAAAAATTATATGTTCTTTATGTCCAAAAGTGCCAATACTTCGTAAAACTCTATTAAACTATTTATTGTGCAAGGTTTAATTTTAAAAACACTATTTTATCTAATTTTTGGGATTTTTACAGAACTTAATAATTTTAATTAATTACTATTTCGGGGCTAAATTAGTAGGTCGAATTGTGGTATCAATGTGTAGTATTGACATAGGACCTATTGTGGAAGAGTTCCACCATTGAAAACATAATTTTGGTAATATGCAGGTACTTATAAAAATTTCAAGAATTTAAATTTATTATTTTTATTATAGTTATAAATTATTTTATGAGAGATATTGGTACTTATATGTTAGATAGTGTTGTATCAACCTTATGACGATTATTCGACGTAGATGCTAATATAATCTATACATGGTAAGAAAAAATAGAATATTAATAATAGTGTATTAATATAGGTGATTTTGGAAGGAGAGATGAGGACAACGGAGTTGGTTAGGCCTACGTTCAGACAGCAGTTACAGACAAGCGTACCTTGTCGTGGTTTAGATTATTTTTTTTCTTTCTTGATGTTTATTTATTAGCATTGCATGACATAGGACCGATGTTATAATGATGACACCGAGTATTGATATTAGGCATTGCGTGCATATTGACATGTCCATTGACACGATTGACCACAGGACACCGACACATTCATAATACGAGATTTACATGACTATTTATGGTATTGACTTCGTACTAGCATTCTAGAAGTTTCTTCATTATTGCTATTGTTATCGAGATGACTGTACATACTTGACATTGCTAGATTGTAGACATGGGATTGGAAAGAACTTGACTACAATATCAGACCTATTATCATGTGGCCTATTATTTAGTGACCCTTTAGCTCTGTGGTAAATTAGAGGATTATCACTGTCGAGATTGATTGTCCTTGGTTCTAAGACACGGTACTGGGGACAATATCCTGCTGAGGTGCTTGTGAGCCTTAGTGAAGAGGTCTGGTATTCTTAGAAAGTTTCTTACTTGTATAGCACATAGTCATAGACTGATACAATAGATTGTTTTAGTTCATATTTTCATATTTGTACCTTAGCATGTATATTATGTACCTTGTTAGTCCCCTGAGGACCTGGTTATTTTCCAGGCTTAGACGAAGCAAAAGATTTTTCAAAGATTTATGGTTCGGGAGCTGAGACCAGAGACGTACCAGCATAGGAGGACGAGATAGTACCAGAGGATTTCTTGTGATCATGTCATTTCCATATTTAGACTTGTTACATTATTTTCTTTAATTTCATCAGACTTGTAGTTGATTATTACTTTATTTTTTTGTGGTTTCGGGATGTCTTTTGTCCGCACATACATTATTACTTTTACTGCTGGATATTTGAGATATTATTATTTTTGGACTTGATATCTTTGTGGACTCTGTGGATGTGATTATACACACACACACACACACACACACACACACACACACACACACACACACACACACACACACACACACACACACACACATATGGACTGTATTGTTATCATGATTTACAGCTTAAAAAAATAAAAAAATATATATATATATACACACACATATGGACTATTCACAAAAAAAATATATATACACACACACACATATGGACTGTATTGTTATCATGATTTACAGCTTAATCATTTTGTTAATGGGCTTGTTGTGTGGTTTGGCCCTGTAACACCCCAGTCCCAAAATACTTAGGACTAAGTATGTAGACCTACCAGCTGTATACATATGAAGTATACTCCAATGTATGGAACTCCCATATGTATACATAAGTTATAAAATGCAGTAAAACCATGATAACTAAATCTCATCCACAAAATTAAAAGAATAATGATATAAATCAACTCAAGAATTTGTCATTTATATATGCAGTTGGGCGGAGACAAATCCATTACCAACTATTTTAAATAAAAGAAGAATATACAAAAAAAATGATCGATAAAATGGCAAGACGAACCAAGAGCAATCATCTTCGAAGGAATGGAGAAGATCATGGCCTTGGCTAGAGCATCTGCGAAACATCACAAAAGCACACACCTGGGGAATTCACCAGGTCCTCAGAGGGACGTAACAAGATACATAAAGAATATGCCATATAAACTGAATATAAAATATGTCATAAAGTCACAAAGTAAGGTAAAGTGTCCCAACCATAACACGGCCCAATATCCCATCATCAAAACAATAGACTATCCCTACAACCAAACAAGGACAAGGGGTATTTTACTATTCCGCTATGTGACATTGCCGCGTGCCATGACTAGAACGAAGTGTGACATGGCATTAACTATAGTCACCTAACCAATCTAGTATGCAATTTAGAAGACATCTCAATGTATGGGTAGGTAAAGGCTGACTCCCCTAGGAAAAGGTAACAACTAACAACACACACACGTCAAGTACCAGTACTATCAGCCGGCATAACTCGAGGCTAGCGGTCCACGTGACCCATCGGTCCACATAGCTCGAGGCTAGTGACCCTCGCAACACGAATACCATAGTACGCAGTTACTATAGCTTTTGGTTTTGGGTAGCCCATACACCAAACTGTCTTCACCCTCCCAAGGGTCACTAACAAAAGGTAGTCCGCTAAGGCTAGGTCCATATGCATATTAAAACACAAGCAAGAAAAATAATTGAAAGCAAAATAAAGTAACTATGAACAGCAAATTATGGATCCAACTAAAAATAAACAAGAAATAAATATACAATAAATAAAAAAGATGCAACTAATTATAAACAGTAAATAAGGCAAGGTATCTTGCCTGAGGTTGTGTGTAAAAATGGCGACGTCCGATAGCTCGAACCGTCAGAATAGTGAAGCGGTGAAAGCCAAATCTCGCATACGTCCTCGGATGCTAAAATAAACATCACGAACGTGTTCAAAATATAAGATATGTCTAGGAAATACCTGTCCAAAAGTTCAATTCTGGAACAGGGGAAAAATCATAATTTTGGGTCAAAACGATGTCCGACGTTGGACCCGTTTGCACCGAAACGCATGCCAGAACCTACAGTCTCTAAAGTCGTTAAACTATATGTCTACAAGTCCGGTTTGAGGAGGCAAACTCAATGGTATGTCCAATTTTGGATTCCGATGAGCCGTGCACAATTTCGCCCGTTGGAGCAGGTCGCGGGCCTGCCAAATAGGCGTTCCAGTCGACCTTCTCAGAATCGGACCAAACTTGGCATACAGGACCAGAAAAATGATACGGTCCTGCTGGCACAAGTTTTGTCTCGATTTAACTAACATGCACAAAGTAATTGGAGAATTTGCAAAGAGGCCGATACGGTGAATTTCGACGGATACGCATCAAATTCGTCGCGCACACGTAACAAATTTGAATTCCGTCAAAGCCCACACGTCCGCGAAGTCGATACGTATCTTTCGATGCTTTCAGTTCGCGACCACGTCGCCCAGTTTGTTGGGACGCACGCCATATCAGTGATTTTCTAAATATTCGACAGTTTCGGAAATAGGTTTTTCATAAACTTTACAAACAAAATTATTTCTATTCAGTGGATCAACAATAAATCTGCAAGGAGGATTTCACAGTACTACATGTGGTCTAATTTTGTGTTCAAAAAGTTTTCAGAAATTGCTAGTGGATTGATCGGAATCGATCTCCGAACAGGGGCTCATGGACTGCTCAAATCCCAGTTTAAGAACAGATTTTTGTCGATTTTTCAACTAGGTTTACCGAAGATACAAGACATCTAAAATCGATCTATTTTACAGGAGTTGCAGCCGTATATGTTATCTATATGCAGCATCTTATAGATCGAAAAATGGTAGAACAAGGTGGAAGAAAACTCACCTCGAAGATGGTCGTTTGGATTGCAAACGCTGTTGTTGATGTCAGCGCGCGTACGACCCAAGTCTGCGGATGCGGCCACTCCGGTGGTCCGCGGTGGTCCACAGCCGTGCGTCGACGTCGGGGAGAAGCGAGAAAGGGGATACGTTTAGGGTTTGCGGTCGACTTCCTCTTTCTCTCGATGATATATATATGAAGACTACTGGGTTGGCTTGAACTGTCGGGTGTAGGCTTTTTCTTCATCTCGCGAGATTTTGTTTTTTTTGTTTTTGTTTTTTTTCTTTATACAGAGCAAAGATCTGTTTGCTTGGGTCGAGGGAAAAATCTGTGAACAGTGTCGAGTACTGTTCACAAGTTTTGAATTTTTTTACTATTAGATACATTATATATATATATATATATATATATATATATATATATATATATATATATATATATATATATATATATATATACATACTTTAAAACCTATATAGATATCAACAAAAATACCAAGAAAATTCTAATAATAAATTTAAATAAATTCCTAAAAATATAAAATAGTTTTCTATAATATTTACTAATATCTTGCACATATAATATATATCTTTGTGTGAATAAATCTAAAATTTTCAAAAATCGAATATACTAAAAATTGGTGACTAGGTATATATTTAGGAAAAAGACGTATTTAACTCATATATCTTAATTACTAAAAAAATCATATTAACTATACATATATATACTAAAAGGATATTTACATAAACTATATATATATATATATATATATATATATATATATATATATATATATATATATATATATATATATATATATATATATAAAGTAAAATCCAGAGGACAAATTTATATGTACATAAATACAAAAATGAATACCAAGAAGGAATGAAATAATAATATAAAAATATGTAGTAAAAAATTAGGGAGGTTTACAGGCCCATTGGTGAAGTGCTGTTGGCATGTATTCGTAATCCTGGTCCTACGTATTTTGGAAATGGGACGTTACATTAAATATATCAAGATTGAACAAAGTACATTAGAGTCGACCGCCTAAAATATACTCAGTTTTATCAAGCTCAAGAAAAGTAAGCTTGCAAATGCTAGGCTATAACACTAGTATGAGTCAATATAGGACAAAATATAAATTTAGAAGAATATGATTCACGTATCAACTGAATATACCTGAGATCCTAGAGAAGCGATCATCACCTATCCATATATTCTACAACAACAGCTCAACAAATACTTAGAGAGATCATCAGGTCCACAGAGTAACATAGCAAGATACATAATATAAATACCAAATATAAACTGAAACAAACATGCAAAATATGCAAGGGATAACCTAACCAAACCACGTGAATGCAATTTTAAGGACAACGTTCAACGCATGAGCTCTCTGTCTAAAGGAGATCGGCATAGTATCCTCCGAGACTAGAGGCCTTAAATACACAGTGCATCTATGCATCTGTACAGATTATAAAGCGTCCCCTAGATGCTAGAGTCCAACTACTCATATATATATATATATATATATATATATATATATATATATATATATATATATATATATATATATATATATATATATATATATGTATATATATATATATATATATATATATATATATATATATATATATTTGCAATGGGAACACGCTTGGGCGATTTAGGGTTTACAACCCCACCGATCTGGGACCCAGGATCGTCAGGCAAAGGGGGATCGGGGGACAAGGAGGTAGAAAGGGAAGGTGGGGGATTGACAACTGTGGTGTGACGGAAGGGTAGCAAATGCCCCAACTGGCCCAGAGGCTACCCCCAGGAGGAAGACGAGAGGGAAGCCAGCGAGAGGGATGAGGGACTGGACAACAAAAGACGAGGAGCGCCCAGGAAGGGATAGAGACTAGGGTACAGAGCGGTGGCGGTCGACGGTTCGTGCCAAGAAAGACAAACGGAGACCCTAATGACAAGGGAAGGCGATCGCAGAAAATACAACCGGGATTGGAGGAGCTCCACCTAGAGAAGGGCAGCCACACCAACATAACAATGGGATGGGACACACCCCCCTCGACTACGAACAACAAATCTTGGGCAGATCTTTGCCGTGCCGGTACACCAAAGAACAACACGGCCATGTGGTTCGTACAACCTAAGAAGGTGGGATACGGATACCGAGCGTCCTTCACGGAGGGGGAACTTGGAGAGACTGCAACATACTGGAAAAACATGTTGGTTCTATATGTCCTGGATGACAAACCCTTCTACAGGAAAATACAGGCGTATGCAAACAAGGTGTAGAGACCGAGAGGCGGCATGGAGGTATACGCCAGAAAGAACGGCTTTTACTATATAAAATTTAATCTGGCAGAGGATGTAGAGCAAATTCTGCAAGGCGGACCTTAGACGTTCGACGGATGCCTTATCATACTACAAGAATGGATACCTTAATCTAGATGCGAGAAAGACATCCTATATACTATGCTAGTCTAGATCAGACTACTGGGGCTACCTATTTAATACTGGAGCAATGCCATGTTGATGAAGCTAGCCAGCATTATGGGAAATCTGCTACAAACTGATGAAGCCACCGCATTCCGAAATCGCCTTATGTTCGTAAGAATATTCGTTGAAATAGAGGCAGGCAAGCCGCTTCCCAGATAGCTAGAATATAAGATCTCGACTGGAGAGGTGTACCACCAGGTGGTCGAATATGAGTGGGTCCCACCTGTGTGTGGAAAATATACAGGTTTTGGCCATCTCGATAGCCAATATAAGGTTATGGATGTCGACAGGGAGGATACGGAGGGAGGAGATATAGAAAAAACACCTGGAGATGAACATGAGACAAAGATTGAAGTAATGTTCACTCAGAAAGAGTTGAACATGAGACAGAGGTGGTGGCTAGAGCTGATAAAGGACTTTGATGTCTCATTATAGTATCATCCAGGGAAGGCCAATGTAGTTGACGATGCCTTGAGCAGGTATCCAGTAGCTATGTATTTGACAGTAGATCGTCATCTATTGGCAAATCTGGATAGTTTGGTTATCGAGGTGATAGTTTCTGGGATGGAGATGCAGATGTGGGGTTTGTACATTCAGTCTGAATTGATGGACAAGGTTAGATCAGCTCAGTTTGATGATTTGACTCTGAGGAGCATCAGAGATCAGGTTCAGGCGGGGTTGTTGGATAATTTCTCTATCGCCGAAGGTGGGTCGTTGAGGCATGGTACTAGATTGTGTGTGCCTAGTAGAGAGCTTCGAGAGAAGGTTCTACAGGAATAGTATTATTCTCAATACTCTATGCATTCTGGTGCCAACAAGATGTACAGAGATCTTAGAGAGCACATGTAGTGGTATGGCAAGAAGGGGAGGTAGCACAGTTTATATCCAAATGCTTAGTGTACCAGCAAGTAAATGCCAAAAGGCAGAGGCCAGGTGGTCTGCTTCAGCCATTACCCATTCCAGAGTGAAAGTAGAAACACATTACCATAGATTTTGTGTCTGGACTTCCACAATCTCTAGGAAGAAAAGATGCGATTTGGGTCATCGTTGACCGATTGACCAAATCGCCCACTTTTTGCCTTTCAAGGTGGATTTGTCTACGGAGAAGCTGGCTGAAATATACGTGAGATAGATTATCAGGTTGTACGGGGTTCCTGCGAGCATAGTCTAGGATCAAGATAGTCGCTTTACTTCTCACTTCTGAAGGATTTTGTAGGCTAGCTTGGGCACTCAGTTCAAGTTCAGTACCGCATATTACCCCCAAACGATGGGCAGTCGAAAAGGACTATTAAGAATCTCGAGGATATGCTTTGCACTTGTGTGTTAGATCTCGAGGATTCTTGGAAGGACCATCTCCACTTGGTAGAGTTTGCTTATAATAACAGCTACCAGGCCAATATAGAGATGTCACCATTTGAAGCTCTATACGGACGGAGGTATCGTATTCCCTTATCATGGGACGATGTTGGCGAGAGAGCTTTGCTTGGCCCAGAGATGATTGTGGATGCAATAGAGAAGGTCAAGCTGATTAGAGATAGACTTCGGGTAGCGCAAGACAGACATCGACATTGTGCCGATAGCCGCCGGAGACCGTTAGAGTTCGAGGTATAGTTTTAGTTCTTTGGTTTGTGCTTGCTTGTGATTATTTGCTTTAGGAATGTGTGTTGAGTCTTGTTTTGTGATAGGTTGGCGAGATGGTATTCCTAAGGATTTCTCCAATACGGGCACGATTCGCTTTGGCACGGACGAGAAGCTTAGTCCATGATTCATCAAACCTTTCACCATACTTGAGAGGGTCGATGTAGTGGCCTATCGACTAGACTTGCCACCTATGCTAAAGGGAGTTCACAAGGTGTTCCATGGATTACAGTTGAGAAGGTACGTGGTAGACCCTAGTTACGTATTGGATTATTCTGAAATAGAGGTGGGCCCTACTCTTAGGTATCCAGAACAACATGTAGAGATTCTGGATCATCAGAGGAGGTGCTCTGGAGCCAGTTATTTCCTTGGTTCGTGTAGCATGGAGGCACCACTCTTCGGATGAGTCTACCTGGAAAATAGAGGACGATATGCGGGAGCGATACCCTTATCTTTTCGAGCCTTGAGGTATTGTTCTTCTTGTTCTTTCTTGTATTCGTGTGCTAGTTTTATCTTTAATTTTGAGGATAAATTTTTTTAGGAGGGTAGATTTGTCAATACCATAATTCTAGATAGGGTTATTTTAGTCATTTTATATTATTTAAATAGTGTGTTTATTTATTTGATTAACTAAATGTGATGGTTGCATGTATTGGTAGACTAGCCTATTTATTGGACCCTTGGTTAGTGAATCTATTTGGACTAGTGATGACACTTAGACCTATATTTTAGGTTGGATACAACTAGACTCACCTAAGTCATAATAGGTCATGAATATGTTTAGAACTAATCAACCAATTAGGCTAGAAACTCTCCTAGATTAACTTAAGTCCTTATGACAACTAAAAGGGCATTTTGGACATTTCAACTTGGCCCCTAGGGTTCTATTTTGGTCGGCCATAGCATGAAGAGGAGCCTCATTCTTCACATTTCATTTGGAGCTCCAAAACCCGACTTTGGTGCTCTGCAAAAACCCTCTCCATTTTCCATTTATTTCTCCACCAAAATCACTCCAAACTCTCTCAAATCTTCACATATTCTTCATCCAAGAAGGCTAGGAGCTTGGAGACCAAGGAGCATAAGAAGAGGGGGCCAATAACTTGAGGGATTGTGTCCTACTTGACACTTGAGTCCACTTTGGTGCTACATTGGTGTAAACTCCATAAATTTTTTTACTATTTTTAATTAGATTGATATGGTAATTATGGAAAAAAAAAATAGATTTGATGGGTTTATATTATGAAGTTTCATTTTTGTAGCCTATGGGAAAATATGTATTAAATATTTTGTAAATGCAACACATGGTGAAACTACATTTTATACGTGGTAAATATTTTACTTTGATTTATTCAAAATTTTTATTACCCTATTATTAAAAAAAGACTATCAAGTATAGGTAATATACAATTTGTATTAGTACATATATTTGATTATCTTTTATAAATAAATATATGTGCATATATTAAAAAATTTTGCAAAAATATATTATTAAGATTTTATGAATATATTTAAATTTATTTTAGTATTTTTAGAAATAAAAAAAGATTGATATAGATAAGAGAAAAATAAGAAGAAAAAGAAAAAAAATGAAAAGGAACAAAAATGGTGAACAGTGCCCTGCACTGTTCACCCGAGCCCATGGAAAGCCCGATCACAGTTCCTTTCCCCTATATATATAACTCGAGAATAGAGAGAGATATTGGAGAGGAAAACCCAAACCCTAACTCTAGCGAAGACCCCGACCCCTATGACGGCCGGCGCTCCACCGCAGCACCGCCGCGAAGCTGTCGACATCGGCCAAAACTCGCCGCGCGGGCAACAGCAGCCGAGAGACAAGACATCAGCAACAGCAGCAAAGCTGTGAATACCTATATTTCGGGTACGATATCTCCGCCCTCGCTTCTTCATTTATTAATTCGATAGATTCATTGGATAGACAACATAACCAAGATTTGATCCCAACAATTAAGTTTTAGTTTAAACGAACAATCGGATCAGTATATCAATCCAAAATCGACAAAAAATACTGCTTGTCAACAGTGAAACAGAGCAGTCCAACCCCGACTTAGATGGCCAACCATGGCCGACCTGATGACAGTTTTTGAAAACTAATTTTACACAGTTGTAGACAACCTATAGGAGAGTAAAACCCTTCTCGTAGAATTAATTTTCATCCAATTACAGAAAGTTATTTGCTATTGAAAATCAAGAAAAACTAGTTTCGAAAACAGATAAAATTGAAAAACTTCCCGATACGGCGTACGCCCCGACAAACCGGGCGACGTGGTCACAACCCATTAGCATTGAAAGACGCATATGGATATTGTCAACGTGTGAGAACTGACGGAATTCGATTTTGCTGTGCGTGCGCGACGAAATCGATGCGTATCCGGCAAGATACCCCGTATGGGCTACTTTACAAACTAGGCCATAACTTCGTGTATAGTCATCGGTTCAAGATGAAACTTGCACCAATATGACCGTATCATTTTTTTTGGTTCTGTGTGCCAAGTTTGGTCCAATTCCGAGAAGTTCGACCGAAACACCTTTTTGACGGGTCCGCAACCCGCTCCAACGAGTGATTTTCTGCACGGCTCATCGGAATCCAAAATTGGACATACTGTTGAGTTCGTCTCGTCAAACCGGACCCGTAGACATGTAGTTTGACCACTTTAGAGATTATAGATACTAACATGCTTTTCGGTACAAAACGGGCCCAACGACGGACATCGTTTTGACCCGAAATTACGATTTTGTCCCCGAGTCCAGAATTAGACTTTTGGATAGGCGTTTCAAGATATATCTTTTATACCAAAAATGTTCGTGATGTTTGTTTCAGCATTCGGAGCTGTTTGTGGATTGTGACTTGCATTGCTGACGGTTCTAACTATTGGACTTGTCAATTCTTGCAGCACCCTTAGGCAAGATGTAGTGCCCCGTCCCTACATCGTGTCCCATACTCTGTCCACGGGGTGCGCGAGAAAGAAACACTGTCGCTATCGATTCGGTCGGGACCGATAGATCGGGATCGACCGAGTCGATCGAACGGGAACGGTTGAATTAAGATCCATTCCTTTTTATGGAATGTCTTCTTCGGAACCAAGTCCCATATTCAGCGGGATTGTGCCTCGAGAATTGACTCTGCAGCTGAATTGGGAGAGACCTTCCGTTGCTCTGCTTTTCACGCCGCTTGCGTTGGTTTTGGCTTTATTTTCTGAATGCGTTTTCGTGAATATTTTCGATGGTTTTCATGGCTTGCACTTCGAACTTGCATTTCCTATCGAACTCCTTGAATAATGCAGTGTTCTAATTAGTTGCTTGTGCAATTTTAGGTAATCGCGTAGGAGACGTCTAGTGCGACCAACAAGTTCTTTCGCCGAAGTAAACTCAAGGTGAGTGGCTGACCCTTCTCTTCTCGACCCCTTCTTAAGTAAATCGATAGTGTTGTGTGGAAGAAAGAATGAATGCTAAGGCACGAGCACAGTAAAATGATTAAGTTTCAAGAGAACGAAGGCTATACCTTAATAACTGAATAATGTCTTAACTCGGTCATTGGACAACTTGTCGACAAGGAGAAAGTTTCCTCGAGCGACAATCCGGGGCCACGGGACCGACTCGGCCTAGGAGGAAACACGGTATAGCTGTGCTGGATGATAGCACGGGTTAGACGGGGACTTTCAGCGGGGCTCGCTACTTGCGTTGAAAGGGCCCCGACTAACAAAGCTATAAGTCCAGGATGGCTTGTGGTGTCAGTGACCAATCACACGTAATATTACACTTGGTATGAAAAATGATAACAATTGACAGGGAAGAACATGGTAAGTCTCATAAGGCGCGGCGCGGCCCGCCGTGGGTAAGTTTCAATGTAAATTATATTATGCTTGTCATTGCTCGCTTGAAATTCATTAGGATGGTTAGAAACATTCATGAACTAAGACATATAAACTCATCAACCAAATGAGAGCTTGGAATTTAATTTGCCACGCACCAGTACAAAGTGTAATGTACTGATCCTCGCTCTTCACGCAGGTACCCCGAACCACGAAGGGCGTGCCACCTAAAAGCTCAAGGCGAAGTGAACCCTTTTGAAGTCTCGTTCGCGTGTAAAGGCTTGTTTCTGGATTCCTTTTGAAGAAGACCCGGACTCAGTCCAAAAGAAAAGATGGCAACTCGACTTTCCACGATAGCAGGTGGAAATGTGTAATGGTTTTTGCTTGTAAAAAGGGATGTAATGTATGGAACGACTATCTCATCGACGTTCATTTTGTAAGTCGAGTCATGTTGTAGCCCGTACGACAATGATTGTAATGAAGTCAATGTAAATAAAGTTTTATTATCAATGAAAAAGTTTACTTCTATTTCAAATGTGTCAATCAATTTCTCTGCGTACTCTAACTTGATGTTGTGTTTCGGATAACCTTATGACTACGCCTTGTGCGATCGCAACTTAGGTTTGCACGGCATCACGCCCTAGGGACGACTATCGATTTTACGGAATCGGGGCGTGACATAATGGTATCAGAGCATGGCTTTACATCCTTTGGCCTCGCGTCTAGAGTTCCAAACCTTTGACCTCGCATCGATGAGATAAGTTGTTCCATACAATGAGTCCGTAATAATTTATGACTGATGTGTTTGCCTTCGTATCGCAGAAGTGACGGAACCCACGGTCGAACAAGAACAGAGTGCTTCTAGCGGCTCTAGTAGTTCGCATCGTTCGCGGGCCGGACCTTCTAACGATACTATCGAAAGGATGCTGCACATGATGGAGGCGCAACGGAACCAGTCCGAGAACCGACATCAACAGACAGAGGAACGACAGGCCCAGTTCGAAGCTCGCTTCGACGCACATGCAAAACTTCAACAAAAGCAGCTAGATACCCTGCAGCAGATTGTACAGATAATGGCGGCCAACGGAAATTCTGCGACTGTGCCTACCGTCATCGCACCTACTGCCACCGTGTCGACGATCCAACCCATTAAAGTCGATACGGAGGAGCACGAGCATCAACCAGAGGCACCAAAAAAGTACAACTTTGAAGTGTCAGAATTCAAGAAGGCGTACCGCACTTCCTTCAGCGGTACCGAAGGCCCTTCCATGGCGATCGACTGGTTGGAGGAGCTGGAAGATCACTTCGAGCTTCTCGACATTGAAGAATCAAAGCAAGTCGCCTGCGCACAACTTCAACTACAGTTGAACGCGCACGACTGGTGGGCCATGCGCAAGCGAGCGATCCGACCGGACAACACCACCGCGCCGATCTTTTGGGCCACGTTCCGCAAAGCTTTTAAAGTCCAGTACCTTTCGTCAGCCGTTCGTTAAGCAAGGGAGAATGAATTCATGCAATTGAAGCAAGGGAGCCAGACAGTGGAACAGTATGCCGCAGAATTCAACAAGTTGTCTAAGTTTGCTAGTCAGTTTCTGCCTACTGAAGAGTGCCGTGTGCGACGGTTCGAAGTGGGTCTGCGACACTCTATCGGTGCGCATGTCGGGGTCCCGGAGTACAAGACCGTGGACGAGGCTCTGAATCACGCTCTCCGCCTTGAGAACCTGTATCCTTCCGGTGCTGCCGACGTTGTGCGCCACTCCAATCACAAACGTCCTAGCTATACAGGAGGCAACAATTACGCATCAAAGCGTCCAAACAACGGCAGCTATAAAGGACAAAACCCATCTCCTCCCTGCACCAAGTCCAACCACTACGGGCATACTGAAAGGGACTGTGCGGTCTTTGATGGGGGATGTTTCTTTTGCGGAAAAAGGGGGCACCAAATGGCAGATTGCTGGGCTCGAAAACAAAATCACAACGCACCACCACAACCAAACCGTCAAGAGAATCGAGGACAGGCGCCCCGACCTCCTTAGTCCACTCAATCCAACAACCAAGCCCGACGCCCTAATGCTCGGGGGTGTGTCTTTGCCATGACTCGAGACGAGGCATTTGCTTCCGACACTGTTGTGACAGGTATATTGAATTTCAATAATGTACCTGCTCGTGTGTTATTTGATTCAGGCGCCTCGCATACTTTCATATCGGTGGACTTCGCCGCCGAGCACAAATTCCCTGTAATGTTGTTAGACCTTGACCTTAGCGTAAGTATGCCTTCGGACGTGCCATTACTCACAAACTTAGCCTACGGGGGAGGAACCATAAGTATTGGGGGTCAAAAGATCGGTCTTGATGCGATAGTTCAGGATATGAAGGACTTTGACATCATACTGGGCATGGATTGGCTCGGTTCGTGCAATACAACCATAGACTGCGCTAAAAAGAAGGTCACATTCTGCATATCTGGAGTGCCTAAATTCTGCTACTTGTGTGGTGAGGCGTCGCCGAACTGCATGGTAACCTTCGTAATATCTACTCGACGGATGCTGCATTCCAGGTGCGAAGGCTATCTAGCTTCCGTTCGAGACATGCGACAGGATGGTGCAAACACGGATCAGACCGACGTTGTGGCAGAATTCCCAGACGTGTTTCCGGATGAGCTACCCGGCATGCCGCCCAATCGAGAAATAGAGTTCACCATCGACACATTTCTCGACACCCGGCCGATCTCGAAGGTTCCGTACAGAATGGCACCTGCAGAACTGAAGAAACTAAAGGCACAACTACAAGAATTACTCGACAGAGGGTTTATCCGTCCGAGTGTCTCGTCGTGGGGTGCGCTCGTGCTATTTGTGAAAAAGAAAGATGGATTAATACGGCTCTGCATCGACTATCGAGAATTGAATAAAGCCACCGTCCGGAACAAATACCCCCTGTCCTGTATCGACGACTTGTTCGACCAGCTCCACGGTGCAACAGTATTTTCGAAGATTGATCTGCGATCGGGTTATCACCAACTCAAAGTCAAGCCAGATGACGTACCGAAGTCTGCCTTCCACACTCGCTATGGCCACTATGAGTTCTTGGTAATACCGTTCGGTCTGACGAACGCCCCTGCCGTCTTTATGGACCTAATGAATCGGGTATTCCGCCCGTTCGTTGACAAGTTTGTAGTAGTCTTCATCGACGACATCCTCGTCTACTCGAAGGATCGAGCGCAACATGCAGAGCATCTGCAGACGGTACTCCAAACCCTTCGAGAAAATCAGTTGTACGCGAAGATGAGCAAGTGTGAATTCTGGCTGAACAATATCTTATTCTTTGGGCACATCATCTCCGCCACGGGCATCGCAGTCGATCCGAAGAAAGTCGAAGCAGTTGCTGATTGGAAACTGCCTATATCAGTTAGCGAAATTTGAAGCTTCCTAGGCTTGGCGGAATACTACCGACGCTTCGTGAAGGACTTCACGAAGATCGCATCGCCATTGACTCGCCTCACCCAGAAAGGAGTCGCATTCAAGTGGTCAGACGACTGTGAAGCTTCCTTCCAGGAGCTCAAACAACGGCTCGTTTCGGCCCCGATACTTGCTCTTCCTGAAGGGACGGAGGGATTTCAAATCTTCAGCGATACTTCTGGCCAGGGCTTGGGGTATGTGCTCATGCAGCGGGATAAGGTGATATCTTTTGCTTTCCGGTAGTTGAAGCCGCACGAGAAGAACTACCCCACGCACGACCTAGAACTAGCGGCAATTGTGTTTGCATTGAAGCTGTGGCGTCACTATCTCTATAGCATGGTGTGCAGGATTTATACGGACCACAAAAGTCTCAAGTATCTCTTCACCCAGAAAGAACTGAATTTGCGACAAAGGCGATGGCTCGAACTAATCAAAGACTATGACTTATCAATCGACTACACGCCGGGCAAGAGAAATGTGGTAGCGGATGCGCTGAGCCGGAAGTACTTAGCTTCGTTATGCATCAACGATCAACTGCTGTGTGACTTGGAAGGAATGGGCATTGAACTCCGAGTTCGTTTCAGAGACGTAAAACTAGCGCAACTGCGGGTGAAACCGAGCCTGCTGGAGAAGATCAAGTCTGCACAGAAGGACGATCCATACCTGAAGAAGATGCGGAAGCTGATATCGACAAAAAAAGCGTCCAACTTTGCAGAGGACGAGTCGGAAGTGATGCGAGTGAAGGGACGACTATGCGTTCCGGATGATGCAGAACTTAGAAAGGAGATAATGTCGGAGGCGCACTATGCAAAATATTCCTTGCATCCTGGCAGTACCAAGATGTATAAGGACCTCCGCATTATCTTTTGGTGGCACGACATGAAGAGGGACGTTGTGCTCTTTGTGTCAAAATGTATGGCCTGTCAGCAAGTCAAAGCCGAGCACCAACGACCGGGTGGGGAGATGCAGAACCTCGCCATTCCAGAGTGGAAATGGGATTACATCACTATGGACTTCGTTGTTGGCTTGTCGAGGATGCCATGGGGAAACGACGCCGTCTAGGTCATCGTCGATCGATTAACCAAGTTAGCGTACTTTATCGCCATCAAAGTTACTTGGAGCGTCGACCGCCTTCCTCAGATATACCTTGATGAAAAAGTTCGGCTGCACGTGGTCCCAGTTTCTATCGTCTCTGATCGGGATGGACGGTTCTTAGCACACTTCTGGAGTAGTCTACATTCAGCTTTGGGGACCAAGTTGAAGTTTAGCTCAGCTTATCATCCTCAGACTGACGGCCAAACAGAGCGGGTGAACCAAATCCTCGAAGACATGTTACGACTCTGTGCGATCGACTTGAAGTCAAGTTGGGACGTCCATCTACCGCTGGCCGAGTTTGCATACAACAACAGCTATCAGTCCAGCATCCAAATGGCGCCGTATGAAGCTTTGTACGGCCGGAAGTGCAGATCGCCCATTTGCTGGGATGAAGTCGGAGAACGGCAGATACTTGGTCCGGAGCTGGTGGAGCAGACCATGCAGAAGGTCAAGTTAATACGGAAGAGATTGAAGATAGCACAAAGCCGGCAAAAGAGCTATGCCGACACACACCGATGCCCCCTCGAGTTCTCGGAAGGCGACCATGTATTCTTGAAAGTCATGTCCATGCGTGGAGTTTCCCTGTTCGGTACGAAAGGAAAGTTGAGCCCAAGATTTGTTGGCCCGTTCGAAATATTGAAGCGAGTCGCCCCGATAGCTTACCAAATCGCCTTACCGCCTGCGTTGTCAGAGGTACATGACGTCTTCCATGTATCACAATTACGGAAGTACGTGCATGATCCGAGCCATATTGTGGATTTGGGTAAGCTGGACCTGAAGGCGGACTTGTCATATATCGAAGAGCCGGTACAAATCTTGGAGCGCAAGGATAAACTTCTCCGCAACCGTGCTATTCCCTTCGTCCGCGTCCTCTGGAGGAACCATTCGGTCGAAGAGTCAACGTAGGAGCTTGAGTCAAAAATGAAGGAAAAGTTCCCTTCATTGTTCTCGTAGAGGTAGGTTCTATTTTAAGTTTTAAGGACAAAACTTTTTCTTAGTTGGTTATGGTATAGTACCCCATCCCTACATCGTGCCCCGTACTCTGTCCATGGGGTCTGCGAGAAAGGAACACTGTCGCTATCGATTCAGTCGGGACCGATAGGTCGGGACCGAGTCGATCGAACGGGAACGGTTGAATTAAGATCCATTCCTCGTTATGGAATGTCTTCCTCGGAACCAAGTCCCATATTCAGTGGGATTGCGCCTCGAGGATTGACTCTGCGGCTGAGTCGGGAGAGACCTCCCGTTGCTCTGCTTTTCACGCCGCTTGCGTTGGTTTTGGCTTTATTTTTTGAATGCGTTTTCGTGAATGCTTTCGATGGTTTTCATGGCTTGCACTTCGAACTCGTATTTCCTATCAAACTCCTTGAATAATGCAGTGTTCTAATCGGTTGCTTGTGCGATTTTAGGTAATCGTGTAGGCGACGTCTAGCGAGACCAACAAGTTCTCTCGCTGAAGTAAACTCAAGGTGAGTGGCTGACCCTTCTCTTCTCGACCCCTTCTTAAGTAAATCGATAGTGTTGTGCGGAAGAATGAATGAATGCTAAGGCACGAGCATGGTAAAATGATTAAGTTTCAAGAGAACGAAGGCTATACCTTAATAACTGAATAATGTCTTAACTCGGTCATTGGACAACTTGTCGACAAGGAGAAAGTTTCCTCGAGCGACAACCCGGGACCACGGGACCGACTCGGCCTAGGAGGAAACACGGTATAGCTGTGCTGGATGATAGCACGGGTTAGGCGGGGACTTTCAGCGGGGCTCGCTACTTGCGTTGAAAGGGCCCCGACTAACAAAGCTATAAGTCCAGTATGGCTTGTGGTGTCAGTGACCAATCACACGTAATATTGCACTTGGTATGAAAAATGATAACAATTGATAGGAAAGAACATGGTAAGTCTCATAAGGCGTGGCGCGGCCCGCCGTAGGTAAGTTTTAATGTAAATTATATTATGCTTGTCATTGCTCTCTTGAAATTCATTAGGATGGTTAGAAACATTCATGAACTAAGACATATAAACTCGTCAACCAAATGAGAGCTTGGAATTTAACTTGCCACGCACCAGCACAAAGTGTCATGTACTGATCCTCGCTCTCCACGCAGGTACCTCGAACCACGAAGGGCGTGCCACCTAAAAGCTCAAGGCGAAGTGAACCCTTTTGAAGCCTCGTCCGCGTGTAAAGGCTTGTTTGTGGATTCCTTTTGAAGAAGACCCGCACTCAGTCCAAAAGAAAAGATGGCGACTCGACTTTCCACGATAGCAGGTGGAAATGTGTAATAGTTTTTGCTTGTAAAAAGGGATGTAATATATGGAACGACTATCTCATCGGCGTTCATTTTGTAAGTCGAGTCATATTGTAGCCCGTACGGCAATGATTGTAATGAAGTCAATGTAAATGAAGTTTTATTATCAATAAAAAAGTTTACTTCTATTTCAAATGTGTCAATCAATTTCTCTGCGTACTCTAACTTGATGTTGTGTTTCGGATAACCTTATGACTACGCCTTGTGCGATCGCAACTTACGTTCGCACGGCATCACGCCCGGAGGACGACTATCGATTTTACGGAATCGGGGCATGACATAAGATACCTTGCCACTGTACTCTATAATTTATTATCTTTATTTTTTGTTATTATTATAGTTTATTCATATATACTGCCTGTTTCTATCATTTGTGCGTCCAAGCCATACTTGGGTGCAAGCGACTGAGTTAGTCATTTTTATTGTTTTATTTATTTTTATTGCATTGACTTAGTAATAGAGGACCGTCCATTGACATGAGGTATCGGTATATCTCATATGGCCTTGACACTTGCTTATCATGAGTTATGAGTCACATATAAGACACGTGCTCGCGTAGTCGGCTGGCCACCGATACGTATGAGGCGTGCAACGGTTAGGAGTAACTGCCAATAGATTGCATGATTAGTAGACTTGGCATTTACTAGAGGTTCATATGAGTCATGGATGTGACCCTACTAGATATTGGGTGGGAAGAACAATTCCTTAACGTATGGGCCACGTATGCAC
This sequence comes from Iris pallida, assembly GCA_029216955.1. Lineage (NCBI taxonomy): Eukaryota > Viridiplantae > Streptophyta > Magnoliopsida > Asparagales > Iridaceae > Iris > Iris pallida. Next base: position 17,714,007 of record JANAVB010013200.1, read on the forward strand.
TTTTCTATTGCCGGAAGCTCCGTTGGAGATACGGTCCTGATGTTCCTGATTTCTGATATCTGATTCCTGCTGGCCTCTGACATTCGATGGATGTTAGGCTTTGAGGTCCCTGGTATCCCTTGAGGGACCATACCGATCCCCTTGTAGCCAGAGTGCCCATTGAAGGTTTATTCTTAACTGCATTATCACTATAGAATGATTAGACAGCCTATTACATGCACCTTTCCTTTTATTTATATCACAGATTATATGGCATGTTCTTTATGTATCTTGTTACGTCCCTCTGAGGACCTGGTGATCTCTCCAGGTGTGCTTTCATGTCTTTTCGGAGGTGCTCTAGCCAAGATCGTGGTCTTCCCTTTTTATCGAGGAGGCTTGCTCTTGGATCGTCCATTGCTATTTTTATCTATCCTTTCCTTGTATTGTTCTTCTCATTTAAATGGTTGGTAGTGGATCTGTCTCCGCCCAACTTTTGTATAAATGATAAAATTCACAGTTGTTTTTTATTATATAATTATTTTCTTATTGTGGATGAGATTAATTGTCATGGATTACTGAATTTTACAACTTATGTATACATACGAGGATTCCACATATTGGAGTATACTTCGTATGTATGCAGCTGACATGTTTACGTACTTAGTCCTAAGTATTTTGGGATTGGGGCGTTACATATTTTTGTGACGGCCCATGCAGGTCAGTTTGTCACTTCGGTTACGTTACTCATGTACTGATGTGAGCCTGCATATAGGATTAGAATCTAGGTATCTTATCCACATGCTTGATCTCTTCCCTTGATTCCAATTTCGAACTCTTGTCCGACTACCTTGATTTCTTTCTGCTTGATTCTTTTCCACTGTAACTATTATCTTTTTCCCTTCGTGCTTAATAGAGAGGTTATGAAGTTGACTCGTGGTAAGGTATATATGTTATATTGGTCAAATCACCCTACTAATTGAACACTTATAAGCCGAATAGAATACCGCATGGCCTATCATTCTTTTTGCCCTTGCAAACCATTAAAGAGGATACTAAGAGGATTACTGTTACTACAGAGCTTAGAGATTCATATCCCTTTTTGGTCGAGCAAAACTTTGGACAAGAAGATAGTAGTATGACAGTATAGGCCCGAATACCGGACAAGGCTTAGATTCTCAAAGAACTTGAACTATCTAGATTTTTCTTTCATCATTATCTAGAGTACTTATATTTTGGAACTATCTTTACTAACGCCGTTATTATAGCTTAGTTTTTGCAAGCTTATTCTTTTATCAAGCTTGTTTAGGACATATGTTTATTGGGGACGCACGCTAGCATATTGTTCAATTAGGATCAATGTATTATGGTCTGATCAACCATAGTGCACTTGATTCATTCTTCATATGATTATCCCACGTGGATTGAGATATAATGATATCTAGGATCTCATCTGCGACTGCATTGACAATTCTCTCTTGAATTATTCATTCGCCTTTGAATCATGTATTTGTATTCAATAACATCTTCCTTGAACTCCTTATTGTTTTCGTCTTTCACTAATTTGGAAAGACAAACACTCGTATTTGATAGATAGATATGGAGTATCCCCATGGCCATGATAGTTGTATACACAAGTGTAGCTACTATCGGCCAACCATGTGACTAGAAACTTGCCTTGAGTTACTCGTTCTCCCCTCGACCATAAAACTACTATCGTGACCTTCTACTCAATTGAATTTGATAATGATTAGAACCATACCCTTGGTCGAAACACCAACCTAGGCGACTATCTATTCTCAAGGAACCAAATATTATGAGTCTATAATTATTTTTACTTGATTCTTGCGTAACTAGCAACCCTTATCCCTTAACCCAACCCTTATCCGACCAAGCCCCACAGTTTAGACTTAAGATGAATATACAAAGGTAAGGACATATATTTACCATGACTATGATAGACACCCATCCCGAGATTGGGGTCCAACATGCATTATTCAAGTTATACAATTTTATTATTAAGACATGACTTAGCATTAGAACAACACCTTCACCAGCTTAGCTAATATCTGTAGCATAACACTCCATCATATTGAGTTACTAGTTATCAACCGAAATGCACGAGTACCATGTGCAACACCATTAGAACCCTTATGACCATAGTATGGCAGGTTTGGCACACATATAAATTCATGACTTAGTCGTTAGAAATCTTTCATATGGCGTACTTTAGAGTTCGTTACCCCATTGATAGACTCTCATATACTATGAACGAGTGGATCATTCTATTTTATCGACTCATGTGTTGTTGTACTGTCACGACCCGCACCCGCTTTTTGGATACGAGTCGTGTCCAAGCCAGCCTATGCCACAGAGTCGGCGGTAGAACACTGTCACGGCCAAGATGCTCAAAATCACAAAATAACTTTATTGCTCATTCACATTTCTAAATCAAATTTACAATATTTACAACATTTATATTTGAAAGAAAATACAAAATTCTTACATATATTTGAAATGGATACAACATCTATCTAAAGTCTAAGTTTTGGCCTGCAAGTACACCCGTATCTCCCAATGCTAAGAGAAGCCACAGCTAACCAGAAAAATGTTGGTTTCCAGTTAGAAATGGAACAAGCACACAAATCGACGGCAAATCGAAAACACAATAGAATTAACAAGACATAAAAATAACATATGAGAGAGGAAAACTAGAATGTAACAGATGACATGGTAAGTGGTGAAGAAGACAAGGAAAACAAATAAAATACAACTATCTATGTGATTTGAAATATCAGTTTCGACATGTGAATGGCTAGGGGTAAATCCGGCATCCTGTACGTGTCGTTTGCAGCTGCTATTCTCCATGAAAGACACGGGGGATGGGTAAGGGGTAGTCCACATGTCTACTAAGATATTTTTCCTCCCGACTACTACTCATGGACTCGAACAAGTCACGAAACAGGAAAATATGACAATCAAGAGATAATGTATGTAGATATCCATGACACTAATCCGTGTAACAAAGTATCAACAAACAAGATAACATATGCATAAACATGAAATGGAAAGACTACTATGAATCGAAAGCAATCAGAAAGTGCACTTGCCTGTGGTCCTTAGCTGGTGAAACCGATAGTACAACCACTCAGATGAGTCGCTAAAGTCAACACATTCAAAAAGTCTCCGGATGCTGAAATAAATATTAACAACATATTTAGAATAGTCAAATTAGCTAGAATTGCCTGTCCTTAAGTCCAATTCTGGACACAGGGGAAAAACGGTAATTTCGGGTCAAAACGGTATCCGCCGTTGGAACCGCTTTGCACCGAAAAGCGTGCCAGAGTCAATGGTCTCTAAAGTCATCAAACTATATGTCTACGGATTTGATTTGATGATACGAACCCAATGGTATGTCCAATTTTGGATTTTGGTGGGCCGTGTACGAAATCGCCCGTTGAATCAGATCGTGAGGCCTTCAAAACGGTGATCCGATCAACTGTCTCAGAATCGGACCAAACTTGGCATACATGACCAAAAAAATGATACGGTCCTGTTGGCGTAAGTTTCGTCTCGATCTGACGAACATGCACAAAGTAATTGAGAAGTTTGCACAGAGGCCGATACGGTAAATTTTGACGGATACGCATCAAATTCGGCGCGCACACGCAACCAATTTAAATTTTGTCAAAGCCCACACGTCCACGAAGCCGATACGCACCATTCGATGCTTTCGGTTCATGACCACGTCGCCCGGGTTGGCGGAACGCACGTCGTATCGAGGGTTTTCGTGTTTTCGGAAAATAGTTTTTCCGTCAATTTGGGAAAGCAATTTCTCGATGCTTGGTCGAAGAAATTGAATTCCCTAAAAAGAGTTGTGAAGCCCTACAGGTTGTCTAGGACTGTCATGAATTATATTTTTGAAATTGCTACTACTCTGTTTATAAACTTCCTATAAACATAGGGTTTGGGACTGTTATTAAACTGTTCTCGAAACAGTTTTTCATCGGTTTTTTCGGGAGATTTCCTGAGACATCTAATGATAGTTAAATAAAATCAATTAAAGGGAAGTAAAGGGGGTGACATTGGCTTCGTACCTGCGAAACCCGTTCATAAAACGGATGATCGGGTAGACGAAAATCTCTACGCGAAGTTGGGCTTGCGGTCGCTTCTCGCTGCTGTGTTCTGTTGCGCTGTCCGCGCGGCCCGCACGCGCGCAGCCTCCTATCGCCGGCCGGCGGTGGCTGCGGCAGCGTGCGCATGGGGAAGGGCACACGTGGTCTTGGGGAAGGAGGGGAGCGCTGGGGTTTCGATGTTTACTCCCCTCTCTCCCGATCTCTATATATACATATGTATTATGTTCGGTTTGGTTCCCAAAAGAAGGGGGGTCGGGCTTCCAGGCTCTGCTGGGTTGGGTCGGGCCTTGGGTTTTATGTGGTTCTTTTGTTTTATTTTATTATTTAGTTTTATATACCTATAGGTGTGGGTATAAATATATACGTATATACCCATATATATATATATATATATATATATATATATATATATATATATATATATATATATATATATATATATATATATATATATATATATATATATATATACCTATGGGTATATACGTATATATTTATACCCACACCTATAGGTATATATATATATACCTATATATATATATATTTTTTTTTTATTTTTTTTTATATATATATATATACCTATATATATATATATATATATATATATATATATATATATATATATATATATATATACCTATATATATATATATATATATATATATATATATATATATATATATATATATATATATATATATACACGTGTACCATATCTATATACATACAATGCAATTAATATATATTTTATTGCGATATTATATATATTTATATATATACACAACTCACACATATAATATATTTATATATATATATATATATATATATATATATATATATATATATATATATATATATATATATATAAATGAATGTGTGTTTTCCGGTGTTGAGAGTTGCTCCACCGAAGGGGTCGGCGTACTCGGTTATATGTTGCGTGTTGCCGGTGTTGAGGGTTGCTCCACCGAAGGGGTCGGCGAGCCCATATGTTTATTCTTTGTGTTTAATTGTTCTGGAAATGTTTTCGGGTCAGTAAATACAAAGGAGACTCTGCCGAAATTTTTGAGAATTTTCGGAGATAGTCATTTCCGATAATTCGAACTTTTTAGAAACTTTTGACTTGAGTTTTAGTTCATTGGAACCAACCATCTCCGATCTATGGCATCGGAGGGATTCTTGGAAATTATTGTCTAATTAGATACCTTGGAATTTTGCTTTGGTTCCAATACTTCCCTGGACTCTCGTAGTTTCGGAAAAGACGAAACTATTTCTTGAATACGACTTGACTTTTAAGACTCCCGTTTAAGGGATAGTTTCTATGGAATCCGAATATCTAGAATAGGTTGCATTGGGATGGTTAGAGAAACTCTTCTGGATCACACACACACGCCTAGCATCTCAACAATAATCCCATTTGCCTGGGATCAGGCTCGTACAAAACGGGTGGTGCTTAGATTATCCATCTGTCTGTACTATCACATATTGATGTGATTACAAGCAAGATAGCTTCATGAGTTGTTTCCGAATCATCTGGGTCAAATCATCGAATCATGAGCTATAAAAGAAATTTGCATGACTTGAACTTTTCCAAGAATATCGAATCCATTCATTAGATAGTTGAGCTGAACTCAGGGCCTGGATGTCTAATGAATTAATATGTATTCTGAGCTGAAACTCAGGGTATTGTGCAATGGATAGCTGAGCTGAAACTCAGGGCCTGGATGTCCAATTGCGATCAGGAGAGTGAGTATATATATATATATATATATATATATATATATGTATATATATATATATATATATATGTATATATATATATACAATGTTATGTTATACAATAGTTGTACAATGGTCTATCCATGGGACTCATGTGATAATGAGAGTACAATATGCACAATGAGTATACAAGGATAAGGGTATTCAATAAATACAATATGTAAGTGAAACGCACATCACAATATGTATTTAGTGAATACAAGGGGATAACATCTCAAAAGAAGATCCATATAGTACCAATCCGAGATAACAATCGTGTCAGCATCAAGTACAGTAATCTAGAGCAAGAATGTAAATCCAGACAAGTATGAAACGGTCAGAGAATGTACTCGCATGATCTCTTGAATGTCCGGAAGAAAACTACTGTCTGAGGAGTGGTGTCTGCCTCCTATCAGAACAGTACAAGTCACTACATGTCTAAAATAATGAAATAGACTGCTACAATGCATCTACATGATATTTGGGGTCAATCTAGGCTAAAGTCAACACTTGGTCAACTGTCTAGGTCAAACTAGGTCAACAAGGTCAAACTCAACCCAAACAAGTCTAATAAGTCTCACTAGGCCTAACTAAGCCTAGGCTAGCACTCACATACCATACACAAGTCACACTAGTCCAACAATACACTAAACTCAAGTGCGCACACTCCACATGCCACAGGCTATATGCCATATAGCCTACATCACACATATTTCATACATTATATTTATATACTAAATTAATATAAATAACATACACATATATACCATATCATTATTTTCAAGAATATAGTTAATATTTATATATGCATATAGAGTGAGAGGGAAGACATATAAAATTATGTGTGTGTGTGGACATGAATGCCATAGAGTGTAGGCATGTGTCTAGCATGTGTGTGTGGTATAGTGTAATAGAGTGTGTTTAAGGAAGGTGTGACAGAAATTTAGTATAGGGTGTGTGTTTAAAGTGTCATGTGTTGCATGGGTGAGTGTAGGCATACATGAGAGTGTGCGAGTGAATGTGTGTAGAGTTAAAGAGTGACAGGAATCACATGTGTTTGTGTGGGTATATGTGGCTGTCTAATTCTCAGGTTGGTTCCAGTTGGGGTGTGTGTGTGTGATGAGAGGGTGAGTGTGTGTTTAGATGAGTGTCTGTGACAGGAAAAACTAGTTAAGGAATGTGTGTGTGTGTATAAATGAACTCTTCTCAGGTTCACATTAAAGTAAAACTCAGTTTCCATGTTATTAAGAAATCCCAGTTTCCATTTTCAACACCACATCTAATCCAATACTCATTCATGAATCCAAAGCTAAAATTTTCAGTTCACTGTTAAACACCAAACCCCTATCCCCATTTCAGTTTACATGTATTGCCAAAATCTCAGTTTTTGCATTATCCCTACTCCTATTTCAGTTAATGCATATATTGATAGTTTAACACATCCAAACACAAAACCGAAAATCCTACAATCTAAATTCCTTGCTAACATGAATTCTAGCATGCACATAATCATTTCATACATGTTAATCGTGTATTAACATTAAAATTGCATTTAAGTATCAAATTAGTTTTAAATCTAAACTCAGATTATTGAACTATCTCATGGTATCAGAAAAATGGGATTTTGAAATGAAATCGAACCCAATTCAATTTGAAAAACCCAAAACAAATTGTATAGAAGTGTTTCTTATATGTAGACATCACTATTTAATCATAATCAGCTTTTAAAGTTTCAATTTAATCATCATTCTAAAACTCTGAACAGGACTGAACAATGGTATCAGTGTACATTAGGAAAAACCCAAATTTAAATATCAAAACATGGTAAAAACCCAATGCAAAGGTTGGTAAACATTGAGTCATGCATACACGTATCAAACATGGTGTTTGTGTCCAAACAAGTGGACACAAACGTGTCCAAAACACCAAAATTCACTGTGTCAGAACACAGGCTACCGACAGCCTCGTAGGCATGCGTCGGGCTAGATAGGGACACGTGTGTCTAACCACGAGTGCTGTGGTCGAGTCCTAAGTTAGATTAGGTCTAGGGCTTCATGTCCAACCACTTGAAACGTGTCTAGGACGTGTCGTGTCCGAGTACGAGACCCGTGTCAGTGGCATTTTTCAATGCGTGCACAGGCAGTATAAAATCGGTACGGGCTCGATAACTTCCTAGACACGACCCGAAACCTCACGAAACTTCGGGAGGAGTCTGACAGTCGTGGCCCCCACCTCCTCACCAAAAATTGCGTGTCAAAGTGTCGTATCCAGGGAGAAATGGACACGGGGTAGCAGGGTACACGTGCGAGGCAGCGTGCAGGGTATCCACGACCAAATACGACACGGACACGACACAAAATCACCTCAGAGACACTCAAAACATCGAAGCACATATAGATCTATAAATTCCATCAAAAAGTTTTGTAAAACAGAGAAATAATTTTCTCACAAACATTTCATCAAACACTTGTAAACAGGGACTGATACGTGTCCAATAAGGACACGAAATGGACACCACTCGACACCAAACCTATACTTGCAGCTAGGGGACTCCTAGGGCTATGCACTCATGCAAAAAAATCGAAATTTGAATGGGTTTTGAGAGTTTTACCTATAGGTTTCAAAGCTCCTTGAAAAGCTCCAAAAGAGGGGTTTCTCCTTGCTAGCTAATCTCTCTAAATTACACCAAACCTGAGAATACTCTCCATGAGCAGCAAGAAGGGATGGATTAAAACCTAGTACAAAAGATTTGAGCTAAAAAGGATCTAAAATGGAAAAGTTATGGATTGGGGAAGATGGCTATACCTTTCTTTCTTTAAACTTGAAAACTTGGATGAAAAGAGACAAGAACACATGAAGAGGGGTTTATATAGGGGAAAATCCCAATGGTGGTTGGCCACTAATGCTAGGGTTAGGGTTTCTAGTTAGTTGTGGGCTTGGGCTCTCCCTAAGACAAGTTACATCTAAGTTTCTAAGGGCCCATTCTCTAAAATCAATTCTCATGACTAAAACTACTATTTGATTTCTAACTTGATAATTTCTACCCTCAACTTAAGTTAACCATCCTACTTAGCCTATGGGTTAAGTCTAAGCTTCTAGGTTAGGCTTCACTAAAACCAATCATAGCACATAGCACTTATTTAAATAATAATAAATTCATGCAAATTCTAATAAATCATAATAAATTCAAATAAATCCTAAAATGACCAAGATACCCTCTACGCTAAAATGTACTAATTAAATATCCAAATCACATGGCTAGACTCTAGGTCAACAGTCTCTAAGGTTACACTAGCAAAACACCAAAATCATAAGTCATGACTTAAAATAGTTTAAAAATGATTAAAAATTCACTAAAAATTATATTATTATTTAAATATCATAATTAAATAAATTAAACACAAAGTTTCAAAATTATCCTCATTTTAGAAAACTGGGTGTTACATATTGCCAAGGTACAGATAAGTATCCTTGAGCGATTGTTAAGTGTCAGCATATTAATTAGTATTAGGATACTAAGATAGGAGAAGTAATTGTCCAGATGTAGAATATCTCAAGTATCAAAAATATTCAAAATATGGGTAACCTAGTGATTAGTGCAATAGATATAGGGAGATCCTTGAGTACCTTAGTAGGGGAGTATCCCGTGAGTGTCATGTATAGGAGTTAGTGTCATGTGCTAGATATATAATGTTAAAAATTCGGGTAGGTATCATATAGATAGTAACTTAGAAGTCTTCATATAACATCCTTAGTGGTACGTGCCAGTGAGTTAAGTATGTCCATGGCCTAAAAATATAGTATATTATTAGTATTAGAAATGGTAACCTTTGGTATTAAGTATTTTAGCTAGATTGATGTTAGTGAATAACTGGAGTGAGTATTAGAGATAGGTAAGAAGTCTAACTAGGCCACCTGTGGCATCGCAAATTATTCCATACCAGCAAAGGAAGACACCCCAGCAGGGCAGGGTTCTTACAATGACGGTCGAGGAGGCCGATGCTATAGGTGATGGGTTAGCAGGTTCTGTTCTGATCTTATCCTTTCCTTTGCTCTCTATCTTTTGATCTGTATGATTCCTAGTATCTTATAGTTGCAATGTAATATTATGCTATAGTATAGTTAGAAGTAACATTTGAAAGCAACTGCAATATCATGACAGGTGTGTTGACACAAAATCACAGTCAACCAAATATTGATAAAATTGACAATATGATACTTGTCATAATTCAATATGACACATCAAGACTGAACTCAGTACAAGACGGACTATGGCTCGTACCTGCAGCGTACTATGTTTCGAGTCTGTATTTTACACTTTTCTTGAGTCTACATAAATGTAAACTGAGTTGCACTGAGCAATTTGGGCCTTTACCTATACCTATACCACAAACCAAAAGCTCCACTAAACCAAACTAGCCCATCCAGCCCACTGGACCAATTCTGTCTTCTGGAGACAGAGTTCGGGCCGAACTCTGCCTCCACACAGAGTTCGGGTCGAACTCTGTCCCCTAAAATCCAGGATCCTAATTTTTAGGGTTTGTTGTATGCTAGTTGTCCAACGGCCAAAAATTTAAATTCTTGACCCAGAATTCTGGCCGAGTTCTGCCTATCCATAACCCTATAAAGGCCTTGAATTCTCACTTTTTCAATCATCCAATCTTCTCTTCTCTTCTCTCTAAAGCCTTATACAAGCCTTACCCTTCTCATCTACTAGCCACAAGCTCTCTAAGCCTCAAAGTTCTCAGTGCTTTTCAGTTAGGAGTTTGTACAAGAGTTCAAAAGTCGCTTGGAAAATTCCAAGCATCGCCACTGTGATCTCTATAAGAAGTTGACGTGCTCTTCTGAAGAAAAGGCACGGGATGTAACTACTATTTCACAAATAGTGGATTTAATCCTGAGCTAGAGTTCTCAGGCCTGGACTAGTCCTCCACGAGGAAAACCATGATAAAATCAGCTGTGTTTGCGTATGCTTTTTCGCTCTTTATAATTTTTGCATTTATTCTGATTATTTACTGTTGGTGAAAGAGTTTAATTTTTAATTGGATATTATTGTCATAAACTCTATTCACCCCCCTCTAGAGTTGCCTACTTGTTCTTCAATTGGTATCAGAGCTATGTTCTCTCAACAAGGACTAATATCCTATAGTTGATCCATGGCAACCATACAACCCATGTTTTCCAATCACGGTGAAGGGCAGTCCACTCATAGGCCTCCCCTATTTGATGGAACAAACTACACCTATTGGAAAATAAGGATGAGTTTTTATCTCAAGTCGCTAGACTTCGACCTGTGGACCATTGTTACCGATGGTTACAAAAATCCCGCTAGAATAGTTGTTAATGGTGATCTCGTTGAGAAACCCCACGACAAATATTCTAACGAGAAAAAGAAACTGGCGAGTCTAGATGCGAGAGCTATTAATGCCTTATTTTTTGCAATAGACAGAATGAGTTTAACATGGTCTCAACATGCACCACCTCTTACGAAGTATAAAGACTTCTAGAAGTGACGCATGAAGGAACCACCCAAGTCAATGAGTCAAAAATAAGTCATCTCACTCAAGAATATGAGGCATTTAAGATGAAGCCTAATGATACAATCACACAAATATTTACAAGATTCTTCGACGTCATCAACCCCTTGTCATCTCTCGGCAAACAATATACAAATCACGAGAAGATCCGCAAGTTACTTAGGGGGCTACCAAAAATTTGGAACCCTAAGGTAACAGCTATCATAGAAGGCAATAATCTCACCACAATGTCTATGGAGACTTTGATGGAAAAGCTGATGACTCACGAGCTTGACCTCAAAGACTTCGAAGAGCCTGCTCTAAAGGCAAAAGAGATTGCCCTTAAAGCTCATCATCGAAGGACTGATCCTGAAGAGACTGATGACGACAATTCGGAAGGTGATGATCAAGCTCTCCTTGTCCGCAACTTCATAAAGTTCTTTCGCTTCAATCAAAGAAAGAAGGAACAACAAGAAGATGACGAAGAAGAGCCAACATGCTACGGCTAAAAGAAGACTGGACATGTCCGAAAAGACTGTCTATTCGCAAAGAAAAGCAACCGATATGATAAGCCTTATAAGAAGTATTCCTCAAGAAAATATGCCAACACAAGCATTTGACATGAAAACGAAGCTAGTGATTCCGAGGATGAAAAGGACTCCCCTCAAGACACCGCCAATATATGCCTAATGGCAACATCCGATAAGGTAACTAGTGATGCTCTACTTTTGATGAACTTGGCAATGCATTCGATGATTTACTAAATGACCACAAGAAATTTATTAGTAAATATAAGCATGCCAAGGAGAAGATCAAAAGCTATGAAGTCGAAATTCAAAAACTCTCTTCTTTGCTTGATAATGTTAGAGACACTCCACCCACGGAAGATACTAATGAGGTATCTAAGCTTAAGTTAAGCCTACATGATGCTGAAACACGTATTACTAAGTGTAATGAAGAAAAGAAGAAACACTAATGAGGTATCTAAGCTTAAGTTAAGCCTACATGATGCCGAAACACGTATTACTAAGTTAAGCCTACATGATGCCGAAACACGTATTACACGTATTACTAAGTTAAGCTTAAGTTAAGCCTACATAATGCTGAAACACGTATTACTAAGTACAAACACATGAGATCACAGCACTCAACACTGAGCTTGCTGAAGAAAAGAAGAGACACAAGATCTCTATTGCTAAAATCGATGGTTTGAATGCTAAGTGTAATGAACTGCATGATGCCTCTAAGAAATTAGAGATTTGATTGGGAAAACAGGTTGCTCAACCTCAAACCCAATCACATAAGACACACACAAAGCACAAGACCGCTCAAAATAGTCAAATACGTCATCCACCTACAGCATGCAAACATGCCTACATGTACATGCACTTCCATACAGCACATGCACGTAGAAATTATTCTCATAACTATTATTCTATTGCTACACAAAATCATCATGCTGTACATAGATATAACCATCACCATGCTGCATATAGACATAACCATCATTCTGCTGCCATGTATAGTTCCTATCCTGCTGCTTCACATTACTCTCACCATGCTACATATAGATATCATCAACATGCTCCCAATACAAATAGGCATGCTACCTGCACCTATTATGGATTACATGGACACATCTCACCACAATATAGAATTAGGAGATTAGTAGATATAAATCTATATGCATGGGTGCCAAAAACTAACATTTCAGGACCCACAAGAACTTGGGTACCAAAGGTTACATCTACTCTTGATGTAGGTGGACCTTCCCTCCTCAACTGAAAGTAAGTGGATTCTCGATAGTAGATGCTCGCGACATATGACGGAAGATGCAAATCTTTTCGCATCACTATCGATGAAGAGGGAAGGGTATGTATCCTTCGACAACAACCTAAAAGGGTATATTATAGGCAATAGTACTATTGGTCATCCTCCTTCTCCTGTAATAAAGGATGTCTGCCTGCCTAGTGATCGAGTTAAAGCATAACCTGCTTAGCATAAATCACCTTGTTGATCATGGATATGATATTAACTTTGGACAAAACAAATGCTACATTTATGATAGGTCAACAGGAGATATCGCTTTTGAAGGGATAAGAGAGGATAACATTTACATTTTCTATCTTTCTAGAGATACTAACAGTGTAGGGAGATGCCTCTATGCCCACAAGTATGAGAGATTATTATGGCACCAGCGTCTTGGTCATGCCAACATGGATACTATATCCAGGCTATCGACTAAGAAGCTAGTAAGAGGCTTGCCCGACATCACATTCAAAAATGATATGGTTTGTGCCGAATGTGAGTTAAATAAGGCAACCAAGTCCTCATTTCATTCTATAAACACTGTATACTACTAGACCCTTACAATTACTTCACATGAAATTATTTGGTCCTAGTAGAGTAGCCAGTCTTGGTGGAAAACTCTATGCTTTTGTTTTAGTAGATGATTTTTCTAGATTCACTTAGGTTTTCTTCCTTACAAACAAAAGTGATGCCATTTCTGTTTTCAAAAGTTTTGCTAAAAAGGTTCAAAACGAAAAAGGCTACATGATTACTCGAATCTGAAGTGATCATGGAGGCGAATTCGAAAATACTGATTTTGAAAAGTTCTATGATTTAAATGGTTTTGAGCATGAGTTTTCTTGCCCTAGAAATCCTCAACAAAATGGTGTTGTGGAGTGGAAGAATAGGACTCTTGGCGATATGGCTAGAGTCATGTTGAATAAATTTTTTACTTCCAAAATATTTTTGGGCTGAAGCTGTCAGTACAGCGTGCCATATTTTAAATAGGGTGCTCATTCGACCTATTATGAAGAAAACACCCTATGAGCTTTGGTTTGGTAGAACTCTAAATGTTTCATATTTTAAAGTTTTTGGTTGTCGATGTTTTATCCTTAACACCAAAGACAACTTAGGCAAATTTGAAGCCAAAGCTGACGATGGTATTTTCCTTGGCTATGCGGCTAAGAGCAAGGGATATAGAGTATTTAACAAACGCTCATTGATTGTGGAAGAGTCTACCAATGTGACTTTTGATGAGGATAACAGTACAGCAGCTACTCTCGATGATGATGTTGAGCCATCAACTACTACGTCGATGAATACCACCACTAAAACCAATTCTCTGGAGGGCTTGCCAAAGAAATTCTCTTTCAAGCCGTCACATCCAGAAAACTTGGTAATAGGTGAGGTTTCATGCGACGTAAGTACTCAATCATCGTTAAGAGACTTCATTGTTAGCACTGCCTTCATTTCACAAATTGAGCCTAAAACTGTTTTTGAAGCTTTTAATGATGAGTTTTGGATTTCTGCCATGCAAGAAGAACTCAACCAATTCGAGAGAAGCCAGGTCTGGGAACTTGTTCCTAGGCCAGCTAATCATTCGACTATTGGTACGAAATGGGTCTTTCGCGACAAAGTAAATAAAGATGGTTCAGTTACACACAACAAAGCTCGTCTAGTAGCTCAAGGATACAACCAAGAGTAAGGTATCGACTACGATGAGACATATGCTCCTGTTGCAAGACTGGAATCCATTCGGATGCTTTGTGCATTTGCTAACTTTCAAAATTTTAAATTGTTTCAAATAGATGTTAAAAGTGCTTTTCTGAATGGATTTATTAAGGAGGAAGTTTTTGTTAAACAACCCCCTAGTTTTGAAAATCATAAATTTTCCGACCACGTTTTCAAACTCAAGAAAGCGCTATATGGCCTCAAACAAGCCCCTAGAGCTTGGTATGAATGCCTAAGTAATTTCTTGCTAGATAAAGGCTTTTCAAAAGGGAAAATTGACACCACACTGTTTATCAAAAGTTTTTAAAACACTTTTCTCTTAGTGCAAATTTATGTAGATAATATCATATTCGGTTCTACTAATAAAAATCTTTGCCAATATTTCGCTAAGTGTATACAGAACGAATTTGAGATAAGCATGATGGGGGAGCTCACCTACTTCCTTGGATTACATGTCAAACAAACTTCACAAGGAACTTTCATCAGTCAGTCAAAATATACAAAGGATATACTGAAGAAATTTGATCTTGACAGCGTCAAACCAATCAGCACTCCTATGGCTACTTCGACCAAGCTGGAACCTGATGAAAGCGACAAACCGGTTGATCAACGTAAGTATCGAGGTATGATTGGTAGTTTATTTTATTTAACTGCTAGTCGTCCTGATATCATGTTTAGTGTTTGTCTGTGTGCTCGATATCAAGCTAGTCCTAAGGAATCACACATGTCCGTCGTTAAGCGTATCTTTCGATACCTTAAGGGTACTGTTATAGTAGGCTTATGGTATCCCAAATCCACATCCTTTGACCTTATTGGTTATTCGGATGCTGATTTCGCAGGATGCAAAGTCGACCGTAAAATTACAAACGGCACGTGTCATTTATTAGGCAAGGCTCTAGTCTCTAGGTTTAGCAAGAAGCAGAATTCTGTCACACTATCCACAACAGAAGCTGAATATATCGCAGCTGGTCGTTGTTGTGCACAAATTTTGTGGATGAAGAAAACCCTTGAAGACTACAATCTTTCTTTTATGCACATTCCTATATTCTGTGATAACACTAGTGCTATAAACCTCACTAAGAACCCTATATGTCACTCACGCACGAAACACATTGAAATTTGTCACCACTTTTTATGTGATCACCAGCTAAATGGCACTAAAAACTTAGAATTCATTGACACTGATTATCAGCTAGCAGATTTCTTTACTAAACTACTATCCAAAGAGCGTTTCAACTTTTTGTGTCGTGAACTAGGAATTTTGGATGAAGCTGTTATTCATTAAAGTGATCTGCATAAATATCGATTATGTCTTGCTTCTTTATGATGAATCTGTTATGGGTACAAGCCGAAAGAGTCCTTCTGAAAACAAAGCGTAAAAGCCTAAGCGACACGGTGCACTAGTCCTCAGGACTACCGCTAGCTGGGATCCGACTCCTACAGCTACCCCATGGCAGTTTCACCGTAATGAATTGGGTCATAACTCCTTGTTTATTACATGGTTTACTTTCATTTATCACATGCTTAATTCAAATTTTTGAACTTCAATTTTATTCTCTTGATTCAGTTGTCACTCTCTGCCAATTCTCTATTTGTATTTCTTATACTGGCATATTCATTACTTTATTCTTATTTATCTATCATTAGTTTCAAACTCATTTCAACCTGAGTTCTATTCTGGCCACAGAACCCAGAATTCGGGCTGAACTCTGCCAAAAACAAAGTTCGGGCCGAATTTGGTCTGACCATTCCAGAACTGCATGCGGGCTTAGCCGCTGATCTGAAATTGATTCAATGGTCCAGATTCCTTTCGACCATTCGAACCCCTAATATTATAACCGGGTTCTTCCTCTCTCTCTCTCCTCCATTGCCACCTTCTAAACTTCTCAAAACACTTCCTCTTCAAACCCTAACCCTAGTTCTCTCATTCTAGTGCATCTTTCTTCTCTAAATTGAAAGAGAGGGTTTCTTGGATCATTCTCTCCCATCCTTTATCATCCTTTTGAGGTATAATTTTACTCTTCTCTCCATCTAAATTTCATTATTTTTCTTCATTACTCATTGCTCCCAAGTTGTTTAATAGAGGCAAGAGGCTTCGAACCGAGGGTGCGTCCTCTTCGAATCCTTCTCCTCGCAACGAACAACCTATTCCGGTTAACCGACCTATTCAACAACTAATTCACCCGTTGTTCAATCCACCTCGTTCCATTGACCCCAATACGTACGATGACTGAATATTTGTGTCACTCTACGCTTCTAACGAATGGTTTAGTGATTTTCGACCATGTCCCGTGTATGCGGGTCATCCTATTAACTTTACTATATTTTCTCAATATGACTCTCTCTTTCATGATTTATGTCTTGATGAACTTGTCACCACTAATTCACCCATCTATTTAAATGCCATTCAAATATTTTATTGTAATCTTACTACTGATGATACACGTTTATATTCACGTGTTGTTGGCATTGATATCTCATTTGATGGCTTTGAATTGGCTGAATATCTTGAAATTCCGGAGCCTAACTCATGGGAGAAACTTGTTGATGCTTGCAAGTTACAATTCCCCGATGGGTCTTCCCTAGAAAGCTTCAAGGACGATTTGTGTACACTTAACACACGTCCACGCAAGCTTCTTGCCAAATATCTCAATCCTTATTTCTATGAACTTCATCGCATTGTCTTCAACACAATTCTGCCCAAAGCGGGATCAACTGATGAGGTTACATATTTTAAGATTTCTGCTATGTATTACCTACACTTCCATGTCCCATTCAATCTTCCACTTACCATGATGGACTGGATGATTAATGCTAGGAAGAAGCCAAGGTCATTGGTCTATGCTCTCTATCTTCCTATGATTTTCTGTGCTTTTTATGTCCCCCTTGATGAGTGTCAGTTCCTCCCTGCCCCTGCCTTCCAATCTAAGGCACGGCGGCTTCGCACAGCTGTCGGTTCTCCTGCCGAGTCCGAGCACTCCGATGCTCAGGCTGACGCACCTGCTCTTGGACAGGATGCGCCCCTCCTCCTGCTACTCTTGAGTCGATTCAGACTATGCTCCGCGATCGATTCGTATTACAGGATGATCACTGGACCCAGCTTGACTACCGTACTATACTACAGATGAGTGCCATTAGCAACTCACTGCATGACATTCGGTACTCTATATCTCGCCATCCTTCCATGCCTATCCCTATGGAGCGGGACCCTGCTCGCGACGGATACCGTATCGATGACCCTTGGGTTATATGCTATCTGGATTCGGATGCGGCTTTCGTGGATCCTCGTCGTTCATTTACTGATCCATCTGACGACGCTGGACCTTTACGAGCTCCTTAATGGATGTGGTCTCCTACTTGCTGCTGCTGCTGAGGATCTTATATTTTTATTTTTATGCATTATGGATTTCTAGTTTATGTAATTGATCTTTATTGTATTAGACTTCGTTATGTACTATGACTCTTGAGACACTTGATGCAGTTTATTAGTATTTTAGTGTGCTTGCCAGTTATTTCCATTTAAAAATTCTCTGGTTATTTGTGTTTGATAAATGACAAAGGGGGAGAATTATTTGATATTCACATTATCATATCATATTATATTGTATTATGTATCTCTGTTTCGGGAAAGCTTGTATTTATCAAGACATTATATCGAAGCAATGTTTACGGGGGAGCTATTGCTAGTTTTGTACTAATTGCGGGAGAGCTACTGCTTTTTAAATGTGTCCAGGTATGAACATTGAATATACAAATATCATTTTGTCAATTATCAATATGGGGGAGATTGTTGACACAAAATCACAGTCAACCAAATTCTGGAGACAGAGTTCGGACCGAACTCTGCCTCCACACAGAGTTCGGGCCGAACTCTGTCCCCTAAAATCTAGGACCCTAATTTTTAGGGTTTGTTGTATGCTAGTTGTCCAATGGCCAAAATTTTGAATTCTTGACCCAGAATTCTGGCCGAATTCTGCCTATCCAGAACCCTATAAATAGGCCTTGAATTCTCACTTTTTCAATCATCCAATCTTATCTTCTCTTCTCTCTAAAGCCTTATACAAGCCTTACCCTTCTCATCTAGTAGCCACAAGCTCCCTAAGCCTCAAAGTGCTCAGTGCTTTTCAGTTAGGAGTTTGTGCAAGAGTTCAAAAGTCGCTTGAAAAATTCCAAGCATCGCCACTGCGATCTCTGTAAGAAGTTGACGTGCTCTTCTGAAGAAAAGGCATGGGGTGTAACTACTATTTCATAAATAGTGGATTTAATCCTGATCTAGAGTTCTCAGGCCTGAACTAGTCCTCCACGAGGGAAACCAGGTTAAAATCGGCTGTGTTTGCATATGCTTTTTCGTTCTTTATAATTTCTGCATTTACTCTGATTATTTACTGTTGGTGAAAGAGTTTAATTTTTAATTGGATATTATTGTCATAAACTCTATTCATCCCCCTCTAGAGTTGCCTACTTGTTCTTCAAGGTGGAGACTATAACTATGCATATTTGGTAATCTTGGATGTTTTTTTTCCAATAGAATTGTATGTTGTATAATTTTATATAGGATTTTCTTAAGACCAAGATTTGATGGGGGTGGCTTGACCATAGTGAGGATTATGAGAATAGGAGAAGACGAGATGTATGAGTAATACCGATCTTTAGGAACATGAGTAATTCTTCATTTTGTGCTGTGCTTTCATCTTAAATTTTGAGTACGAAATTTTTTCTAGGAGGGTAGTACTGTAACTACCACTTTTCAACATAGGAGTATTTTAGTAATTTTACATGTTGATTTTTTTATATATTATATTTTAATTAGGGTTGCCTAGAATTATATTAGTGGCTAGCCAATTAGATTTTTGCAAGTATTAGTACTAATTATTGTTAGTCATGACTTTAGCAATTAGAATTAATTAAGTTTTGTTGTCATGAAAGGAATATTCCTTTTAGTTGTAGAGATTCATTTTTTTAGTTAATTAGATTCCATTTATGACAAATGGAGAGGGGCAAACTTGATATTTTGGCATGACCAAAATATTACTATAAGAGATAATTTCTAATTAGGAATTCATCCATTCATTCCATTTCACTCATTAGTCTTATTTTTTTCCCCAAAAGCTTTCTCTTCCCCAAGCAAACCCAATTCCCTACCAATTTTACTCAATTCACTTCCAATTACACTCATCCTCACCTTCATAAAGGCCTATAACATTGGAGAGCACAAGAAGATCCATAGGAACTGAGCTTGCTAGGAGATCGTGTCTGACTCATCCCTTCCGTGTCCAAATTCAAAATTTTCCAAAGATGCTACTAAAATACTAGATATAATTCTCTCAATTTTATCAAATTCATGGTTATGAACACCCCTTGGTCATGTAGGAACCCTCCCATGGTAAGATTTGACTTTCAATGGTAGATCTAGGCACTATGAGCCCTCAATTTGGTAGATCTAAGTTTGTATCATAATTTTGGGGCTCAATTTAGGAAAAATCCCAATTGTGTCCATTGAGTGTGTGCATTGTGTCCTAATGAGGACTATTGATGTTTATTTGATGGTGTGAAGGTATTCTTGTATCCAAAGTTAGACACATAGAGTCTGTATCATGATACGCCATGATACGTATAGGAGAATTTGGTAAATTGGGTGTGTACATGTGTTCTTTTGTCCAAATAGTCAAAATATATCATAGTATCCATCCTCATTTTTAGGTGCCATAGCAACTTAGAAATGCTATAACTCCTAACTCAAGGCTCCAATTAATCTCTCTTTTTTAAAGAACCGTATCGAAGTTAGCTTTCCGAATATACTAATTAATAGGCCAAATTCATTCTGAAACTTTTTATAAAATTGTTTGACTGTCAGGTGTATGAAAGACGA